>OY856412.1:1017484743-1018084743 GCA_963693085.1 Alisma plantago-aquatica | reverse complement strand
AGTATAGATGACATCCACTTTGGGCCAAAATATCACTCCGCCTTCTGCCTCACCAAGCATTTCAGAATCTGGGTGGGCATATGGCAATGGAAGATCCCTCCAATTGGGGAGTACATGTATCAGGCTCACACAAATCGCACCATCTGGTACTGGAGTCCCATGAAACATGTCCCATGGAAGGGGTGGGTAAGCCTCAGCCTTTGCAATGATATATTTTTCACGTTTTAGATGGCATGGCATTTCACACCGACCTTTAGTGTCGGCTATTTAAGGCCTTTGGCATCGGTTTCAAAGTGACACCCAAGTGGGCGCCGATAAAGGTCGAAACCTTCAACATCAGTTTTCACACCGACACCATAACCCTTCCCACCACCAAAAAGATGCCAACAAGGGCACTATAGGCGTCGGTTATTTAATAAAAATGACACTATATCTAGGTCAAAGACGTCGGCGTTTCACAAAAACCGACGTCATAACCCTTCCCGCCACCAATAAAATGCTCCAGCAAGGGCACCATCATCGTCAGTTTATATATATAATCGACGCCATATCCCTCGTGCCATGAAGACCCCACCACGACCATGCTTCCCTGTACAGCCGTGGTACCTAGCCACATAGACGTCGATTTTTTGCTAATAACTGACGCCATATGTCTTTGCTGTCAGTTTTATACTAATAACCGATGCCTATGTTATGATTTTTTTTTCCTTATCAGTTTGCATGCCTGCTGTATGGCTAGTTAGTAGGATACAGAACCTACAGTTTAGTTGTGAACTATTGGTTTACAACATCCATTGATATCAGCCAACAACAGGACACAAACCTGCAAAATTAACAAGATGGACAACAATTTTTGATCACACACATGTATAAGCACATTTAATTCATATTATGTTTCATCACACACGTAGAAATAAGTAGTTCCATTTCAAATTTCCTGCATTTTCACACACATTTAGCAACCTACAGTTCCATTCATTTCATCTCTTTTCACATTCAGACACATGTAGAAACATTCATGTATTGATCATCTTCACATTAACACATGACAATTCAGAAAAATTCATTCACATTCACACAATAATAATTATGAGAACAAAGTTTAGAAATATCATTCTTTATTCATCATTGTCATTATCAACATCAGTATCCCAATCATATTTAAAAATTCCGACTACTTGTAGGGCATTTTCCCATTATTCTCTTACATCATTTAAGTGTTCCATCGTATAGGGAGTATGTACATCTAATAACTTTTGACCTATAGTGAAGTCAGTTTTAAACACCTACAAAGAGAATGACGTATATACATAATTAATAATATATAATAAGATTGATATATTTCATATTATCTAATGAGACTATATATAATACATGATGTATGGTATCGATTTCCATTGCAACATGTTTGATAATTAGGTCCATAAATCGCATCACATAGTATGCACATATCCAACCGTTGTCTTGTGTAGCACACTATAGATTGATACTTACAAAATATTCAAAAATACAAATAAGTATAGTTCACATAAATAATATATACATTGGAGTCGGGAAATTACTTTCACATTCTACCAAATTAGTGGCTATTTCTTTTTCTTGGGGACCTTTCCTCTAGCTTTTTTGAATTCATGTAAAGCCCTACATGTTAATGAAACACATTAAATTGCATAATTAAATAGTAATGTAATAACGAATGTTAATAGATATAAAAATATGAAATATTTCTCACGAGAATAATGGCCTTTTCATTGTGTGTCCATAAAATGTTTTCAATTCCTTCCCAGCAGGATCTAGATAATAGACAGTGAACGTCTTGGGGACAATAAATAGTAACTCCCAATGCCTACCACTAGAGGTAAGAAAGTTAAAAATTAATAACTCAAAATCCACAATAAAAATGTAATTTTCTGAAGTCCAAATTATAAGCAAAGTAAACTTACTCAACATTGAATGGAGCTATTATCACCATTTTCTTTTTTTTACCAAAATATTTAAAAGTAGCAGAGCAGTATGAAGTAACTGATGAAGGGTCTTTATCAACAATACAAATCAAAGATGGAACCAAAACTCCCACATGGAAAAATGAAAAATATGTACATATCGTGTGTAAGTGGCTGCAAAACATGTATTATGTATGCATTATCATATAAGAAACCAGATCACCTTATATAAAACAAGGTATATGGATGTATAAACAAGATATCACCATATCCATACCTCTATCATAGATTTATTCAACCAATCATAACAAAACAACTCAAAAATATCTTGTATAAATAGATTGATATCGTATGATTGACCTGCAGCATCCTTTGGAATAGAAACATTTATTGGGAAATTTGGATCATGTTCGCCTATCCATACTTCCACACCTACAATTAGGACCTAAAATGGCGTGTAGGTCCCTTGGAAGCCAACTTGGTACTTCAGGAGGTGGAGGTGGAGGCTGAGATGTAGCGAGTGTCTTCCTTTTGACCTGTATATATAATTTCAGATCAATTGACTCATATATACACACTAACAAATTAACGTAATGTAAATTTACCATATAATATTAGTATATACGACATCTACTTTCGGCCACAATATCACTCCGCCTTCTGCCCCACCAAGCATTTCAGAATCTGGGTAGGCATATGGGAATGGTAGATCCCTCCAATTGGGGAGTACATGTATCGAGATCACATGAATCGCACCATCTGGTACTGGAATCCCATGAAACATGTCCCATGGAAGGGGTGGGTAAGCCTCGGCCTCTGCAATGATATATTTTTGACTTTTTAGACGGCATGACGTTTCACACCGACCTTTAGTGTCGGCTATTTAAGGCCTTTGATGTCAGTTTCAAAGCGACACCCAAGTGGGTGCCGCTAAAAGTCGAAACCTTCAGCGTTGGTTTTCACACTGACACCATAACCCTTCCCGCCACCAAAAACATGCCAGCAAGTTCACTATAGGCGTCAGTTATTTAATAAAACTGACACTATAACCAGGTCAAAGACGTTGGCATTTCACAAAAACCGACGTCATAACCCTTCCTGCCACCAATAAAATGTGACAGCAAGGACACCATTGGCATCCGTTTTTATATATAACCGACTCCATATCCCTTGTGCATTGAAGACCCCACCACAGCCGTGCTTTCCAGCATGGTTGTGGTACCTAGCCACATAGATGTCGATTTTTTGCTAATAACTGACGATATATGTCTTTGTTGTGGATTTTATACTAATAACTGACGCCTATGTTCTGATTTTTTTTTCTTATCAGTTTGCAGGACTGCTGTATGGCTGGTCAGTAGGATGCAGAACCTGCAGTTCAATTCTGAACTGCAGGTTTACAACATTCATTGATATCAGCCAACAACTGGCCACAAATCTACAAAATTAACAAGATGGACAACAATTTATGATCACACACATATATAAGCACCTTTAATTCATATTATTTTTCATCACACGCGTAGAAACAAGTATTTCCATTTCAAATTTCATCCATTTTCACACACATTTAGCAACCTACAGTTCCATTCATTTCATCTATTTTTACATTCAGACACATGTAGAAACATTCATGTAATGATCATCTTCACATTCACACATATGACAATTAAGAAAAATTCATTCACATTCACACAAAAATAATTATGAGAACAAAGTTTAGAAATATCATTCTTTATTCATCATCGTCATTATCTCCATCAGTATCCCGATCATATTTAAAAATTCCCACTACTTGTAGGACTTTTTCCCATTGTTCTATTACAATATTTATGTCTTCCATCATATAAGGAGTATGTACATCTAATAACTTTTGACCTATTGTGAAGTCAATTTTAAACACCTATAAAGAGAATGATGTTTATATATAATTAATAGTATATAATAAGATTGATATATTTCATATTATCTAATGAGACTATATATAATACCTGATGTATGGTATCAATCTCCATTGCGGCATGTTTAATAATTAGGTCCATAAATCACATCAAATAGTATGCACATGCCCAGCCGTTATCTTGTGTAGCACACTATAAATTGAAACATACAAAATATTCAAAAATACAAATAACCATAGTTCACATAAATAATATATACATAGGAGTCGGGAAATTACTTTCACATTCTCCCAAATTAGTGGTTGTTTCTTTTTCTTGGGGACCTTTCCTCCAACTTTTTTGAACTCTTGTAAAGCCCTACATGTTAATGTAACACATTAAATTGCATAATTGAATGGTAATGTAATAGCATATGTTAACGGATATAAAAATATGAAATATTTCTCTCGGGAATAATGGCCTTTTCATTGTGTGTCCATATAATGTATTCAATTCCTTCCCCACATGATCTACATAATTGACAGTGAACATCTTCGGGACAATAACTAGTAACTCCCAATGCCTACCACTAGAGGTAATAAAGTTAAAAATTAATAACTCAAAATACATAATAAAAATGTAATTTTCTTAAGTCCAAATTATAAGCAAAGTAAACTTACTCAACATTGAATGGAGATATTATCACCATCTTTTTTTTACCAAAATATATAAAAGTAGAATAGCAGTATGAAGTAATTGATGAAGGGTCTTTATCTATAAGACTAATCAATGATAGAACCAAAAATCCCACATGGGAAAATGAAAAATCTGTTCATATCGTGTGTAAGTGGCTGCAAGACATGTATTACGTATGCATTAATATATAATAAACTAGATCATTGTATAGAAAGCAAGGTATATGGATGTATAAACAAGATCTCACCATATCCATAGCTCTATCATAGATGTATTCAGCCAATCATAATGAAACAACTCCAAAATATCTTGTATAAATAGATTGTTATCGTATGATTGACCTGCAGCATCCGTCGGAATAGAAACATTTATAGGGAAATTTGGATCATGTTTTCCTATCCATACTACCATACCCCTACAATTAGGACTTAACAAGGCGTGTAGGTCCCTTGGAAGCCAACTTGGTACTTCAGGAGCTGGAGGTGGAGAACGAGATGTAGCAGGTGTCTTCCTTTTGACCTGTGTATATAATTTCATATCAATTGACTCATAAATACACACTAACAAATTAACGTAATGTAAATTTACAATACAATATTAGTATAGACGACATCCTCTTTGGGCCACAATATCAATCCGCCTTCTGCCTCACCAAGCATTTCAGAATCTGGGTGGGCATATGGCAATGGAAGATCCCTCCAATTGGGGAGTACATGTATCAGGCTCACACAGAATCGCACCATCTGGTACTGGAGTCACATGAAACATGTCCCCTGGAAGGGGTGGCTAAGCCTCGGCCTCTCCAATGATATATTCTTGACTTTTCAGATGGCAGGGCTTCAACCCCTACAAATTTACATAAAGAATGTTACATATATACATAAACATATCATCTTGAAAAGACTAGCTACTATGTCATAAAAATACTTACAATAGACATGCTCAGTGGTAAGTCTACATGATTACTCCCAACTACCTCTATAGTAAGAGAAGAGCGGCACGCCATAGGTACCGTCTGAGATGTCTGCCACTTGCTAATTTCTTCATGGAGTCTCTTATCAAGTGCTTCCATGACTCTCCTATTAATTAACTCATTTACCTATACATGGATAAAAGAAATGCTATCTTTTGATTATTGAATTCCCTTCCACAATAATATTCTAAAAAAAGAATAGGTTACCTCAACATTTGATAATCCTTCTTTTGGGAATGGTTTGCATGGTGATTTCCCAAAGAATGCTTTTATGCCCACACCAGTGCCTGCACCCCTAACACGTCCAGGATGCTCTGGGTTACCCAGAGCAACTGTCAATTCATCCCTCATTCAATAAGGGATGAACTTGCCTTCCTTCCTATACTTGTGAAGCTCCTGCTAATCACCATCAATAGAAATCGGTACATAAACATAACAATAATCAATATTGATTGCTCTAAGAGTTGAATTTTACCATTTTTGCAGTCGCCTCAGCAGCTGCGGGCTTGGTTATATCTCCTTTCTTGTTTTGCCTCCCAGCTATCCACATAACATGGCGAGGCAGAGGTGCAGGACCAATAGTAGAGGACTCTACAGTCTCTTGAGTAGCAGCAGACTGAGCAGTAGACTCAGCCTGTAGTCTTTGGCGAACGCCTACATAGCCTTTTGGACCCATCGGGTGGTCATGCACATTTAGTGCACACCTTGCTCTTTGAGCATCACTGATAGCCTTGTTAGTAAGCACATTGATTTGGTTAGTAACACTAAAGGTTAATCTTGAATAGGTGAATACATAAGAACATATATTAATTAAATTTGGAGTGGTGCTTAATACCTTGAATTCATTAGTTTTTCTTTTGGTAACAAACTCCTCCCAGTCACTGCGGTCCTGGTAGTTCCATTGCTTAGTGGCTGGCTTCTTCCTCTTCTCAACATCTTGTATGTAATCTCAGGTGAGACTTGTCCTATAGTTCCTTAGGACCCTCCCACAGTGTTGCATCACGCATTTACGATGCAACTTTTCATCTAGTTCAAATATACTCTACAAAATAGAATTGGTATTAACTAGTATCCTAAAAATTAGTAATCTACAAAATAGAATTGCAAATAATAATAACTCACGCATAGTTCCTTCCATACTAAGTCTTTCTTCCCCTTAGGAACTTTATGCCAAGATTTTACATTAGGACTACAATGTCTACGAGTAAGAACCTCAAGATATGAAATAAACAAGTTGCGGTTCACTCCAACCAGATATCCTGCATGATCAAAATCCATAGCCAATTTGGGTCCATTGCCCCTTTGTTGTAGTAACTTGTTCATCATTGTGATGTCCCTCACTTTTTAAATTTCTTTTGCTTCTCATCAAGTGCCCCAAATTCTTCAGGGGGTACATCATCAACCTAAAATTTGACAAAATAAACACACATACAGGATATAACTATAAATGGACATATAGATAGAAATATAGGATATATTTTTAAAACTTACATTGTGAGGCTACGAATTGATATCCTCACCCTAACTGTAATCATCATCACTGTCATAATGCTCAAGCTTAGCCATCTGAAAGTGTCATTACAAAATCAAACATTTAGTATTTGACATAACTAGAAGATAATAAAACATTATAAAGTCCACATTCAGAAAAATAAAACATATATAAAAATATAAACATGCATGCATCTAAGATTGTGATCTTTTATCAATTAACAATCCTTCATTGTGATCTTTGTGCACATACAAGTCATCATTAGCTTCAATATTTGGTGGTGTTGGCAACCCAACTAAGAATGGACTGGATTCATCATACTTATCATAGTACTCTTCTTCATCTATAGGATTTTCAATGAACTGTCTTTTACCATGAAGAACAACCAAGCATTTATCATTTGCAGGATCATCGATATAAAATATTTGTTTCTCTTGTGATGCCAAAATGAATGGTTCACCCTTCTCTCCAATCTTTTCAAATTTCACTAATTTGAAACCCAATTCATCCACTATAACTCCTTTGGTGTTATCAACCCAATTACATTTAAAGAGCGGAATTCTGAAATCTACAGAGTCAAACTCCCATATGTCTTCAATGACACCGTAATATCACATTTTAGCTTCACGTGGACTCTTATTGTTATAACCTCGATTTTGCATGTATTTTCATAATTGAAATGTAATGATTTTATGAATTTGGACTTAATTGAAAAGGTTGTATGCTTTGCTTCAAAGAATGGATTTACATGCAAATCTCCCCTTTGATATGAATTTCATAATATCTATTATTATGTTAATCCAATAATGGATATAAAAAAGAAGAAAAGTCTAAATAATAGAAAAGGATACAAGATAATGAATATTAAGCAAAGTATTTATGACAAATACTTGGAAATATCTAGAAAGTGGCATTAACGACCTCAATTGAGTAAAATTTGTTTACATATGATTTCTAATAAAAGAAATATGTAAAGAGGAAAAAGGAAATGAAAGATAAAGAGAAATCCTTGAAAAGAAATATCTTAATAAAGAAATAAGTAAGAAAATGAAAAATGAAGAATGTAGATGCATCTAGAAGGATAATAAGTATCCTTACAAAGGAATTTCGAAATATTAGGATTCCTTGGGATCCAAGGAGTCCCAATGAAGAAAAAGAAATATAAAATGCAAATAATACAAAATAAGAGGATAATGTGATGCATAATTAGTGAATTTTTGGTTTTATTAAAAGAGGTACCTTATTCTATAAGGAAGTATAATTTCGTGGCTAATGGATTAAAAGTCAAGCATAAAGATGATAAGAGAGATGATTTTCAAATTCCTAAATATCCAAGGAATATGGTTTATTAACAAGATAATGAAGACAGAGAAGAATGCTTCTTAATGAAGGAATATGGTTTCCTTTTTGGGAAAGGGAACTTGGATCTCATGGATGGGCATCCTAGGGCTTTGATACCCTCCCCTATATAAGGGGTAGAACCCTTGGCCGAATCCAAGAGGATCCTATGCATCATTCTCACTTCTTCTTCCTTGTTTTCATCCATAAACCCTAACCACGAGGAGCATGAAGCAACAAGGAGCCAAGAAGGGGTTGCGATGGAAGCCTGATGCGCCATGATGCCAGGGAGAAGCTTAGCCATTGTGGTCATGTCCTAAAGCATGCGCAGCAGTAGCCATTTGGCTATAGCAACAACCACAAGTTGCAGGCCTGACAAGTGTGAAATTGGTCGTGCTGGCTGCGACCAAGTGGCGCCCCATGTGTGCAAGGGGGCAGCGGACTTAGGGCGGTGTCTGGAAGCAAGTTGTGTGGCCTTGGGAGGAGAGGGCAGCCCCCCGAAGGGCTGCAGTTAGCGGCCATTGTGGTTGTCTAGAGCTTGAAGATGACCTATGGCCACTGGACAGTTATACCCCTATCGGTATGAAGAGCCGGTCACTTAAGTGAGTGCAAAACCATCATTTGGTTATGTTTTGGTCCGGCTACGTGATGCATGGAGGAGGATGTGGCAGCCTGCCATTGGTCCAAGTAAGTAATTATTACAAAAATTGTATATAATTTTTGGTAGCTCGGATGGGTACATGCAATATATGAATTTTGCTTAGAAAAATGCAAGGAATCCATTAAAAATATAGTCAGAGACTAATTCCTCTTGAAGAAGGGTAAGGCCACGAGTTCTCACCCAGACTTCACGGGGAGTTCGTCGGTTGGAAGATTTGAATATGAAATGGTTGATTCCGCCCAGGAGGGGGAGGATTCCCAGCACGAGGCATATGCCTCGGGGAGCCATAAAACCTAAGAGACGATCGTTCTACCCTTATATTCCCAAATGAAAAACATAGTCTGGAATATACATGGTGCGGGGTCTCATCACAAGGCCCGTATAATCAAGGATTTTAAAAGTAGAATGAAAATAGATGTCTTGGCCATTCCTGAACCCTGGTGCAGTGGTGACCAAGCTCTAGGCATCATTAAAAACTTTGGTTTTGAGTCCTCTCATAGAGTGGAAGCCCTGGGATTCTCAGGGGGTATATGGATCCTATGGAATAAATCTCGTTGCAACGTCGATATCATAAGTTGTCACCGACAATTTGTGCATTGCTGCATCGACGGGGTAGAAGTCACTTTCGTCTACGACAGCCCTACTCCAAAGCATCGAGAGCAACTTTGGTTGTGTCTCAACAACATCAGTAATGGCATCTCTAGCCCATGGGCAGTCATGGGAGATTCAACATGCTCCTTAGCATTAAGGAAAAATGGGGAAGCAAATACTTCAACACCAGAGCCAACAACATGTTTAATGACATGCTCCTGACTACTGGCTTGAAAGAGGCCAAATCTAAAGGCCAATTTTTCACTTACCAGAAAAAACATCTGCTTGAGCGGCTGGATTGAGTACTTGTT
Organism: Alisma plantago-aquatica; assembly: GCA_963693085.1. Taxonomy (NCBI): domain Eukaryota; kingdom Viridiplantae; phylum Streptophyta; class Magnoliopsida; order Alismatales; family Alismataceae; genus Alisma; species Alisma plantago-aquatica. The sequence goes on along the minus strand of OY856412.1, from coordinate 1,018,074,858 downwards.
AACGAGAAATGGGTATCTAAATTCTACAACTCAAAGGTTGTTGTCCTACCTCGGGTAAAATCGGACCACAACCCCATCTGGGTCAGCACGGGAAAGGCCCCTACCCGCAATAAAATCACCTTCAAGACCAAATCAAGTTGTAATCTCAATCCAGGCTTCACAAATCATCTTACAAAGGCATGGAACAAAACGTCTACTTCCTACAAGCTTTACCCTACTTCCAGAAGGAAACGCTGAAGTGGGACGCCAAAAAAAATGAAGGAACAACATCAGGAGAAATCCAGGCTGCTGAAACTTATTGACAGTATCCAGGTTACTCTTGCCAACCATAATAATGTATCTTCCAATTTGCGTATTAATGATTTACAGGAAGCTCTCTGCAACATCCTCCTACACGAGGAAATTTATTGGAAGAAAAAGTCACATAAAATTGGCTCCAATGCAGCGATAGAAATACTAGGTACTTTCAGTCCCTGGTGAAAGGAAGACGACATCACAACAAGATTTCCAGATTGAAGAATGATGATGGAAACTAGGTGACGAATCAACACAACCTAAAGCACCTTGTTCAGAGTCACTATGCGAGGCTCATGTCCAGTGCCAAGAGTATTGATAGCGAGTTGATCACCAAATATGAAGGCTACTTCATCGCCATCTCGTCAGCTGCAAAATCCATGTTAAGCGAGACTCCATCTATTCAGGAAACTAAGGAAGTGTTGTTTCATATGGCCCCATCCAAGGCCCTAGGGCCTGATGGGGTGAGCGCAAATTTCCTCCAGGCTAACTGGGATCATGTCGATACTTCAGTCCATAAGACAGTGAGCAATTGCTTCATCCAAAAATGAATTTATCCTGAGCTCGCAAATGCAAACATGGTCTTGATACCGAAAAAAGTGTCTAGTGCACTGTAATGACTTCAGACCCATCTCCTTGAATAATGTGTGTTTTAAACTTATTTCAAAGATCATTATGGAATGAATCAAACCTTACCTAAATGATTGGATCTCACCGACCCAATCCAGCTTCATTCCCAAGCGGAAGATCAGTGATAACATTCTGCTGGTCCAAGAAGCAATTCATTCTATGAAAATTCAACAAGGCAAGAAGAAGTTCATGGCTATCAAATTAGATTTATCTAAAGCTTTTGATAGGATGAATTGGAAGTTTATTGAGGATACTCTGCAGAGGACCGGTATGCTTGATAATCTTATTACAATCATAATGCAAATTATCTCTTTAGGGGAGACAACTATTCTGTGGAAGGGGAAACTACTGCCAGCCTTCAAAGTAGGCCAAGGAGTGAGACAAGGGGACCTGATCAACCCATGTTTAATTCATAGATCCCTTTTGTACAATTCAGTATAGATCCTTTCTACACATTTTAGTTCATGCACATTTGAGCGCATATCAATTTTGCACCAAACTCAACATGTGTTAGATCCACTATGATCTAAACATTTATCACATAAACCCATATTACATTGAATCTCTATGTGAGTTTCAACCTATTACATATGGTATCATACCAAACCTAGATCAAGTTGAAAATTTGAGCTAGTAAACCATTATGTTTACTGTAAAGATCCCTTTTGAACAATTCAGTGCAGATCCCTTTTGCACAATTCAGTGCATATCTCTTTCACACTAATGAGTGCAAAATCATTTTGCACATTTTGGTGCAGGTCGGACCTATACTATACTGGACTTTTTTAGATATGTTCTGACAAAATATATATCATAGAAAACTAGATTAAAATGAAGGTCTGCCCAAGCTTCAAACTGGTAAAGCCAACATCATAATTTTTTTTGATCTAAGTCTAAATTTAGATCAATTAAGCCCTCATCCTTCAACCATTTGGCCACATCAAAATGCTTCTCAAAATCCACAGTATGTTGCAATTCATCTCCATGATTGATCATATGCTATACCAGTTTGACTCACCATACCCGACACTCGATTAAATTCATACAAAGCAATAACCCTAACACCCAACATTGAGATGTTCCCTTTCTCACACTTCTCAATAATATCCACATCACTTGCATACACCTCATCTCTAACCACTATCTCCTATTAGTTGCCACCATGTAATATCATCAGTTGTCCCTGCATTAGGAGTATTAGTTATTGTTCTAGTCACCATCAACGACTAGTAGTCACACAAACTTAACCCACAACAATGGAACATCCTCCTTAGTAAGTTCATCTCAAGAAAAGTATAGTGTATCCATCTAATAAGGATTTCTTGACCAATGAAATGAGGAATACCCTTCTATCCTACGTAAGGGCTAGCGGTCGGCCAGTTCTTAAATTCTTGGGGAGATCTGATAGTTGAATGATCAATATCCCTTACATGATAGTGAGTCTTCCATCTTATTCCTATAAAGGAGATAGTGATAGACATTTCATACCTTCCATGATCATCTAGTCATCTTATCAAAATTTCCCTTTCTAAGCAAGGGGAGATTTATTCTATCTTTATCCCCCGTCATTATTACTGAAACATCCCAAACCATATCAAAACATAGATCTTATGTCTACCCAAGAACTTAGCTCTTCAATGAAAGACCATATTCCAGTCTAAGTGCTCAGCCCCATGTAGATTTTTTTTTCATTCAATGTTCACCGTAAAATTTACCCCTTGCCACACAAGGGGCAAATTCTCATTCCCTAATGGCCATATTAAAAAAATGTTCAAGAACCTTATTTGGACTACATGAAGAGTGTTTCTTGTATGTTTGTTTGTATATATATTTCTTAATATTTATATGAAAGTGTTTCATGTTTGCTCACCATGGGGCCTGCCAAAGGTAACTCAGCCTATCAGTGTAGTCCTTATCTATAGCTATCCAGGACACAATTAATTTCAAAACTTTCTGACATGTCTATAACTCAGCCTGACCTCGATGAGCCGATCATTTAGTATGATTTTCCTAGCTGTCAGTGTCAAGAAGACTTGGGAATGCAAGTCAACTATGGGCCTCAAAGTGACGAAATGATTATGCAGTCTTAGCCATCGTCATCCAGTGCTAATGCTGGTGTCAACATTTTGACAAATCTTGAGAATAAAAAACAAAAGGAGCCTTCTCTAACGATGACAGTTGACACTAAAAGCTATTCTCATGAAGATAAGGATGAATAAGCTAACAACCTATCCACAAATCAACAACCACCTTACATCACAAGTGGACCATATTAATCACCACCATTCTTTCCTCAAGCCTTCCCGTATGGGATGCCTTTCATGAACACTATGTGGTAGGGAAATCCTCATCTCCAAGGTACCGTCAATCCTTTGTTCATGGACACACCTAACCTGATAGGAGACACAACAATGATACCTCCAGTAAATGTCCCAACTAAGATATTAGTACTTACTGCACATCCATCTTCGGGAAATCCAGTGCATGTAGATATTGAACAGAACAAGAAGAAGAAACAGAAGCACTAATCCATGGAAAATCCATAGGCTCCACATTTGATACCATATGCATCATCTAGATTCAATCTGTGTCTCCTTTCTGGCCCTATCACAACTTCTATAATCAATCAGGAGTTATGCAAGGAGGACAACACGATCCACATGTTTTTCCCACTATTGCTCCAAATCCATCCAATGGGACCGGTGCATAAGCGATGAAGATTACACTAGAAGCTCAAGCCAAACAGTTGAAAGAAATGCAAGGTCAAAAGGCATGTTTAAAGAAATTTGGAGATTTTTGCTATTTTCCTAAGGCCTGATCACCTAAGAAGTTTGAAGTGCCAATGTTTTCTAAATATAAAGGAAGAGGTGGTCTAATCTCCATGTGATATTTGCACATTTGTTCTAATATGATAGAAGATCAAGACAATGAAAAACTACTCATTTGAGTATTTTAGCATTCTCTAGAAGGACCGGCCCTAGGATGGTACAATCAATAGCAGTCTAAGACACTTAAGTCATGGGCAGAACTTGACAGTCATTTCATTGAGAAATATGCATGGAATATTCATCAGCTACCCATTCCAGATGATTTAGAGGCTCTCACTCAAAAGGCAGTAGAAGCATTCACACAATTCATTGGTAGATGGAAGGAACTATCAACACAAATTGAATACAAGCCTACTAATAAAGAAGGAATTCACATGATCATCAAAGTATCATTCCCTGCACTGTCTGCAATGTTAATTTTCCAATCATACAAGACCTTTGTATATTTAATTCAATCCTGAACAAACATAGAATCAACAATAAAAAGGGAGTGTATAAGAACATCAACCTCAATCTCTACCCGATAGTAGCAACCAAATACAAACTAGGGGTCAAGGGTTCTTCATCAGCTGTAATGCATTCTCTATACCAGGTGCAAGCACAAGGGCTAATCACAATAATATTCAACAAAATACTAAAGTTGAAAATTGTGCAAATGTACAACCTCCTCCTGTTCAAACACCACGATTTTCTCTACCTATACCACATCCATAAGGATATTATGCTCCATCAACCTACATCCTTATTCAGGGTATACACCCTATGCCTCAGCCCCTAGACATCTTCCACCTTTCCAACAAATTATTCAGCCACCTACGTTGACACAACCTACAGTCCTTCAAAAAATTCAACCTGGGAGTTCATCTGTCCCAGTCCAACCTCAAAATTTTGAAAATATTTCTACTCAGAAGCCCCCAAGAAAGTTTACCCCATTAGGTTGCACCTATGCTGAAATATTCCCAAAGGTAGAAGTTGTTTTAAAGTTGCATGTAAAGTGACCACCTCTGAATCCCTTTTTGAAAAATTATGATGCAACACTTATTATAAGTTTCATCGGTCTCATGTCACCTTATTGACACATGTTGGGCATTGATGCATGCAGTACAAGATCTGATTGAAAATGACACTCTTGAAGTCACAAATGAACAAAATTCGACAGAAATAGTAGTAGTCATCTTGCAAGAAATTATAGAACCAGAACCAATCATTAGAATGGTGACACCATTTGTTAATTGGAAGATACAAGAGCAACCATAAAGATGGGAAAATGATGTTTATTCCATATCTTCATATGGCTCAGTCTCATTAGCTCCAGGTTCTTCTGATCTCGATTCATTTAGTGTAGTGATAAAGGTAATATTTTCTATGGTCGGAAAATTGGATGTGGGTGCACTTACTCACCTATGGAATATATATGTGAGTAGCTAGAAATTCTACACCCAGGGAGACATGAAAAAGAGACTCATGTTGAAGATTCAAATGAACCATTCTTATCAAGCCATGCAGATGGTACTTCTAACCAACATCCAACAATGTCACATAATCAACCTCATCAAAGACAAAGGAGGCCAAAGCGTAAGAAACTGAATCTAGAACTAGAATAAATCATACTCCCTCAGAGTGATCTATTGTGTGAGTTGTGGGAACATCTAAATTATCCAGATATAAAGGCAACACCAACAAGACCTTCTATGAGTCATTATCCACATAAGTTTTTTCACTTTCATCATGTTGTTGGACATGACATTAATGATTCTAAAGCACTACAAAAGGAGATCACGGATTTATTTTGAAAGAACAATCTGTATGCGTTCAATTGGGTAGAGAAATTCCTCTTATCTCATCACCGTACTTTTGTTAGTGCGATCGAAGTTCTAGGAAAGAAATCCACGCTGACACCCCCCCAGTCAAACAACCATCAAGATTCCTGGATTACCAAAGCCATCTAGTTTGGTGCATCCGACTACATCACATATTTTTGTACCTACAATGCAATCACCTCCATTCATATCACATCACATTTTGATAGGACCCACACCTAGCAGACCTCATAGTACAACTTGAATTCACATACCTGAATTGAATCATGTACATAAAAATATGGATGCCCTTTCTCCTTCTTCCATTCAAGTTAACGAAGATATCCAAACTATATAATCATTTGTTGATGATTCTAAAGATTCTCATTACAATCTCACTTATGATATGATCGAAAAAGGAAAAACTAAGTTACTATATGCATGGGAAAAGATTCTACTTTAGATGACACAACAACAGATGAAACAATCCCTACAAAAACAATTGAGAGCCATGTCAAACCAATCAAGATACCTGGTCTATTTAAGTTAAGAAAAGTACCACCCACACCGAAACTTGTTTGTTCACACGTCACTGAACAAGGTCGCATTCTTTTCCCTTCACTAAATAGTGAGATGAGCATGTGTACAACCTCATTTGACTTACTTAAACATATGAAGAAAACTCATGCTGATATATCCATGTGGGACTTAATCCAAAGTTCATCAGCTCATAGATCTGCAATATTGAAAGCTATACAAGGTGCGCTCGTTCCAAAGGATATTGACCCAGAGAATCTATCTAATAAAATAGCCTTGATCACCAAATTGATGTTGATAACGTTCTCAGAAGATGAAATCGTAAGTGGTGTAGGTTCCAATCATGCATTATACATCACTATACGACATGAGGCATGAAGATTATGTTAGTATTCATTAATAATGTAGCAGGACTTAGCTTTTTCCCCCTTAAAACATTTGTCACATTGGGAATTGAATATAACAACATACAATCAACATCAACAAAGGCTGCAACATTTGATTAATCTCAAAAAGAAGTCATGGATGAAATTACTTTGACTATTTAGGTGGGCCCTAGGATGTGCAGGGAAACATTCATCATGATGGAAATGAATGCATTTTTAATTTGATCTTGGAAGACCATGGATTCACAAGAATAAAGTTGTACCATCGACATTGCATCAATGTCTCAAATTTTGACATGGTCAAGACATAGTCATTGTTCAAGGCATCCCATACCAGAAACGATAGAAACTATGGATGCTAAAGAAGTAGATATATTGTTTCATACATGCACTACATAAACCATCAACTATATTCCTGATAAATTTTGAGTTTTTACTCAAATACTTCACGATCACCATGTGTGTAAAAAATTCCTAGAAGGAAGTGGGACTCCATCTCATATGGGGACTTGGGTGTCATCGACAAGGAATTCCAACTTATATCTCTATTCCAACAAATCATGATCGAAGAGGACTCAGTTACCATTGTCCCAATGGACCAAAGGGTAATCATATGACAAAATGGATCCCTTATTGGCATCCTGTTGTTGTATGGACAACCAAAGAATATTTGAATTTAGACAAAAGAAATGCAAGCCATGGAGTTTCCCAAAGATGCATTTTGAATGGCATAACGGTAAGGAATATACTCAATGGAGACTTGAAATTAGCGAACCTACTAGGAACATTTTAGCCATTTCTCACAAGATATATGGAGATCTCAACAAGTTGAGTAACTCCACATCAATTGATGATGAGGACATCACACATGAACCTGGAGTGGAAATGATTTCCTTGGTTAATGACACTTCTTCATTTCACTAGAAAATAGAACCATTTCTCCCAAATGAGGTACTCACCAATTATAGGTTTGAGATAAGGACATTTCTTAAGTCAGATGGGTCCTTGTCAAAAAATAGTTAGTAAATAATGAGGAGATACACTCCTGGATTTTTTTCTAGTCTCCTCATCAGAATCCCAAAAGTAAACACCTTACAAGAAGAATAAAAAGAATCATCAAGCCCAACACCGTCCAGTTCGAACAAAACATTGTAGACAACAACAAAAGAAGAATCTTATCAAAAAAGTGGTTGAATTACATAAAGATCCTTCTCCTACATATGAAGACATCCCAATACTTGAATATATGATAAAGGAACATCGACTATTCCACATTTCAGATGTAACAAAATTAGTAAATATTGGTGTTGGACCCATAGTACTTCAAGTAAAGATCAGAGCAACATTGTCCTCATATGTCAAACTCTGATTGATAGATATTATATGTCGATACGTTGATTGTTTTTCTTGGAGCTATGCTGACATGCCATGTCTTGATGAATCCATTGCAGTCCATCTTCTTCCTACAATACCTAGGATGTGCCCTATTAAATAGAAAGCCCGTCATCTTCGGCCGGAATGGGGACTCAAAATCTGAGAAGAAGTACAAAAACAATATGATGCTAGTTTTATATGGCATGTGTCATATCCAACATGGTTAGCCAATGTTGTACCGGTTCCAAAGAAAGATGGATGTGTCCAGATGTGTGTTTATTATAGAGACCTAAATAAAGCAAGTCCCAAGGATGATTTCCCACTTCCTCATATTGATGTTTTAGTTGATAATACATCAGGTAATGGTCTTCTAAGCTTCATGGATGGATTCTCAGGATATAATTAGATTAAGATGGAACGTTGTGACATGGAAAAGACAACATTTACCATAGAATGGGGAGTCTTATATTATCGGGTTATACCATTTGGTTTGAAAAATGCAAGCAGTACATATCAGTGTGCTATGGTAGCTTTATTTCATGACCTCATGCATAAGGAAATTGAAGTAAACATTAATGACATCATTGCTAAGTCAAAGCGGGAAAATGAACATGTAGATTGCTTAGAAAAGATTTTTAAAGGCTCAAATGGTTTCTTCTTTATCATAATCCAACAAAGTGTACCTTTGGGGTCTGTGGCAATCTATTAGGTTACATAGTCAGTCAATGAGGCATCGAAGTGGATCTAGGGAAAGCTCAGTCCATTATTGACCTACCTCCTCCCAAAATTGAAAAGGAATTACGTGGTTTGCTTGGTAGGCTTCAATACATTAGTCAATTTATTGCGAATTTTACACAAGTATGTGAACCCACTTTTCAACTTCTAAGGAAGAACACAAATACATGATGGAATGATCAAGATCAAGTTGTGTTTGAAAAGATCAAGGCATACATTTTTAATCCACCAATACTCATACTGCCTATGTCAAGATTCCCCTTGACACTATGTGTATTTGTGATGGAAGTGTCTATGGGAGGTGTATTAACCAAGAAGGCTGAAACTGGCGAACATGGAATCTATTATATATCAAAAAACATTTTTAATTACTGAAAGTAAGTATACCATGGTGAAAAAACATTGTCTATCCTTGGTGTGTGCTACTAGCAAGTTGTGTCATTACCTCATGTCATATCTAGTACAACTTGTGGCTCACCATGATCCCTTAAGATATTTATGAGATTGCCTATCATTGATAGGTTGTTGTGCCAAATGGTAGGTATTGTTATCAGAATTCAACATTACTTATGTACGAATGAAGGCTATAAAGTCACAAGATCTTGCTGATCAGTTAGTTGACAACCTAAATGCACATACAAACGAATGGGATTTTGTATTTCCAGATGAAGATATTAACATGGTTGAAAATTTTATGAAAGCTAATGATAATAATCCAGACACTGGGATGGTGTTCTTTGATAGGGCAACCAATCGACACGAAAGGGAAATTGGAGTCATTGTCATTGATTCTAAATGTGAATGCATACATGTTGCTCGATGAATGGAGTTTTATGCCACAAACAATGTGACTGAATATGAAGTGTGTATTATAGGCATACAAGTTGCACAAAAGATGGGAGCTTGTTACCTTCAAGTCATATTAGTGATTCTATACTCATAGTTTCTCAAATAAATTGAGAATGGATGACTAAGCATGAACATCTCATTTCTTATCATGAATATCTCACTGCCCTAACTAAGGATTTTGACAAAATCAAGTTCAACCATTTAAAGCGAGAAAGAAATGCTTATGTTGATGCACTTGCTACACTTGCCTCATGGGTGAAAATTCATGGCCCGAAAAGTTTCTTTGTTGAAGTAAAGACGTAAGCTAAACCAACCTATTGCATGCAAATAGAGAAAATAGATCTCAGTGATGGACACCTCTGGTTTTATGATATTCAAAGATTCTAAGAAGGGAAACCTTTTCCTGAAGGCTCTTTTAAAAGTGATCAACAGTCAATTAGGCGTATGGCTTCTCAATACACTCTAGGAGTTGGAGAACTCTTTCGTCGCTCCATAATCAAAATCTACATTGATGCTTGACCCATAAATAAGAAGAATATGTTATCACAAAGGTTCATGCAAGAATTTTGTGTGCCCTCATCGAAAGAGTGATGCTAGCCAAGAAAATTCAGTTGTTAGGGTATTTTTGGAACACAATGGAGGCCAATTGTTCTCAATCTATTAGTAAATGACAAATAAGCCAACTTCATGCCAATCATATTCATTCCCCACCTACTTACCTTTAAAATATGACCATGCCTTGGTCATTTTCTATCTGGGGAATAAATATGATTGGTAAATCCATCCTAAAGTATCTAACAGTCATTACTTTATCCTGGTAGAAATTGATTATTTCACTAAATGGGTGGAGGACATATCAATATCAATAGCTTCAACCTCTCAGTTTATCAAATTCCTCAAGAAAAACATTGCCACTCATTGTAGGATTCCAAATGAAATAATTTCTGACAATGAAACCAACTTTGTCACAATAATTGTACGACAATACTTGGATTCATTTAGAATCCAGCATCATCACACATGGCCATATCTCCCACAGATGAATGGTGCAGTGGAAGCCAAAAATAAAAATCTTCTGAAAATCTTGAAAAAGACAATCCATTCATCTACAGATTGGCACGAGCATCTACCACTAGAATTATGGGCTTATCACACATCAATCCGGACATTAACAGGAGCCACCCCTTATTCTTTGGTATATGGAACGGAAGCCATTTTACCTATTGGGATTGAAATCCCTTCATTATGAATCATTGAAGAAGCCAACATTTCTGACACATATTGGGTACAAGATCATATTTATTCCTTGAATATCATCGAAGAAAAATGACTACAAGCATTGCATCATGCCCAATGCTACCAAGCCAAAATGTATCATTCCTTTTCTAAGAAAGTGCATCCAAGACATTTTAAAAAAGGTGATCTTGTTCTTTGTATGATTATCAACCATGATACCCGTGGCAAGTTTAATCCAAAGTGGGAAGGTCCCTATGTTGTTCATGACATATCTGACAGAGCCCTACGTTTGAAAGATATGGATGGAGACATACACTTATCACACATCAATGCAAGTTAGGTGAAGCTATACTATTGTTTCCAAGTTCTAGTAGAGGTAAAGCCCTATCAAGGCATTTAAAACACATAGTACTCTTTTCTAAAAGAAAACAAAATGGGCGCCCAACATGAAAAAAATCTCTAAAACAAAATGTCACAAAAATAAAATGAAACAAAAACTTTCACAAGACCTATTGGTGCTTAGAAAAATAATAGTAAACCTAAAAAAAGTTGTCAAATCCATTGACACCCAAAAAAAATGCAAACCTTATACCAATGCTATGAGGAAAATCAAAATACCTCACAAAGACATAGGTCAAAATTCAAAGCATAAGAAATCCAATTTATGATATCTTGGTCATAATATACTACCCTTGTTCACCATTTTTTTTCTTTCTCTTCTCAAAAAAGAAAAATAATTTCTAGTTTGTAGTATAGATCAAGGAAAGGAAACATGACAACCTACTACTAAGTCAAAATCTAGCAATAATGGGCAATGGTGATATTAACCCATTCATTCATATTCATTATGAATAACTTACCTGAGTTGAATTGGCTTCATCCAAATATGTACACACTTGACAAGGTCAATTACTGTGAGAACCCGTTGCTCTAAATGAGATTACTTAAAACATAAAACACAATCAATCACCAATTAAACACATACCCTAAAATATGGGTAAATTAAAACCGATTTCAACGTCAACACTTTCTTAGAAACATTTGCATAAGAGCTCAACATCTTTCTTATATCCATACTATGCCAGGAATTTGATACAAATTGTTCTATCACCTTAGCTACAACATATATACACAGAAGAACAATATTTGTATATGCCACACAACAAACATTATCATGCTAAAAAAATTCTGATTCGTTTGAAACACCATATACAAACTTTTCCTATCTGAATCTGGGAGTACAGGGACGACTCTAAGACACACTAGACATCTAATCAAATTTCTCAAAGATTCATTACTATAGCTCCTCTTTTCTACCACATATTTGTTTTTGTCACTTCCAATTACCTAAAAAGATGTGGTGAACCACAAGGGTGAGACATATGTCCCAGCAAGAGATATAACCTCTAATAATGCTTATTGATTACAACATTTTAGATAGTAGATAATTGAGCAATTGGAGTATTTAATAATCAATTTAACATATTGAATAGTTTAAGTATGCTAAATAGATTAAGCAAATAATCTTAGCAACAAGTATGATCATCAATGCATATATAGATAACAAATAAATCCATTTCTCTGGATAGATATCCACTCAAATATCATCAAATTGCATCAAATAACAATCATTATCATTAATCTGACTATCATCATATTCCTTGCTAATAACACAAGCAATCTAGTAGCATAAGCATCCCTGACATCATGAATATGTCTAGTAACATAACATTACTATCAATTTGACATCTGAAATAAAATGAGTAGATCTATATCATAAGTAGAAATAACATCATAGAACAATTAACTGCATAGGCATGATTAGCAGTTTAAGCATTTACAATTACATAGGCATGGATAGAAATATTAAACATAGCTAGCAGCATCATCTTAACCATCAGTGTCAGTATATTTGACAACATAAGCACGTTTACAACATGAGCATAACTACAACATAAGCATATCTATTATCTCTTATTGTACTATACATGATCTCAATGAAAAGAAAGCAAATAAGGGTCATCATACAATATGAAGCATTGTGTATAACCCTAAATAGATATGCTACACGGCTATCTTACATCTTTTATTATGCCCTGAGGAATTTGAGGATACCACTCAAAATCCAACTGACCACTGCTAAGTTGAAATCAGTTCCATATAAGATCTAGGAAGAGCCAGACTCCTAAGATCTTCTCCTCCCTCAATCAGTACGGGTCCGCCACAACGACATATAAGGTCAAGATGCTAACAAACCTAGTCTGTCCTTGGTACAAGTCATGACACTAGTGAAAGGATGTGTGTACGCATACCCTACCATCCGAGGTACAACCATAGTTATCCTCCAATCTCGTCACATATATAATCACTGAGACATGAACAAAATTGTTCTCCAACTGAGGGCAAGGTATGACCACAATCATCCTCCCTAAACACTTGAATTTAGGATGACAAGTACCCCGCATACTCATCAGTATGCGCTCTGAGTTTTCCTTAGGAATACTCATTTCACATTCGGCAAGTTCTGACACTCAGATGGATCTATGGAACAGGGCACTACATGATTAGAGTTTCACTTGATTAGTTATGCCAATTGGGTGAATTAAGGATGCATCAAACAAGTGGACATACAAACCCTAATTCACTTCTAACAAGAATATAAATATTACAACTTCAAAAGTTATAAAATGTGTGAAACATAATTTCTCATCTCATCATCACATGGTATTATTCACTTGCCATTCATGAGGCTACACTAGTCATCATACTATCACAAGATATAAATCCTTTTCACAATATCACAGGGTATCAACCCTTATCAACACAAGAGTATTACACCTCATTTAGGGATCAACCATGCCCAAAGGTCATCAAGACCATCATACTATTCCCTGCAAGATCATCATTATCATTCCATGCCTTATAGCAAGGCTCAACAACATCACTTACATATAATATAACAGATCATCACAATATTGCATTAATGAGATAGGAGATATTCATAAACAATCATAGAAGGGTTATATTACATTAAGAACATTCCTTTATTACATCAACATGCCAGGAATATAGATATGATTAACCCTCATCATATTCATAATGCACATGTTTAACATAAGAAAGTATAAACCATGTGGCTATGATAACCACCAATTAACATATTAAGGTTATGATCATATTAAGGAGGTTATTTCACCATCATTCCATCATATAGGAATGTTAAACATGAATACTCATCTTTATCTATTTGTATTAGAGTTAGGTTCGACAAGATAAATTATATTAATGTTACTAATTAGCACTTATACCCAAACCCTAACTCACGACATCCCCATTGGATCATGGATGCATAAGGTGAAGCATCACCATCACATTCCATACTATTCTCAAGTATGAATCCACACATAAATCAAGGTGTAACCATCGAGTTATAGCATACTAGAGTTTCAACAACAATAAGAGAGTACTCCATGATTGTATAATCATTCAAGGACTATTCATACCCAATTATCATCACTTAGTTATATTAAATCTAGGTATAACAAGCTATACCTCATTGGGGTTACATATCAACACCATATGGTTATCATCCCTTCTATTCATATTAGTGAATATGTAAGACTATCTTATTAAGGGTAACCTTCCATTTGTTCCATCATCATTCATCCCATATCACCATACCACAATGTCACCCAGAACCATTGGATGTTTAAAAGGTAAGACCATTGGTTGTTTACATAAGTAAACACCTTGGATAAACCACCTATGAAGTCCTTTATTTGTTCTCTAGAAAGAGTCACCATCCAACCCTATACATCCCTTGATTAACAACACAAAAAGTTCCATCCAGAGTAGGGTAAAACCCACAATCGATTGTTCATTTGAAACAAGCCATCGATTGTCAACAAGTAAGCTCCTTAAGTTGATCATATAAAGGAAACCATCTAAATCACATTATTAGGATCAACATATTACATTATCCATAATTCCACTTTATTGGAGGAATAAACATTAGATCTTGACCATTGGGTCAAGTTCATATGTTAAAACCATCAATTACAATATAGGTCCGACCATTGCATCTAGTGACCAAAGAAACCATTGGTCTAAGGCTTAATTGATGCTACAACTATATGGTTAACTCACCATAGGTTTTGGAGACCTGATCCACCATCATTAGTGACTATTAAGTCACCATAGGTTGTTAGATCATCACTATATTCGTTAATCACCATCAAATATCAAACTAATATCACCATTGATTGATAGTATAATTAGGGTACTTAGTGGTTAATCACTACGCTTCTAATTAGGCCAACAACTGACCTAAAGGATGAACGCCAGTTAACACCCTTGGTCACCACCATCAGTTGTCATGAAGACAACACCATCGGTTGTTGCAATGGTACCCCATTGAGTCATGTGTTTATAGAATAAATCAACTTTAAACCCTAAAATTGACCATTGGTTGATAGGTGTTTAGCACCATTGGTTGTCAAACCAACCTGATGCAAGTCATATTATACCTTAGGACTAACATACACATGAATATAGGTTCATCTAGAACTGAAATTAGAACAGGGAACATTATAAAAATTGAAATCCAAGTCAAGCATAGCTTTTTAGTGAATGGCTCATCATTTTCAAGCAAGAACATGAGCTAGAAAGCTTATGGTAAGCAATAAACGTGGACCAAGTTATAAAAATTGCCTCTAATTAGAAGATAAACTCTCACACATAAGAAAAAATGAGCAAGCAGGGTAGAAAATACAAGTATAAGCTGTGAACTCGTCCATCTAGCACATTTCTTCATCAAATGAGCAAACCCTAAGCATAAGGAGCAAGAACGATAGGGTTTTAGAGCTTTAGAGCAATTTCTACAATGGAACAACAAGGTTCCAACCTGGATAAAGGTAGGAGGAAGGATAAAAAAGAAATAAATGGGGGAAAGAAGGGGATTCTTACTCTTTTAGGTCAAGATCACTAGAAGGAAGCTTTTCAAACCCTAAAAGGAAGTCAATTGCAACCCTAGATTCTTTTTCCAAGAAGATCCCCTCTTTCTTCCTCCTTGGATAGGAAATTCACAATAGCATAGACGGAGAAATAGGTTCATAGAAGGAGGTAAGTGGTGGAGAGAAAATGGCTCGTTTGGGTGTTTAGGGATAAGTATATGAAACTTTAAGATAAAGAAAAATAAAAAGTTGAAGTTCTTGTATCTTTCCAAGTGTCCATGACCTTAAACTATTAAGAATATACAAGCACACACACAAGAAGCTCCATCACCATCCATATATAAATAATTATCCCTAATTTATTGAATTTCCAAGCAAAACAAATAATATATTAGTTGATAGCTACTAAAGGTAGCTCATCCATGAAGGGGTAAACCCTAAAATACCCTTGAGGAAAATACCTTCAAACCAAGGTTTAAATAGGTGCCCCATGGCTCAAAAAGATCAATAATGATGAGATCATATCCAAGGAACATAATGCAAGTGATAAATTGCAAAGAAAACCTCTCAATTGGGTAAATTGTAGAAAATTCTAAAATGTGCATAAATTTGCATAACTTGCTCAAACAATGTCCAAATTGGACCAAATTTGAAACTTAATCTTGTCTTATGATTTCAATGCATATAAAAAGGTTATATTAGTGTTATAAGAATTGAATTATGATAATTAAGCTTATACAACTCATTAAGAAAGTTTAGGGACCTTACAATTACCACAATACTCATCACTATGGTACTTCCCTAGATACTCTACCATTAAGACAAGAAGGGAAGGTGTTTATGATAATGACTAGTCAACATCTCTTGTTGTGATGTGTATACCTCACTTAATGAACATAGGTGTCATTCCCCATGGATACTCCTTGTGAGGTTATATCTTGCTTAAAGAAAACCCAATCATTGATTGAGTCAATAAGCACGTGCCCTCATCCTAAGGTTCCAAGTATCGATGTATTGTAGTCCCAAAATCAGATTGAATCAAAGGGATATGTGCTTGTGATAAATTTCTTGAGTTCAATAACTGATTAGACTCGATGTCAAAGACCAGTGTGTGCAAAAGCTTCCATCCTAAGTGTGACGTCCCCGAATTTTCTAAAACTTAATCTGATGTGTGACGTCCAGATTGAAACCCTCACCTCAGTGAGAATCCCAATTTAAACACCCCACACTAGGCTAAGAAGAAGAAAATCAAATGAGTCAGAAGGAAACACAGTAGCACATGCACATGAGCAATAAACAAACCACAACACATGTTCACCATTCAACATATAATTACAACATGAATTGTTACAACATTTGATATTACACATTGAACAACAAACTTAAACATATACATGAGGTACAGCTAATACAACAGGATCTTAAGACAACAGGTCCACCTGTACATCAGCTCGCCATACAACTCTCAACTATCCTGGATCTTCAAGAGCATAACCACAACCTAAACAAAAGATTACATCCTTACATACATTATATCATCAAAACTTATACTATCTATCACATATTCCAAACAAGGCTCTAGACATCTAATCACATATTACAAAATAAAACTATCAAGAAGACACGAAAATGACCTTTTCCTCTCTTTGACATCCTATAAGTTGTTGCTTTACTGAAACTACCCCACAACGTACTAATTTTTATATAGTGCTTCTATGCATCCATGAATTTATCTACAACTTTCTTCTTCACAACAAGCAATTGGCTAAGTTCTATTTTCCAATGTTATCTCTGTGTGATCTATGGCCATTTATCATTCAATTTCAATCGGGTGATCAACTCTATGTCTTGTAACGTATCAGCATCAAGTTCACATTGCCAAATTAAAATGTGTGTGAATTTGTACCCAGAATTGCACCGCAACTGCCATCCATTCTTGAAATATAGGAAGATATACTACATCCATTAGGGATTTCTTGATCTTTTAACTACGCATGTTCATCCCTTCAGTAATCTCCATATCAACTATGCATTCACATGCAATTTTGAAGTTGTCACAAACCTTCTTTAATTCTGCAACTTGACAAAGAATTTTCATTATATGCAATAAACTAGCACAGATCACTTTCACACATATTGGTGCAGATCCGTTCGACACAAACTAACACAAATGGTTGATTTTGACTGGCAAAGATGGTTTATATAGGGTGACACAAATTCGTTTGACGCAAATTGTCACAGATCCCTTTGACATAGATTGATGCAAATCTGTTTGACACAAACTGGCACATATCACTTTGAAACAGTTCGGTGCAGATTGCTTTGACACATGCTAGTCCAGAGTGACTTCACACAATATGAGATGTTCCAAATTCAGATCTTCTTCCACAAACTGATAGTCGGTGACATGATTTGGAATGACAAACCCTTTTGCACTTTTTAGTGTGAAACCCTTTCACACTTTCGAGTTCTAAAACCTTTCTCTCTCAAATTTTTCATTGTCGCTCGAGTGGTAACATATCTAACCATACTATCCTTTATTTATTCTTTTATAAGGGTTTCTATTTTATCAAGACACCTTTTCTAATCAAACTATGAATCTGCAATACTATCAATGACAAAAAAGAGTGACAAACATTTTCGTGCTCGACGGGGAAAAAAAATAGTGATAGACCCTTTTATGCTCGATAAGGTTAAAAAAATAAAGCATGAAACTATTTGACAAAAAAAATTGGCGCCAACCCTGATGACACCCAAATAGTAAAAATTAAAAAAATCTCAAGAAAAAAATTCTCAAAAAAATCATTTATAAAAAAAACTAGTGTCAAACCCTTTGGTGCTCAAATAGTAAAAAATTGGCGCCAACCCTGATGGCACCCAAATAGTAAAAATTAAAAAAAAAATCTCAAGAAAAAAATTCTCAAAAAAATCATTTATAAAAAAAACTAGTGTCAAACCCTTTGGTGCTCAAATAGTAAAAAAATTACATCAAAAAAACTGGCATCAACCCCTTTGACGCCGAAATAGTAAAAAAATTGCATAAAACATCAAAAGAAAAATTTACATAAAAAGTGGCAACAACCCCTTTAGTGCCTAAATAGTAAAAAAATTACGTAACAAAAAAAATTGATGTCAAACCACTCGACGCTCAAATAGTAAAAAAATCTTAAAAATATTTAAAAAAATTTGTGTCAATTCCTTTGGGGCTCAAACAGTACATGAAAACCCTCCAAGATAGATTTGGCAATGATTGTTTTGTCATTAAGGTCCTATCACAGTAGACTTTCTTTCCCAAGATAGATTTGATTTACAACCCTACCAAGGTAGACAATTTATATTTTGACATCATTTATAATTTGACAACTACAAGTTTTTTGTTTTTTTCCCACATATTTTGTGGCTCAAGG
Source organism: Alisma plantago-aquatica (assembly GCA_963693085.1). Taxonomy (NCBI): domain Eukaryota; kingdom Viridiplantae; phylum Streptophyta; class Magnoliopsida; order Alismatales; family Alismataceae; genus Alisma; species Alisma plantago-aquatica. The sequence continues at coordinate 1,018,055,831 of OY856412.1, read as the reverse complement.
TTATGAATTTTCTCAATCAAATGAGTACACAAAAACCAATCTGGACAAAGTAATTATATCCATGTCGATAATGGTCTCTAACAAAAAATGAGTGTCAGTCAGTCTCAAGATATCAACCCTCGACATGGGAGGATTCACCAACCATGTCTTGGACTTCATCTTAAGAGGGGCAAATAGTTGACACCTCATTTTTGGGACCCCATCAAATCCTAGCTATTTGGGTTATTTACACAATTTCAGTCGTGCGTCAAACTACAATAGGTAAAAATCCCAATTTCTGATAAAGGAATCAAACATAGGCCCACTCAATACATTTTGGAGTGCAAAATCATTATGTACAAGGTTCAACCAAGATGTGGACCCACATCAAACTTAGTAAAACCTTAAATTTTGATCCCAATGAGTCATGAATCTAATGGACAAAATTCACTCGTTATCTAGGTTAAGATGAGACCTATAGTAAATCTCAATCTAACCTTACTAATTATGAGCGCAAATCCATTTTGCACCCAAATTAGACAAAATTTGAACCATTTTTCATGGTATCTTATGAAAAAGAATCTCATTTTTATGTCAAAGGGTTTTGCACCCAAATGTGTCAAATCAAATGACACACATTTTTGGTCCCCTATCACAAAGAGAACAGAAGGGTTTGAGACCAAAATATGTCAAACTGATTCACACAAATTTTACTAATTCTCAAAACTAAAGGACATATGGGCGCGGAAGGGTTTGAGACCAAAATGTGTCAAACCGATTCACACAAATATTACTAATTCTTAGAAAAAAGGGCATATGGGCGCGGAAGGGTTTCACACCCAGATGTGTCGAACCAGACCGCAAACATCTGGGGTTCCCATTCAGCAAGCTAAGTTTGGCGCCAAAGGGTTTGACACAAGAATGTGTCAAACTAATTCACACAGATTTAATTTTTTCAGAAAACGAGCAGTTGGGCATCAAACCCTTTCCTGCCAGAAAGTGGCAACCGGATCCACGACCATCCAGACCACAACGGTTTTGGGAAACGAGAGTAAGGGCCACTTGGCATCCCATGGACCACCCTGAGAGAGAGTGGGTCGTCGGTTGTGAGAAGAGGAAAAACCACCTCGACAACTCCCTCAGACTCTTAGAAAAGGAGAGAGAGACCGTAGAAAAAAGACCCCTCTTTCCTGCTTCTCGAGACTCGAGAGAACGAAAGAGCAAGAGAGAGACCATCAGAGCGAAGTGTGAAACCTATTCGCGCTCGGAAGTGCGAAGTGTGTTCACGCTCAGTAGTGTGAAACCCCTTCACAATCAACAGTGTGAAACCCATTTGTGTTGAGAAGTGCCAAAGCAATCGGAGCCCAGAAGTGTGAAAGTGATCGGCGTCGGACCGTATCATTGTCTACTTCAGACCCAACACTTTCACCGGAGACTTTCCAAATTGTGAATCCGTTCCGCGCTCAGAAGTGTGATACCCTTTCACACACAAGGTACAAAGCAAGGTGAGTGCAATATTCAACTGTTTTCTTCCCTGTTTTATTTATTTGCCACAATACTATATCGACATGCGGATTGGGGTACCGATTTCTTACCCTTTCTCAATTTGCAAAAGAGTGTGTCGATTTCACATTCTAACAAAAATTCCTTCATTGTCCACGCACGAGTCATTTTTTTGGGTTTTTAGGTTTTTCTGACTCCAACCTTTTCCTGGTTTTCATTTTTCCACAAAAATAAGTATACAACCGAGCTATTGCAACACACACATAGGCTAGATCAATGAGTAACATATTTTTATACGAAATAATTTATGTACAATAGAGAGAAGTTCGATTAATAACCAACTGACTTCCTCCAACATAAAAGACGAACTGAACTGATTAGCACGCATACATGATGCTAGAACACACAAACTACAAGAAAAAGATAAGTATACATCCAAGCTATTACAACACATGCATAGACTAAACTGATGAGTACACAGACCCACGACATGGTGCTTGTGTAGCAACTTCATCGTCTTTATTTGGCGTAGCAAGAAAAAACATACTCAAGAATTGAATGGAAAAAAAATCAAACGAAGCAACCATACCCTGATTGCAAAACAAAAGTAAAATGGAACAACCACACAGTCTGTATCCAGCTGGAGAAGTTGAAAAACCGCGGACAATAGGTTGGAAAAAATATAAAAAAATTAAGCATACACACACAATGGAGGGATGGGCACACACCTCAATCGTGCTTATTTATATAGTTATAAAAATACTATATACGTTAAGAGCCACACAGAAGGTTGCATTCTTTTTGTTTTATGCATCAATAAAATAAAAAAAAGAAGGAATCGATTTGCTGTCTCTTTTTTTCCATCTTTATGCGTGGATTGAAAAAAAGAATGCAACTATATGTGTGTTCATTAGTCCACATAGAGCATCTCTTTGTTTAATCTGTGTTGCTTTGTTTATATGTGAAATGTTATATGATTCACATATTTATTGCGTATTACAGGGTCCACAAGAGTAACCCATGAGCCCAGACTCTCTAACTCAATCATTCATGTGGATCTTAAAGAGAACTTCCTCGCATAGGGCTGTCAATAGAGAAGGTATGGAGAGGGTAAGGGCTTATCTTTACCCTTACCCACCAAGTGTGGCGGGTAAGGGTATGGATAATTCCCCACTCCACCGATATCCTTACCCTCCCCTTACCCTTACCCTCTTACCCACAGGGTAAACGGGGAGGGTAAGGGTGAAACGGAGAATTTTTATGTCTTCCAAAAGTTTGTTCTTATATTATCAATAATGGTTTGCCTAATATATTTATACATTTTATTGACATGTCAAGATGCTCTATAATGTATATTAACTACTCAACATGATTCTATTCACAAGGCAAGGATTGTTCATGTACAAAAAGTAGTACTCCTAATATTAATGTATGAACAAATAACTCACACCCAAAAGAAAAAGATGCTATATAAAAATGATATTATATGACAATATAATATAAAAGTTGTTGTAAATGGTGTTGTGTACACAATCAAGTTAGCTACATAAGAGATAGATAAGAGTATCATGTATTGTATCAAATGATGACCACATAATATTAAATAATACATAGACTTAAACATCACAATGACTATATATTTAACATATTTTACATAAGTCTTGGCAGGTAGTGGGTTAGAGGGTATGGGTAATGACTTACCCTTACCCTTACCCACTAAGGTAGCGAGTTAGAGAGTAGCGGGTAGGCGGGTAAAGGGTAAGAAAATCATTTACCCTTACCCTTCCCCTATAGGGTATGGGTAAAAGATAAACGGGTTAACCCTTACCCATTGACAGCCCTATCCTCGCACATGTTGATCTGATCAGATCCCAACTACAAATGGCTCTAACTGATCCCATGTCATGTTCTAGCCACCCTAACATACTTGGTTGTGCCTAGTTCTTGTTATAGTTTTCATACTTGAACTATGCGGCTTGCCTAGTTCTTGTTATAGTTTTCATACTTGAACTATGCGGCTTGTTCTATGGGAGTGCCCCCTCTCGCTGAATATTTCTTTTTCTCTGTTGGTTTTCTCCTATCCTTATCGGCAATGAATATCTTAGCCTTACCTCTCTTATTACCACATACAGTACTTCGCACTGCCCATTGATGTACTGCGCCGAACATATAAATTAGAGTTTTAAAATATTTCCAAAAAAACTCCACGAGTCGTAGAGAACGCCTTTTTGACTTCGATTTGACGCGGGTGCCCAACTTCTTTGAGAGCTGACAATCAGGATGGATAAGATAGATATCCTCACCGATAACTTAAGAGGGTATTCTACTAGCCTGTATCAATCATGACGCTTGTCTTTTGAATATGTGTTGCTTTGTTTATATAGGTTAGACGATGGACTATGGGGATAGAGGCTTGGGCAGAATCTTTATCATGGTTATAGATGCCGTAATACATATTAGATGTCGGCACTGGGAGAATCCAGCTCAGAAAGCAGGGCATTTGGCACGATATGGTCGCAACCTACATTAGCAGCGAATTACTTCCCTTTGCTTTGAATTCAATACATGGTTCGGCTTTTTATCCGCGCTGCTTTAGGAATATGTGCATTCCTGATGTCGAGATCTCACTAGAAGTGTACACTAGTCCCCTTTGTGATTTTCTTTCTTGTTTTTTTTTTCCATTCATAACAATTCCAAATTTCCAACCGAAAACAAATGTTTTTGCGAGTTATGTTACACATAGTCACCTGATAGCCTACCCGTTTCCTCGATATCATATTAGAGGAAAAATTCTAGGCATAGTACCCCATATACCCGGCCACATACCCGGTCCATCGGGAATCATCAACTGTCGTATTCTCCTGCTGCTGCGCAAGCCACTGTCACACTCATTAACATCTACTGCCGCATGCACAATTAAATGGATGTCTGCAACAGTGATTATACATGTTTTTGCATGCAAAAAGATGCATGAAATAATTATCTCGCCACCTACTCCATGCAACTGTCATGCAAATGGCAGATATCAATCCACTATAACTTACAAAAAAATTATATTGCATATTTATCCTCACTGCAGATTACGTAAGTACTGTACGTGAAATAAATACATATACATTTACAAATGAATTTGAGAGGTAGTGTACTTATATTTGACAAACTGGGTTGAAAATTAATAATTGAGTACAATACTTATAGATGCATTTCATAGTTGATTATGGAACAGATGTGCACTACATTTTTGTAAAAAAATATGTCCAGGCGAAAAATGTTGTTATTGGATTCCGTAGGTACTGTACTTATGCCTGCAGATCAGTTATACAATTATGCTTGATTTTGTAATTTGTTAAGTACTGTACTTATGCTTGGTTTTATAATTTGGTAAGTACTGTACTTATGTTTGAAAAAACTGAGTTGGAATTAACAAGTGAGTACTGTACTTATTTTGTATGGATTCCGTGGGTACTGTACTTATGCTTCCAGATCAGTTATACAATTATGCTTGATTTTGTAATTTGTTAAGTACTGTACTTATGCTTAGTTTTATAATTTGGTAAGTATTGTACTTATGTTTGAAAAAACTGAGTTGGAATTAACAAGTGAGTACTGTACTTATTTTGCATGGATTCCGTAGGTACTGTACTTATGTCCAGATGACAAATGTTACTACTGGATTTCATAAGTACTGTACTTATGCTTCCAGATCAATGTTGTTATTGGATTCCGTAGGTACTGTACTAATACGGGAATGCGGGTGGGTGGATTAGAATGGGAGAGAATAATTACAAGAGAAAAACTAAATTAATACACTTTGCATGGATTTTGCATGGACTTTGCATGAGTATTAATACTCTGGAGAGAAGAGTGGAGAGACATATTGTTGCATGGACTTTGCATGGACTTTGCATGAGTATTAATAGAAAGACAACTGCAAATGCTGCAGCTCTATTTTCCCAAAAAACGGGTGGGTGGTCGGGTATAAGGGGAACTGTAACTCTATTAGAGCTGTTTTGTCCTGATACGAACCAATTTAGCGCCGAAGCCGAAGAGGCAGTTCAGGTCATGAAAAAGAAAAGACGCCTCCTCCTCTCTCTCTCGCCTCTCCTCTCTCTCTCTCCCCCATAGTCCACTCTCCCCGCTAGAACAGTTCCCCTATTCTCGTTCTGTCCTCTCCAATAGCATTCAAGCTCTAGTTCCTTCCCGCAAGTATTGTACCCAGTCGTCTAGTGCCTCCCGCTGGTTGCATTCTCCATCATCGAGCACCACCGCATACTCCTCCATCTAGAGATCTCTCCACCATAGAACTAGTCCAGTATAAGTACAATACTCGTACTAGGTCACGCTGCTGACAGTCCTGTGAGAGAGTTGCCTACGGGCGGTCCAGCCGGAGCGCGTTGTAGTGAAGTGGTTTCTCTTGATGTTGTCGGTTGCCCGGTTTAAGTATTGTACCCGGTTCTAGACCTAATTCCGCCACAACACCTTTGTCGACCCCATTCTCCGCCACATTCGTTCCCTCGCCCGAAGCACAACGTCGTGCCCTCGCCCACAAGATCTATTACCGGTCTTTTTTGACGTCGTGATCAACGACAACATCTCAAAATCTATTTGTCGTCGCTGGTTGTGCCGAAGCCGACACTTTACATTCTTTGTCCATCACCGGATGTTAATACAATATGTCTGGTATTGTACTTCTGGTAATGTATATTTTGAGTTATAATGATGTGTAAAATAAAACATGTGCAATATCTGTGGTACTGTAATGTGTGTATTAACTGTATCCGGAAAACAAGTTAGTAAAATGTGAAGTTTATCTAGGTATTGTATGTAGTTACCAACATTCTTTTGTATATGATTTTCTGAGGTATTGTATGTGGTTTATGGAGGTATTGTATGTACTTAGTACCGTATTTTTTTATACAATGTGCATGTTAGTAATGTACTTCTTCTACACAATTTGGACAAATGATGTTATTGTTGTACGTCTGGTACTATACTTCTAGTATTGTACATCATATAATATACATCATACATTGTATTGGGTTAAGATAATTACTTTACAAGAGTGATTCCAACATATTAGTGGTGGAACGAATTGACTCATTAGTGATTTAGAAATATAAAATTAATATGTAGATTATTTAATAACTAATACAAATTCAAATGAGTATTGATATTTTACTATTTTGCATCAATAGTAAATGAAAGGAACTGTTACAATTGTTGAGATACAAATATCTGATGGCGCAGTGGTAATAAGATTTGAGGGGATATATGTAATATATGGTTGTTAGTATTATATGTCTTGTACTGTATGTATTAAAGATACAAGTATCTGATGGGGCAGTGGTAATAAGATTTGACGGGATACATGTAATATATGATTGTTAATACTGTACGTCTTGTACTGTGTGTATTACAGATACAAATATCTGATGGGGCGCAGTGGTAATAAAATTTGAGGGGATACATGTAATATATGGTTGTTAGTATTGAACGTCTTATACTATACATATTGTATTGTATATCTTATACAGTACGTCTTATAATGTGTTTTTGTGTTTGTACGCTAGAAAAGTTAAGATAACCTCAGATCATCATGGGAGAGTGAACTTCATTTATTTTTAAAAAAGAAATTATTGAAGCATTGTATCCATAAGGAAGATTATCAGAAGATGTTACTACTATACTTCTCATATTGTACATTTTGTATTGTATGTTAAAACTGAGTTAAAAATGATAATGATTATGCATGAGCAAATATTGTAATATGTAATGTTGTGTAAAATATTGTATATATGATTAAATTTGAAAGTTGTATTGTTGTGCATATATCACGACATCAGACGCAACATATGAAATAAATTATAAATAAAAAGTATCAGTAAATGTAAGTACAATACATGTGTATTCGAGAAGGAATCTGGACTGGGGAGAAACCAGAAGGCAACAAAGCTTTTTGAAAAATAAATTGGAAGAAAATAGGAATGAAAAAAAATTTAAATCTAAATACTTTTCATAAAGTGTGGTGGATTGCGATATCACATGTGAAATTTTTTTGAGAGTGGATACAATAACTACACTTTACATTCACTTTGCATGACTTTTCATGAGCAATAATACAAAAGATCGACTACAAGTGGAATATCTCTGGGATGCATTAAAACTCACTTTTTGTTATGCTCCAAGAGGGTGAGTAACTATGGTTAGAATTTTTCTTTATTTACTGGGGAAGGTAGAAAATGAAAGATCCCATTCTATTCACATTGAATAAGGCAACCAATCACATACGGGATATACAATTTTCAAAGAGGAACCTCATTTACTTTTGTAAGTGCAATGTTGACTCAATGTCAATATTGACTCTAGGTCTAAATTGACTAAACCCTTATTTTCATGATAACTAAATCATTTGAATTATTTGTGTCTAATGTCTCTACTTGAGTGATTTCATATTAGGTATAGACACACTCCAAATGCCCTAAATTGTGCATCCTAACTTGGAGAAAAGACAAGTCAAAATCAATTCAAGTGAACTTTTATGGAATATAAAGTAAATCCATTAGAATCATGTTGTAAATCACTTGTAATGATTGTATGACCTATAATTAAGCTTAGAAAAAATCAAGAGCACCGAAATCAGATATTAAAGCACTTTAATGACATTTTCAAAAATTTATTACAAGCACTTTATCAGTCGAGATTCAATCTCAACCGATCCTTGATGGATTCAGAATGTTGTTGATCGGTCAAGTTTCCTATACTCAGAAGTTGAATGACCACTGCACTGAAACAAAATTGATTTAATCTATCAGTCTTGTTCCTACCAGGACAAACTCAACAAAATGGTCAAATTAGCTTCGTCACAAAGTGCATTCGATCGAGTTACCTTTATAGAAACGCGACCGATTGCACTATATGAAAAAGTACAAAAAAGTGTTTCTATCCATTGGAATGTTACAAACTCAAACAACTATCCTTTGCAACATCCCAAATGGCTAGTATTCATCATTAAGTATTCCTAAAGGTTTCTAGGCATCCTCAACTATGGATAGTACCACTTGGGCTTCATCTCATGATTAGACAAGAACTATGAAGGCCCTATTCTATAGTTAAGTACATCTTACAACCTATTTTCTCTCTCTCTAAACCTAATCACTCACATCATACGTTAGAGTGAGTAGAATATTTGTAAGGGATCTAGTCCTACATGTATATACATGTATATCTTGTGAGGCTCTCACTTCCACCACCTCACAATCTCTCTTTAAACCTTGAAGATGAAGGTTCTCTCTCTTAGCTAAGAGAGGTGAAGAAGAATAAGGGAAGGAGTCCCTTGGTGAAGAGATTCAAGGATGAAGACTTAGAGGAAGAGTGGGTAAGCCCTTAGTGAAGGCAGAAGACTCCTTATACAAGTGGGTAAGTCCTTGGTGAAAGCTTCTCCTTGACGAAGGTGAAGTCAAAGGCTAAAGATCCAAGAAGAGTGTATAATTCCTTCAAGGTTGAAGGCTTGTGCAAGACTGAGTAAGTCCTTGGTGAAGGAAGAATACCCCTTACAAAGTGGGTAAGCCCTTGGGTAGGTTGAAGACTCTTAATTGGATAGGTAAGTCCTTTGGAAGCACATGTATTGTAAGTTTTATGAGAATAAGTATAAGAGTGCAATGGTTAAGAAATCCTAGAGGTTGACCTCTCTAGTTAGTTGATAACACCCAAATTCAGGCATTTATGCTAATCATTCATTCATAGTTTTGTGCTAATTATAGCCTTAATATGCTCAAAATAACTCTATATTCTTATCTTTTAGTAATGTATATCTTTTCATAGATAGAGTTGTTCAACTAGATAATTTTGGGATGTAAAGAAATCAAACTTGAAAAGACATCTATTCTCTAAGATTTTCCCCAACACATGGTTTTTACAGCAACTAGGCTTCCATCCATCACGACCATGACACTTGTCGTGAGTGCTACACTTGGTATGACCGTGTTGAGCCCAGCACAGACGCGTCGAGGATAAGGGTCATTTGTACTTGTCTCGCCCGTGACCCCTTCCTCGACCATGACATTTGTCGCGATCGTCATCCCCACTTGTCTCGCCCTCAACACCTGGCTTGACCATGACACCTTTCATGACTGTAAAACCTGTCTAGACCGCTACACCTATTTCATTCGCAACATTTGCTTTGACCACTACACATGTCACGATCGCTATGTTCAGCACGTCTGTGCCAAGCCCGAGACGGCTAGGTCAAGGACAAGGGCCAACAACCGTGACAACAATCTTGACCGCATCATCCATCTTGACCGTGAGATATCTCGACCACTACACCCGACACGACTGTGCCAGGACAAGTGTAGCGATCGAGACAGGTACCGTGACTACTTATTACATACACTCCACCTCTACATATAAATAGCCACCCCTCGCTAATTGGAGAGGGGTTTTGAGATTTTGAGGTTTTGAATATTTCGGCGGTTCTGATTCGTTTTCGTTATATGTTGTGGTTCTGAGATATTTTTGGTTCCCAGAGCCCCGTGGGAGAGTTTTGAGGTATGAAAAGGCTGAAGTGCTCATCGTACGCCTGTCTCTTTAGTTTGCTTCCATCCACCATCATTTTCCACCACATTTTACCCATTTCCCACCATTCCCAGCCATCTTCCACCTCCATACATCCACCAAGTTGGTGTTTGGGGAAGAACTGAAAAGAAAGGAGGCCAAGGAGTCCATAAGACCAAGGAGGACGACCCAAATATGAAATTGGTCCTATGCTAAGGCTAAGGAGCGAGAGACACCTCTCCTCTACGGGCTAAATTTCTTCTTCTTCTCCTTTCTTCTATTGTTCTCCTTTGTTTCCATACAAATGATGCTCTTCCATCTTTGTTCGGTGCCAACTATACTTGTCCATGGCTAGTTGATCTCCTTCTTGGCTATGTAGCTCGTTTTGGGCATGTTTATGTATTTTTACCTTAAGCAAGAAGTTTTATTTCAAATCTAGTATGTTTTCTATTCTATCTTTTCTTTCTGGTTATGATTCTAGTTTGGTTGCTCTTTTTCTTACTTGAACTTATATTTCTACCTATATCGATAGATTCATTATAGAAATAGATAAGAGAAGGTCGTTTGGATCAGATTCTAAAAAGAGGATGCTTCAACTGATCTGTACAGAATCGTAGACATGGGCACGGTCGGGCCCAGCCCAGTACGGTCGGGCCCTCTACCAGGTTCTTCCCAGATCACACCTTTTCATAGCATCTCAAAATATTCTAGACCTGAGAGAGTATCTAGAATATTATATGGAGTTGATTTTTCATCCTCGGGAGAGGTCTCATATCATTGATGGGTTTTAGTCACACTGTGTGAAAGTGAGTGGGATTACCCCACAAGAACAAATACCACAATAAGTATTATTTTTCTTACTGGGGTGTTCAAGAGTTGTCTACGTCCGAGAACGACTGCATAGGTTGCCCAACTTATGGTTACATAGCTAGGTACTCCTTCTCTTTGATTAGTAGAATCTGACAGACTCTGTTTTGTTTTTTTTTACTTTGTGACATTTTTCTAGACTCATTCTAGTTTTGTACTTTTATTAATTATCAATTTGTCTTAACTAACTTACTATTGAGATCTTAAGCGTCCTAAATGTCCCACAACCATGTGTTCAACCTTGTATAACTATCTCGACCCCATAATAAAGTTGGGAGGTCCTTGAAGGTTTTGGGTTATAAATTTAAAGTTTGATCCTTCTGAGTCCTCCTCTTTTTTTGAGACATGTGGTTTAGGTCATATCAAATTTTGTTTCCATTGACAGGGAGGTGGTTTTCCATGATTACACACCCATAGATTTTGTTTTGTCATCCATAAGTATGTATATATATGCATAGCTCTTATTTTGTTTTACACATACTTGTTCATATATAGTGAATAGCTTTCCTTTTTTTTCTTATACATCTTTTACATTCATGGACCTTGCTTAAGGAAGGCAGGTTATCCTATCGACATGTCCTTGCATGTTTTTCTAGCATTTTTGACTATTGAAAAATAATTGAAAGTTGTGCTCTACATCTAGTCAAGCTATTTTGGCCTCCACCATCATCGCATGTAGACGTCTCAACAAAGGAGATGGACGATCATCCCTCAACTTCTGCATTAACTTGGGATCAAGAATTGATCAGAGCGGTAGAGCTAGCTGGAGAAAGTGTCGATGCACTTTCCTCCTCCTTAGCTCCTCATCTCCAAGAACAAGACGATCTGCTTTAGCAACTACTAGAAGAACATGATCATCATATTCAAGTAGCCACTAAGATCGCATACCGTAATAGAAGTATACTTCAAACTATTGAATAAGGATTCATCCAAGTACACCAGTTTGATACAGTGGGTTTCCAATAGAGGTTCATGGTAGAATTGACTGATCTTGAAAGCCTTTTTGCTCAAGTCCAACAAATTCGTGATAAGGATGTTGAACAGGACATGAGGCTTCAAGATCTCATCTATTTAGTTACCACACAATTGCAAGCACCACCACACAACGTTGAAGATTACAATCATCAAGACCATTCCATTGGGCCTAAAACGGAGATTGCCTCACCATCCTATTCATACCATCAACTGGATTCACCAATATTCATCTGTGAAAACTGACCCACCTGGGGAAGCCCTTCATTTTATCTGAATGATTTAGCTGATCAAGAAATGGAAGATACTACATGCATGAATGGTTCTATGATGATGATGATCAGTGTAGTCAAATAACCTCCCTATAGGAGGGTCATTTTGAAGAACCTAAACCAGACATTGATCCATACTAGAGTGATATATCTCCTATTGAGACTTGTCACTTTGCTTTGAGCAATGCACCAGTCATGGTTTGGAAAAATTTGTTCGATGAGGATGATGGCAACCATTCATCCGAGTGTAGCGAGTATACTAACGAGGATGAACTGGAACAACATGAACTGACATTGTCCACAATCCCTTTTCAACTAAAAGTCAACATCAAGGGAGCAAGATGGACAATCCACTACAACATTGTTGTTGAGCATGAGGATACCCCAGATCCCATTGAATGTGACAAGCTTGTGGTGGTAGAGCCACAAACAGATTCCCTTGGGGTTACTTATTGTCTGAAAGATGGTTGGATGACTCAAACTGTATAGGAGAATTTACCCAAGCATCCAACCTCAAGTTTAGAGGTGGAGAGAGGAGTCCTCTAGAATACTTATAGCCTCTCCCCTCCATCTCATCCTCTGTCAGAATCCTAGGGCCTTCCTATTCAGATTCATATATTGATGCGTACCTTTAGGATGCTTTGTCGAAGATTTCATTTTGGTGTAGTTCAAATCAATTCCACCATAGAGATGACTTCACCTACTCGCTAGATTCTATTTCTCTATTTCAAACTCAGAAGAGCTCATATCTCCACCTATTCTACTACTACAAAGTGGATCCAATCGACAAGACATAGGTGACACTGGTCCCAAAACTTAGGATTTGGGATCCCAATGTTGGTATCGTGGGGCAACCACCCCCTTTCTCTTACTCCTTTCTTTTAGTTTTTGTTAAGATAAATTTTATTTTTCATATTCTTTCTTAGATATTTTCTTTCCTCTAATTTCTTTTACGTATCCTTGCATACATGCATCATGCTAGGACTTTAATAAATTTCTTTCATGTACATCCATGCATTCCTTCCCTACTATCTCAACTTTAAGTCTTGCTCGGGGATGAGAAAAAAATTAAGCTTGGGGTGGTAGGGCTATTCACCCTTCTATCTCTTCATTTTTAATGCATGCATGTTCACTCCTTGCATTTTTAGTCTTGGAAATTAAGTCTGTGTGGTGTGAATCTTATAGTTAAATGCTTGTCCTTATGCCTAAGTTTTTTTTCCAATTTTCATCTTAAACTGCTTGATCTTTTGCTTGACTTGCTCATTGACTCTTTCCTTAAGTTTGGTAATAAATCTAAGGTTATGCACCTTTTTCATAGCTTAAAACATTATTCCCTTGATCTATGTTGTGGATGACAAATATAGGATATAGGACTATTGGAAAAGAGCTAGATCATGATCAAAGACTCCTAGCTATGTTTTTTCACAAACTTGCCTATACTCTAAGAATCCTTGAATCATAATTACTACTTTTTGCACAAGTATCAAGTGAATAATGATGAGTTTTGAGCTATAATCAGGTTGAAGTGTTTTCCTTGATGGACTATGCACCCTCTCACCCTAGATTGAGTAAAAAAAATGAAAAATGAAAAATTTGCAAAAGTGGCATGGCTGCCCAAAAAATTCCAAAAAATGTTCGAAATAGTTCTCACCCAGGCCTATAAATTAGAATGTAGAGGATAAAATCATGAGCACGAATAAAGATATGAGCATTGTTTTCTCTTTTAGGAGAGTTGAGGATGTTGCGCAGCCGGTGTATGACTGTGCTCAGGAACGTGGGTAAGTCGTGCTTAGTAGTGCCACACCAAAAGCTCATTAGAGAGTCACTAGGAACCCCTAGGAGGCCTATGAGATCATCCCAGTAGCAGGGTTGGTTTGAGAGCAGTATGATGAGTTCGTCTCACTACTCTGGGTCAACTGACTCTGACTGCAAGGACTATTTCTTGTTACATAGACCAACCTGACGTTGATTGAGATCCCCAGAAGTCATTAGAGTATTTTTTCTTTTTAAGTCATTAGAGTATTTTTGCTTTTTGTTTCTTCTTAGCACTTAAATAAGTGGGAGGCACGTTGTTCCTAATTGGTCTACATGAATATATGGTAGTAGCTCATTACTCATAACTTGTGCGACAATGCTTTATTGTTACATAATTATGTTTCAAACCCTCACAAGTACTGATAGGTTACAGAGAATTTGCTTAATCTTCCCTGGATGCTCTTTAATCATACTTTAGTAGGTTTGTGTTCGATTGGTGGGGGTTTGTTATGAAATGACATGGATCGAGAGAGTTGATGTTTTAAACTATTTTTCTTAACCTTAGAATTTATTTCCATGCTAAGTTTGGATGTTATTTTTTTGTTCTTTGAGCACGGTCTTGCTTGAGGACAAGCCAGGGTCTAAGCTTGGGGTGGTTGATAATACCCAAATTCAGGTATTTATGCTAAGCATTCATTCATAGTTATGTGATAATAATAATCTTAATTTACCCAAAATAACCCTAGATTCTTATCTTTTAGTAATTTACATCTTTAAGTGATAGAATTGCTCAACTAGCCAATTTTGGGATGTGCAGACACCGAGCATAAAAAGCCATCTATTCTCTAAGATTTCTTCCCAACACATTGTTTTTACAACAGTTAGGCTTCCATCTGTCGTGACCGCAACGCTCGGCATGGCCACACCGAGGACAAGGGTTATCTGCACATGTCTTGCCCATGACACCTGCCTCAACCGTGACATCCATCGCTATCGCCGAGCCCGGCATGACTACACAGAGGATAAGGGTCAGTTACACCTGTCTCACCCGCGACATCTTCCTCAATCACGACACCCATCATGACCATGACACCTATATCGACTACTATATCTATTTTGTTTGCAACATCTATCTCGACTGCTATGCTCCGCATGTCCATGTCGAGCCTGATACATCAAGGTCGAGGACAAGGGCCAAGAATGGTCGCAACCGCGACAACCATCTCGATTGCATTATCCATCTCAACCACAACATATCTTGACCGCTACACCTTCTATAGCCGTGTCGAGACCTAGAACGGCCACGCCGAAACAAGTTTAGCGACCGCGACAGGTGTCGCAATCACTTATCACATACACTCCACCTTCACCTATAAATACCCACCCCTCGCTACCTGGTAAGGGGTTTTGAGATTTTGAGGTTCTGAACATTTTGACGGTTCCACCCATTTTGGTTACACATTGTGGTTATTAGACATTTTTGGACCTAAAGCCCATATGGGAGTGTTTCGAAGTCTGAAAAGGCTGAAGTGCTCATCCTACACTTTTCTCTTCAGTTTGCTTCCATCCACCGTCATTTTCCACCACCATTCACCTACTTCCCAACATTCCCAGTCATCTTCCACCTCCATACATCCACCAAGCTACTGTTTGGTATAGAATCGAAGAGAAAGGAGGCCAAGGAGTCCAGAAGACCAAGGAGGACAACCCAAAGATGAGATCCTACCTATGCAGAGGCTAAGGAGTGAGAGCCACCTCTCCTCTACGGGCTAAATCTCTTCTTCTTCACCTTTCTTCTACTGTTCACCTTTGTTTCTGTATAAGTGATGTTCTTCTAGATTTATTCAGTGCCAACAATGCTTGTCCATGGCTAGTTGAGCTCCTTCTTGGCTATGTAGTCTGTTTTGGGAATGTTTATGTACTTTTACCTTATGCAAGAAATGTTATTTCATGTCTGGTATGTTTTCTATTCTATCTTCTCTTTGTAGTTATGATTGCTAGTTTGGTTGATCTCTTTCTTGCTTGAACTTCTACTTCTTCCTATATCAAGAGATTTGTTGTAGAAATATATAAGAGAAAGTAGTTTGGATGGTTCAAGGTGATATGTGCAGAAATGTAGACCTAGGAACACCTAGGCCCAGCCTGAAACAGTTGGGCCCACTAGTAAGTTCTACCCAGATCACACATGTTCCTAGCATATCAGAATATTCTAGACCTGAGAGGGTATCTAGAATATTTTATGGTGTTGATTTGTCAACCTCGAGAGAGGTCTCATATCATTGATGGGTTTTTGTCACTCTGTGTGAAAGAGAGTGTGATGCCCCATAGGAACAAATATTACAGTACATACTATGTTTGGATGTAGGTTGCTTTCTAGGGTGTGGAGGGTTGTCTACACCTGAGAATGGGGGCATAGACTACCTAACTTCTTATCACATAGCCAGAAACTCCTTCTCTATGCTTAGTAGAATATGATGGACTCTATTTTGTTTTCTTTTCTTTGTTTTGTTTTACGTCATGACATTTTGCTAGATTCATTCCAATTTCATACTTTTATCAACTATTGGATTGGACTCACTCACTTAAGTGAAAGATCTTAAGCGTCCTAAATGTCCCCACATCACTGTGTTTGACCCTGTATACCTATTTCAACCCCGTAATAAAGTTGTTGGTGTCCTTGAAGGTTTCAGGTTATAAATGTAAAGTTAGATCATTTTGAGTCTGCCTCTTTTCGAGACGTGTGATTTAGGTGGTAGGGCTATTCACCCTTCTATCTCTTCATTTTTCATGAATGCATGTTTACTCTTTGCATTTAGTATACATTTTAAAATTTTTGTAGAACTTTGTTGCATAATTTGTAGTCTTGGAAATTAAGGCTATATAATATGAATCTTATAGTTAAATGCTTGTCCTTGTGCCTAAGTTTTTCCCAATTTTTGTCTTAAACTACTTGATCTTTTTCTTGACTTGCTCATTGACTCTTTCCTTAAGTCTGGTAATAAATCTAAAGTTATGCGCCTTTCTCATAGCTTAAAACATTATTCCCTTGATCTATGTTATGAATGAGAAATCTGGGATATAGGACTGTTGGAAAAGAGCTAGAGCATGATTAAAGCCTCCTAGCTATGTTATTCACAAACTTGCCTATACTCTAAGAATCCTTGAATCATAATTACTACTTTTCACACAACTATCAAGTGAATAATGATGAGTTTTGAGCTATAATCAGGTCTAAGTGTTTTCCTTGATGGACTACATGCCCTCTCACCCTAGAGTGAGTAAAAAAGATGAAAAATAAAAAACTTGAAAAAGAGACTTGGCCGCCCACAAAATCCCAAAAATGTTCAAAATAGTTCTTACCCATGCCTACAAATTAGAATGCAGAGAATAAAAGTCTGAGTGTGAATAAAGATATGAGCATTGTTTTCTCTTTCGATAGAGTTGAGGATGGTGTCCATCCGATGTATGACTGTGCTCATGAACATGGGTATGTAGTGTCTGGTAGTGCCACCCCAAAAGCTAATTAGAGAGTCACTAGGAACCTCTAGAAGACCTATGAGATCATCCTAGTAGTGTAACGACCCCACTTTCCGGTAACCCCCATTTAAGGGAGATCGAAAGGTCAGTGTCGTTATCCGATTTTCCAGATCAAGGTTCAATAATTAATTGGTATAATTATTAAATTCTACTAGACTATACTGAAAAGCTGTAATAAATAAAATTTTGCATACCTATGAAAATTTGGGATTTCTATAATGCTATCCAGAATTGGAACCAACTAACTAATCCTCCTTGACTTTAATTTGTGTATTTCACAATATGACGATTTACTGTTTGTCCTTTTTTGTTTTGTACCTAAAACGCCAACAAACAAAACGTCGATCAGCCAAAGCTGGTATGTGGGGGATTCACTAATCATGCAATTATCCATAACAATGTATTGCATTCAATTATCATTTAACAAATGATTTTACGTTATAAGTATAACTACGTGATCCATGTGTACCCTATCCCCTGTGCTGTCCCTGTAGTGGACCTGGATACTACCTCCCTTATGGTAGATTCCCATTATACCCCTCATGACTTCACCTAATAGATGAATCAATTTCTAGGGCTGAGTCACATGGAATTACCCATAGGTAGCCCACTCCTTAACTCATGGTATGCTAAGAGTCTCATGGCACTACACATGTGTAGCCCTGTTTCTAACTCATGATACCCTAGACCTTTCTCTAGGTTATCCTTAGCCTTTGCATAGCCACAGGGGTAGACTCGGATCTAGGAAGTTATACATGTATACTCATAGTGATATTCATAGTCACTCTATAGTTGCATGAATTAAAACATCCAACAGTTATTTCAAGCCATGAGGGAAACGTCGATAAAATCCTCAAAAAACTAATCGGGATAATCATAAGCGTAACCACATACATGTATTGTAGATT
The DNA here is from genome assembly GCA_963693085.1 of Alisma plantago-aquatica. Taxonomy (NCBI): domain Eukaryota; kingdom Viridiplantae; phylum Streptophyta; class Magnoliopsida; order Alismatales; family Alismataceae; genus Alisma; species Alisma plantago-aquatica. Next base: position 1,018,037,485 of record OY856412.1, on the reverse strand, counting down.
CAGATACAGAATTAATTTGTAGAGAGAGAAAATCTAATCAATCAAGAAAATTGCACAGAAACCTTGAAATAAAAGTACAAGTTTACTTTTATTAATATTTATCCAATTTCATCATATCCCTTAGGGTTTCTATCCCAATTTTAGGGTTTCTTGGAAGCTAGGGTTTTGCCTTCGTTCTTAGTTGTCATGAACCCTAATTCCTCAAAATCACTTAAAACCTTCTCCTTTTAATATTCCTAACAGTCTTAGGATCATTATTTAGTAATTTATCGAAATAACAAGGTTTTCTTCTTATTTTACCCTAAATTAGGGTTTTTATGTACATTATCTTTCATTCATAGACATAAACCCTAAATTAACCATCTTTGTACTCAAAATGGATGAAAACTCCATGTTATCAATTAACAGGTTGATAATCCTCAATTTAACCTATTAAGTTACAAAGAATCATCCTTTATGTATAGTTCGGGTTTCTAATTAACTTGTAATGCATTTTTCTAACAAATCAAGGAACCTTTGCAAAACGAACTAGAAACAGGTTCTTAAATCATTTTTATCAGGTTCCTTACATTTTTCTACCCAACTTTCATATATAAAGTTTCTTCATACGAGGTTCCTAACTATTACTACGATTTTAGCAAGGAAAAGCAATTATCTGCAATTTCGATCAGAGAGAGGTATTTACCGAAATTCCTGGAGCGTTGGATCGGTGCGCCTATGGACCCCCTGATCGATCTGAAGCTCCTAACTGGTCGGCTCCACTAACTAAGTGGCACACCTCGCTGCTTGCCATTAGTCGTTGGATGGTCCTTGGTCCACGGTGGACCCTCGATCAGACGCTTCGCGATCTCCGACTCCACTACTCAGATGCGCACCCTCTCCTTTTAGCCGATCCGTTGGATCGTGCTTGGGCTCACAGTGGTCCAGGGATCTATGAATACTGCTCGTCTCTTCCTCCTTCCTTTTTTCTTCATAACACAGTGGCGACCTCGCCTGAGCGCGAGCAATCGAGAGAGGGAGAGGGTGTTAGAGCTTAGGAATCTGCCGCCAAAGATCGTGAGGGTCAGAGCAACCACCCGAGGGCCTATTTATAGGCTATGGTGGTCTCTACCTAGGGTTTCTTAGCCCCTCCATCAACTACATCTTAGCCCAGTTGGGCATTTTTCCTATTTGTGATGGGAACCCACCAAAGTAGGGTCGAGAAGCTTCGCCCCACACTCCCGAACCAAAAGAACAGGTTTCCATGCTTGCACGAGCATTGAATCGATTGGCATAAAAGGGGAAAGTTCCCCTATGGGCGTGCTATAGTCCGCGTCCCATACGACTCTAGACGATGAATCGAATCTGTTGGATCAATATCCAACGACCATAAACATCTGTGCTCAAACAAAAGGGAAAGATTTCCTAAATTCCAAGGAAAATCATATTTTGAAGATAATTGTGAAAAATCGATAACTCTCAACTCTTAATTCCTTTTTGCCTCAAATTTTAAGGGAAACTATTTTATGTGTTTATATTTCATCCTGCAAAAATTGGGATCATTATCTTAATTAAACGGTCCCTTTTCTTTGTTTGCAAGAAAACACCCTTTTATTTATATTTTCCTCATATTCTTTATTTCCCTTGCTATTATATAATTATCCTGAGTTCCTTGAACCCCAAGGAACCTTTATAACTCAAAATTCTATTTTTTTGGGAAAATATTTTTTAGCCTTTTAATCATCATTTATTCATTTTCTTATATTTCCTCATTATCCTATTGAATTCCTTTTTCATTTCTTTTTCTTTCAATTGGGCTTAATGGCCAATAAGGCCCATCAAGAAAGCATGCAAGGCTATTATTCACGAAATTCATTCAAATCAAACCATGAAATCAAACAGTGATCTTATTTATGTTTTAAAGGAGATTCACAAATCTCATTACATGTTTTGGAAAATGAGGTTATAACATCCTCCCCTCCTGATAGGAATTTTTCCCTCAAAATTCAACAATCAAACAAACAAATCAGGATATACTTTTTCCATGTCCGTCTTTAGCACCCATGTGGCCTCATCCTCTCCATGGTGCTTCCAAAGAACCTTTAACATCTCAATATTCTTATTTCTGAGCTCTTTTACCTTGGTATCTAGAATCCGCAAAGGCAACTCAGGATAAGACAACTTTCCTTGAAGCTCAATGGGTTCAATGTTCAACACATGGTTCGGATTTTGCACATATCGCTTTAGATTGGACACGTGAAGCACATCATTCATCATACTGTATTAAGGGGGTTACACCAAACGATATGCAGCCTCACCAATCCATTCTAATACTTCAAACGGACCCACGTATCGGGGACTCAACTTTCCTCTGTTCTTAGCTATAGCTCGGAGCGGTCGGATTTTTAGAAAAACATGTTCTCCCATAGTGAAATGCACATCAGACCGCTTCGCATCAACATACGACTTTTTTCGGTTCTAGGCTCTCTTTAGCCTTTTCCTGATCAAAGAGACTTTATCAGCATACACTTGGAGTTCATCTGACCTCAATAAGGTCCTTTCACCAACATCATCCCAGTGAAGTGGTGACTGACACGGTCTCTCCCACATAGAGCTTCATACGGAGGCATCCCGATACTGGCTTGGTAACTATTATTGTAGGCAAACTCAGCTAAAGGTAAGTACTGCTCCCATGATCCTCCCCAATCGAGCACACAAGCTCTCAGCATATCTTCTAAGGTCTGAGTTGTCCTTTCTGACTGACCATCTGTCTGGGGTGATAAGTGGTACTGAACTTCAACCTTGTACCTAGTTCCTCTTGAACCTGCTTCCACAACTTGGAAGTAAACTTTGGGTCTCTATCTGAGATGATGGAACCGGGTATTCCATGCAAGCGTACTATCTCTCTGATATACAACTCAGCTAAGTCTGACACTTTGGCAGTGGTTTTCAAGGCAAGGAAGTGTGTTGACTTGGTAAGGCGATCTACCACAACCCATATCGCATCATGACCTTTCTTGGTCTAGGGTAGACCCACCACGAAATCCATGGTGATCTTCTCCCATTTCCACTCTGGGATCTCTATAGACTGTAAAAGTCCGCCGGGTCATTGGTGTTCAACCTTCACCATTTGGCACGTAAGACAACTGGCTACATAAGCTGCAATGTCTCTCTTCATTCCTGGCCACTAGAAAAACCTCTACATATCCTTAAACATCTTGGTAGTTCCCGAGTGCATCGTTTATTTAGAACCATGAGCCTCTTGTAGGATACGTTCCTTCAACGGTGAATCTTCCAGAACCCATATGCGATTCTCAAAATGGATTCCTCCGTCTATTCCCAAAGAAAGACGGGTCTGAGGCTTCTGCATCAAGCCTTTTATCTTGTCAATTCCTCCACTAGCCAACTCTGTTGTGACAATCTCACTCAACAATTCAGATTGTATCTGGATGTTGGCCAATCAAACTCGATCATCTAACGGTTGAGGTAACCATTCCACCAGCTCTTCTAAGCTCTTCCACTGTCTGGACAACCCAGCTACACACCTTAGCTATTTCTGACTCAAAGCATCGGATACGACATTCGCCTTCCCTGGATGATAGGAAATGGGGAAGTCGTAATCCTTCATGTACTCCATCCATCATCATTGTCATAGGTTCAAGTCTTTTTGAGTCAGTAGATACTTCAGGCTCTTATGGTCGGTGAAGATCTAAAAAGTGGCACCATACAGGTAATTCCACCAAATCTTCAGGGCATGGATGATAGCAGCTAACTCCAGGTCGTGTGTCGGGTAATTCACCTCATTGGGCTTGAGTTGTCTGGAGGCATATGCAACCACATGCCGATTCTGTTCCAACACACAACCATGTCCCATCTTTCATGCATCGGTGAAAATCATGAAACCCTCGTTTCCTGATGGTAGAGTCAAAACTAGCGTAGTGGTCAGCTTCTCTTTCAGCTCCTGGAAATGAGCTTCACAAACATCGGACCACATGAACTTCACATATTTCTGAGTCAACATGGTTAAAGGCAAGGCGGTCATTGATAAATCCACGGAAGCACCGATAATATCCTGCTAACCCCAAGAAGCTTCGAATATCAGAGGGGTACTTTGGTGCTGACCAGTCTCAAACTGCTAAAACTTTAGCTGGATCTATGGTGATCATTCCTCCTCAGATGATGTGTCCAAGGAGCATGACTCGGTCTATCCAAAACTCACATTTAGAGAACTTCCCATAGAACTTCTGCTTTCTTAAGATATTAAGGACTTTACTTAGGTGGTCTCGGTGTTGATCTAAATTGTCTGAATAAACCAGTATGTCATCTATGAACACTATGACAAATGAGTCAAGGAAGGGTTGAAACACACTATTCATAAGGTTCATGAACACACTGGGTGCATTGGACAACTCAAAAGGCATAACCACAAACTCATAGTGGCCATATCGGGTTCTGAAAGCTATTTTTGGGATGTCCTCACCCTTGAATCTCAACTGGTGGTAACCCGATCTCAAGTCGATCTTGGAAAAGACTCGAGCCGACTTCAACTAGTCAAACAAGTTATCTATCCGGGGTAAAGGGTATTTATTCTTAATGGTAACCTGGTTGATCATCTGGTAGTCTATGCACATTCAGAGCGAACCATCCTTTTTCTTTACAAAAATAACCGGCGCTCCCCATGGTGATGTGCTAGGGCAGATAAAACCCTTATCCAACAATTCCTGCAATTGCTTCTTTAACTCAAGCAACTCAGTAGGGGCCATTCTATAAGGTGCTCGGGAAATAGGGTTTGTGCCAGGAGCTAGCTCTATCGAAAAATCTACCTCTCTTTCAGGAGGAATCCCAAGTAGATCATCTGGGAAAACATCTGCATAGCCCCTAACTACCTCTATTTCTTCTAAGGGTTGCACCTTGGGTTCTGGCTCGGTGACTACTGCTAGGAATGCTCGACACCCTTTACTCATCATCTGCTCTGCTTTCACGGCTGACACATATGGGATGGTAGTAGCATCCTTCCTACCCCTAATGACAAAAGGTGGTTGACCTGGTCTCTTGATGATCACTTTCTTCTCTCTACAGTCGATATTGGCCCTATACGTATAAAGCCAATCCATGCCAATGATTACGTCAAAATCATTCATGTCAAGAAGGATAAAGTCTATAGGAAAATCATGATCTCAATATTTCACAGATACCACTGAGGTTTTCAAAAGGGAAGTAAAGATTCGACCACTCGGGGTTGTAACATCAAAGACATACCCTAAATCCTTGATATCCAAACATAGCACAGTTGCAAGATTTCTCAAAATGAAAGTATTAGTAGATCCAGAGTTAAACAAAACTTTCACATTATGTCCCATAACTTCAAGCATGCCTACATTATTGTTCACCATGCATTAGACCATTACATGCTTAACTTTAAAACATAAAAGAAAACTCTAAGGTACCCTCGATCAACCGATTAGCGTTAACTTGAGCCTCCTCATTGTCAATGGAAAACACCCGAGCTTTCCTTCTCTCTCCAGCAGGTGGGGCTATAGCTATAGGTGGGGCTGCTACTTGTGGAGCTGCTACTGGTGGAGCTTCCACTTGTCCTGGTACCCTGGGATCTGGCATAGGACAGACAGATTGCTTACGTCCTTCTTGGTGGCATCGAAAGCACATCTTCTTCTTATAGCGGCATTCAGTGGTGTGCCCCTTTCCGTAGGTACGACAAGGAGGTCGGTTGTTCTCTTAACGAGGTTTTCTTTTTCCTCCATGTTTTCCTTTAGCTTGATGACGTCCTGGACCCTTCTTGTAGTTGTTTCTTGGGCCTTGGGCTCCTTCAGTGAAACCCAAGTACCCCTAGGGTGGAAACTGGGCAGGCATCATAGTCCTCTCCATGTCTAAAGTAGTGTTGTAGGCTTCGGCGAAAGTTTTAGGCTTGTTTGCCATCACATGGGGCTTGATGGTAGGGTGAAGACGCTCTATGAAGTGGTCCACCCTTCTTTCCTCATCCATCTTGTACCCAAAATGCTCCAGGATTTAGAACTTGCGCCCGAAGTCCGCCACAGAAGAGTTTCCTTGAGTCATGTTGGTGAACTCCCTTTCCTTTTCCTTCTTAGATGAGACTGAGACGAATCTGGTTGTGAAGATCATCTTGAAATCAGCCCATGCCATGGGTTCCTCTGTCAAATCTCTGCCTGTGATGTGGGTCTCCCACCATATCTTAGCTGTTCCTTCCAGGAGGTGAGCAGCAAAGAGGACCTTCTTGCTCGACTGTACCTCAAGCATGCGAAATCCATTCTCAACTGTAAGAAGCCAAGCTTCCGCTTTGTTGACTACCTCTATCTTGTCCTCTCCCCAGAACTTCTCAATATTCAACTTGGCGAAGTCCAAGATGGTGGCCCCCAGTCTAGGACAAACCAGAAGCGGCTCACCATTCTCAGCTCTAGTTAGGTCTCGGAGGGCCAAGGCATTAATGGCCTCTGTCAGCTTCCTCTGCTGCTCCATCCACAAAGCTTCAGGGGTGTGGATCATCATGGTCGGTTCTGGACCTCCAGCTTGGTCTTCTTCCATCTGGTCTACTTCCTCATACACATGTTGCTCTGCATACCCTTGGTCTTGCTCTTGATCAAGGTTGTCGAAGGGTATCGGGTCAGGGTTAGGGACCTCATGAGTGGTCTCTTCAGGCCTCTTTCTCTTCTTAGAGGATTCACCATCATGGTTCTTCTTCCTCTTCTCTGAAGACCCCTTTCCTTTGCGGGAAGGCCAAGCACTCCTAGTTGGGTTCCCAGTACCCTCGGGGATAGAAACTGTCTTTGTACGAGCCATCTACATAAGCATAACAAACAGACCTTTAGTTTATCATTAGCCTAATTATACTTATGTCAGTGACGTCTCATTACGTATCTTTTATTAATTTGATGGAGGATTCCTTAATCCTTAACTAACTTGCCCATACCACATGAGGGTGAGGAAGAGAGAGAAAACCCTAACTCTTAACGTCCTTAATAGATTATGTGATGAGAAGGGATGAATAAGATGAGAAAGTCCTAAAGGTATCTTATTTTGATTCGATTCCTAGGACATCGGCCAGACAGTCACACAATCTGGGAGTCCTCGTATTCCGACTAGCGGTGCAGAGGAAACTTTTCCCAGCCCCCAGAAGTGATCCTTTTCTAGACACCTCAATCTTTCGGAAAATCCTCTAATAACTCCCTTGGGTTCTATAGAGTTTGTAAAATTTAATAATTATTGACAATTAAGTGGAAAACCTTGGCTCTGATACCAAATGGTATTAGAGCCAATTCCCCTCAGTAGGTGGGGCCCATATGAGCATGGCATGCCAGTCTTGAGTCGTGCGGTCCAGGCATGTAGGAAAGGGTTGTCCATGGTTGACGTAGCCACCCTTGCGCTGGTATTTTGTGATCGGGAGCTGGGTGTCCATGGGCCATTGTGGGTCTGCACTGAAATGGGGAAGAGATTATGAGGCCTTATAGTTGAGCCTTGACGAGGACGTCAAGAGTCTAAATGGGGGAGATTGTAACATCCCAGGATTTGAGGCCTTAGATAAGTTGATCTTAAAAGGAATGATTGGACTACCCATATCACCAAGGTGCACCTCCTTTTCCGGGAGCCCATCACTAAGAACTCCATAGTTAAGCATGCTCAGCTTGGAGTAGTACTGGGATGGGTGACCTTTTGGGAAGTTGGTCCTGGCATGCGCGTGAGTGGACAAAAAGCGTGCAGTTAAGGCTAGTGGTGATCTGTGGGGCCAATCGTCATTCCTGAAACTCTACTAGAGCCTTGGGCAGTGGGCCCGAGCGATATTAAAGCTACTATTTTATCCTTTTAATCCATAACAAGATCATTATACACATATATCATCAATTAAAAGTTGATTATGGTCTAATTAACATATGAACTCAATTTACCATTAATTCTACCTTTTATTCATGAGAAAACCCTAATTACTACATTTAGGGTTTTTATCCATAATTAGGAACTTTAATGCTCGAAATAAATTAGAACCATCATATAACAACACATACCATCTTCGGCTGACCGACATTTTGTTTGTCGACATTTTAGGTACAAGCCAAAAAGGACAAACAGTAAATCATCATATTGCAAAATACATGAAGTAAAATGCAAGGAGGATTAGTTAGAGTAGAATGCTTACATGGATAGAAATCCAAAATTTTCAAAAGGTATGAAAAATTTTATTACAACTTTTCAATATAGATTGTTGAAATTTAATAATTGTTCTTGATTAAGTGTCGAACCTTTGATCTGGAAGTTATGGGTGCGTCTTCGACCTCTCGGTCTCCCTGAATTGAGGGTTATCGGGAGGTGGGGTAGTAACATTTGGTATCACAACCATAACCCCTCCAGTAGGTGGGGCCCACATGGGCATGTGATATGCCAGTCTTGAGTCGTGCGGTCCAGGCATGTAGGAAATGGCTGTCCATGGTTGACGTAGCCACCCTTGCGCTGGTATTCCGTGATCGGGAGTTGGGTGTCCATGTGCCATTGTGGATCTACACTGAAATGGGGTCAGATTATGAGGCCATATAGTTGAGACTTGACGAGGACGTCAAGATTCTAACTGGAGGAGTTTGTAACATCCTAGGATTTGAGGCCTTAGATAAGTTGATCTTAAAAGGAATGATTGGACTACCCATATCACTAAGGTGCACCTCCTTTTCCGGGAGCCCATCACTAAGAACTTCATAGTTAAGCGTGCTCAGCTTGGAATAGTATTGGGATGGGTGACCTATCGGGAAGTTGATCTTGGAATGTGCGTGAGTGAGGACAAAGCGTGCAGTTAAGGCTAGTGGTGGTCTGTGGGGACAGTCGTCATTCCTGAAACTCTACTAGAGCCTTGGGCAGTGGGCCCAGACATTACAAATGGTGTGCTCAGCTTGGAGTAGTACTGGGATGGGTGACCTGTCGGGAAGTTGATCCTGGCATGCGTGTGAGTGAGGACAAAGCGTACAGTTAAGGCTAGTGGTGGTTTGTGGAGCCAGTCGTCATTCCCGAAACTCTACTAGAGCCTTGGGCAGTGGGCCCAGGCGTTACAAATGGTATTAGAGCCATATCCCCTCTAGTAGGTGGGGCCTACATGGGAATGTGACATGCCAGTCTTGAGTCATGCGATCCGGGCATGTAGGAAAGGGTTGTCCATGGTTGACGTAGCCACCCTTGCGCTGGTATTCCGTGATCGGGACCTGGGTGTTCATGGGCCATTGTGGGTCTGCACTAAAATGGGGTTAGATTATGAGGCCATATAGTTGAGACTTGACGAGGACATCAAGAGTCCAAGTGGGGGAGATTGTAACATCCCAGGATTTGAGGCCTCAGATAAGTTGATCTTAAAAGGAATGATTGAACTACCCATATCACCAAGGTGCACCTCCTTTTCCGGGAGCCCATCACTAAAGAAATCCATAGTTAAGCGTGCTCAACATGGAGTAGTACTAGGATGGGTGACCAGTCGGGAAGTTGACCCCGGCTTGCACGTGCATGAGGATAAAGCACGCAGTTAAGGCTAGTGGTAGTCTGTGGGGCCAGTCGTCATTCCTGAAACTCTACTAGGGCCTTGGGTAGTGGGCCTGGGCTTTACAAATAGTATGGTTGGTTCCAACATAGTATGGGGAGTTCATCTCACTGCTCTGGGCCAACTGGCTCGGGCTGCAAGGACTATTGTTTGTAACATGTACCAACCTGACGCAGATCGAGATCCTCAGAAATAATTAGAGTCTTTTTTGTTTTGTTTCTTCTTAGGACCTGAATAAGTGGGAGACTACATGAATACAAGATAATAGCTCATTACTCATCACCCGTAGGACCACCTATGTAACAATGCTATAATGTTGTATAATTATGATTGAAACCCTCACGAGTACAAATAGGTTATAGTTAATTCTCATAATTTTGTCTGGATGCTCTTTGATCATACTTTAGCAGGATTGTGCTCGATTGGTGGGGGTTTGTTATGAAATGACATGGATCGAGAGAGTTGATGTTTTAAACTATTTTTCTTAACCTTAGCATTTATCTACATGTTTAGTTTGGATGTTATCTTTTTGTTTTGAGCACAATCTTGCTTGAGGACAAGCAAAGGTTTAAGTTTGGGGTGGTTAATAACACCCAAATTCATGCATTTATGTTAAGAATTCATTCATAGTTATGTGCTAATTATAGCCTTAATATGCCCAAAATAACGCTAGATTTTTATCTTTTAGTAATTTATATGTTTTCATAGATAGAGTTGCTCAACTAGCCAATTTTGAGATGTGCACACACTGAACTTCAAAAGACATCTATTCTACAAGAGTTCTCTCCAACACATGACTTTTGAAGTAGCTAGGCTTCCATCCATCGTGATCGTGACACTTGTCATGACTTCTACGCTCAGCATGGTCATGCCAAGCCATGGCACGACCACGCTGAGGACAAGGGTCATCTGCACCTGTCTCGCCTACGACACCTACCTCGACTGTGACATATGTCACGACCGTGACACTTGTCGCAACCTTTAAGCCCGACATGGCCGCACCAAGGATAAGAGTCATCCGCACCTATCTCGCTCATGACACCTGCATTGACCGCAACACATGTCATGACTACAACACCTATCTCGATAGCTACACCTTTTTTTTTATGACATATGCCTAGACCGCTACACCTGTTGCGAACACTATGTTCGACACAAACGTGTCGAGCCAGACATGGTCGGGCCAAGGACAAGGGCCGACAATCATCATGATCGTAACACCCATCTCAACCGCGACAACCATCTCAACCGCATCATCCATCTTGACTATGACATATCTCGACCGCTACACCTGACACGACTGTACCGAGACAAGTGTAGAGACCAACACAGGTGTCATGACCTCTTATCACATACACTCTGCCTTCACCTATGAATATCCATCCCTCGCTACCTGGAGAGGGGTTTCGATATTTTGAGGTTTCGAACATTGTGGTGATTCAGACCCCTTTCGATTCCACATTGTGGTTCCGAGATACTTTTGGCTCCTAGAGCCCCCTAGGAGAGTTCTGAATTTCAAAAAGGATGAAGTGCTCATCCTACGCCAATCTCTTCAGTTTTCTTCAATCCACTATCATTTTCCACCACCATTCACCCACTTCCCACCATTCCCATCCATCTTCCACCTCTACACATCACCAAGATATTGTTTGGGGCGGAATCAAAGAGAAAGGAGACCCGAAGACCAAGGAGGACGACCCAAAGACGAGATCCGACCAATGCGGAGGCTAAGGAGTAAGAGACACCTCTCCTCTACAGGCTAAATCTCTTATTCTTCTCCTTTCTTCTACTATTCTCCTTTGTTTCTGTACAAATGATGTTCTTCCATCTTTGTTCAGTGACAATTATGCCTGTCCATGTCTAGTTGAGCTCCTTCCTGGCTATGTAGCCCATTTTGGGCATGTTTATGTACTTTTACCTTAAGCAAGTAAATTTATTTTAGATCTAGTAATTTTTTTATAAACCTCATTCCCGTAAGTGGCCTTCGTCGTCTCTGGGTGACTAGGGTCACGAGAAGTGAACGAACCCTTACCCTAGGGTCTCTATCTCTTGTAGGTAAAACACATGCTTGATCCTTGTTGATCTGTGATTAACGATGGCAAAGGAACTGGCAGAGCGGTATGCAAGAATGTGATTAACAAAGGAGGAGGAAGCATCGATAGAACTATAGGAGGATGATGATGAATAGGCAAATGCTCATGTTGAATTGGCTCTGGTCAGCAGGTTGCTCACAGACAGGGCGTACAATTTTTGGGCGATGCAGAAAACCCTAACCCAGGCATGGGGCTTGAAGGAGAAGGTTTTCTTCAAGAAACTAGAGGGAGACATCTTTGTGATCCAATTCATCGACTGGAAGGACAAGCATAGGGTGGTTGAGGGAGCACCATGGAACTTTGACAACCGGTTGTTGCTTCTGAAGGAGATAACAAAGGATGAACAACCAGGCAACGCCGTGCTCACGAAGAGTCCATTATGGACTAGATTGTATGGTCTGCCATTGGGTTACCATGGTGAGAAAACTATTAAAGTGATAACGGCGAGAGTGGGAGAAGTCCAAACCCTAGACAGAGACGAACTAGGGTGGGAGTCATCCACATGAGTTAGAGTATTGATTGATGTTAGCAAACCGATCATGAGATCACTGAGGATACCAATGCAGACTGGCGAGATCTCTGTGGTGGAGATCAAGTACAAATGGCTCTCAATGCTATTTCACTGCTGTGGCATCCTAGGGCATATTGACAAAAACTACTCATCCGCCGATGAGGAGGGTGAGCCAGGGCAATGGGGATCGTGGCTCAAGGTGTTGTTGAGAAAACTATGACGGTCTGTGCATGAGGAACTCTTCGGTGTTGGGATGGCAAGGAAGGCGATGATCTTCAATCATCAACCATCTCGTCAACAAGGGGAAGGGGGTCAGAGCGGTGACAAGGAGGGATCACCAGGGAGATGGGGCTCTTGGCTGAAGGAGGACAACCCTAGAAAGGGAGGGAGATGGGGGGAAGACAAGAAGGCAGTCTCGAAACCCTAGGGCCAAAGTGGGGAAGTACAACAAAACAAGGGACCGGGGATGAGAGGTCTGTGCATGGAGGAGAAGGAAGCAACAACACGGGAGGGGGGTCGTAGTTGGAAGAAGAGTTTTACCAGGGGGAGGGGGATTGGGAAGGGGAAGCCGAGGGATAGGGGGATACATAGAAATGGGTGGAGGAGCGACGGAGCTACTCTTTGGAAGAGATTTTTAAGCTGAGGGATTCCATAACTTTTTCAGAGAAACCACGAAGCACAGGCGTAGAGGAAGAGGCAGAGAGGGAAGAAGAGCCAGGGCCAAAGGTGATACATATGATGGTTGTGGCAGGACAAAGAGAAGAATCAATCATCACTCGTGCAAAGGGACGGGAAGCAAATATGGGGCACAGCAAGCAGAAAGGCAGGAAGAAGCAGACAAAAAAAAACATGTCCCATGGGTCTACAAGATGAGAAAAGGTGCAAGACTGGGAATACCAGACAGTGAGGTAAACTAGGAAACAATGGAAGGAAAATGGGGAAGAGACATGGACAGCTGTGACATGGAGCTTGACGAACAGGATTCTCAAGCTGATTGGTACAAAAAGGCAAGACATGTTGAGGGTGAAGGGGGAAGCATCACAGAGGGCTGGAAATGGTAAGTAGCAGAGGTTGGCGGTGGCCAATCCCGCGAAGGACAATGAAAATCATAAGCTGGAACTGTTAGGGAATGGGCGACCCTGACAAGGTGACTTCTCTCTGGGCATGGTGCTGGAGGGAAAGCCCAAACATAGTTTTCATTATGGAAACTATGATGGCAGACGCAAATTTGGAGGATGTTAAAAGGAGTTGTGGTTTCGCTAATGGGATTTGTCTCTCTAGCAATGGACGAGTAGGGGGGATTGGGTTCTTATGGAAGGACACCAATGTAGAAGTCCTGAGCTATTCACTAAGGCACGTCAAATGTATGGTGGATGAGGGAAGAGCTGGAAGATGGAAGGATATTGGTATTTATGGTTGGGCTGATCAACCAAGTAAATACAAGACATGGAACCTCGTGCGAAGATTGAAAAGTGAGTCGGAGGTACCAGTGTTGTTCTTCAAGGACTTTAATAGATTGTCTCAAATTCTGAAAAACTTGGGGGGCCACCAAAAGAAGAGAGAGTCATGCAAGGTTTTAGAGATGCTATTGATGACTGCGAGCTTGTTGATTTGGGCTATTCAGGCAGCATATATACATGGCGTAGAGGCTTGCATCTGGAGACACTGATACATGAAAGGTTGGATAGAGCTCTGGCAGATCTGGATTGGAGGGGTAAATTCACTTTTTGCAAAGTTCTACATCTACCAATCTATGAGTCAGACCACGCTCCTCTTATCATCACAGCGGACAGTCGACAGGTAAAAAAGAAAAAGAAAAAGAATGATTATTTTGCTTTTGAAGCAACCTGGGTAGTGGAGGAGGAATGCCATGAGACTATCAAGAGAGAATGGAGTTATTGCCTTATGGATGACCTTGTAGGGAAATTGAACAGATGTGGGACAAATATGAAGGAGTGGGCTGATAAAAAATTTAAAAATAGGAGGAGGAAAATCAATGATCTGGAAAAGGAACTCATGGAGGTCCAAATCCAGCCCCTTGATCATAAGACGCTAGAAAGGGCAAAACAGCTTGCAAATGAGCTCCAATAGTGCCTGAGACAGAATGAATCCTACTGGTTTGCAAGACCAAGAGCAAATGAGATGAGAGATGGAGACATGAATACAACTTACTTTCACGAAAAAGCTTCTAATAGGAAAAAAGAAACAGAATTGAAGGGTTAAAGGATGGGAACAAAATTTGGAGAACGAAGGAAGATGAATTTTAGAAGGTGGTGATTGATTTTTTCTTTGATCTTTTCAAATGTGGTAACCCGGGAAATTTTGAGGTGGCAACAAAAGGCCTTGTACAGAAGATTAACAACGATGTGGCAGGACAGATTGAGGCAGACATCATCGAGTAGGAAATTTACACAGCTATTAAACATATGCACCCAAATAAAGCACCAGTGCATGATGGGTTGAAAGCACTCTTCTTCCAAAAGTACTGGCATATCATTGGTATGGAAGTTGTCAACTATATCAAGGGCTGGTGGCAGGGATAAAGGAGTTTGGGTGCGGTAAATAACACTTTAGTCATCCTTATTCCACAGTCTGAGAAGCCAACGTCGATGGGGGATTTCAGACCCATTATCCTATGTAATGTCATATATAAAATAGCTTCAAAAATGGTGTCAAACAGGATGAAACCGCATATTGACTGTATCATCTCGGAAAATCAAAGTGCTTTTATACCCAGAAGGTTAATCACTGACAATGGCCTCATTGCTTATGAAGTGTTCCACAAGTTGAAACAAAAAACAAAAGGGGAAAGGACTACATTGCTCTGAAGCTTGATATGTCAAAGGCTTATGATAGAGTGGAATGGGATTTCTTGATGCATGTGATGCGGTGGTTGGGTTTTGGAGAGAAGTGGAGAGGCGGGGTCTATGATTTCATCCTAACAGTCAGTCATGCCTTTGCCATCAACAAAGAACGGACCAGAAGGATCAAGCCTACTCACGGCCTTAGACAGGGAGATCCCCTTTCACCCTACCTTTTTATCCTTTGTGCTAATGCTTTTTCTACCCTATTCAGGGTTGCTGCTAAGGATAATCTCATACATGGGATTAAAGTTAGAAGAATGGAACTGAGCATTTCTCACCTTTTCTTTGAAAATGATAGCATATTCTTTGCAAGGGCAACCACTGCAGAATGTCTGAAAGTTGATAAAATTATCATCCAATATGAACATGCATCCGAATAGAAGCTAAATTATTCTAAGACAGAGGTTGTTTTTAGCAAAAGTACGGGTCATCAGAAGAGGGAGGAGATAAAGCAAATGCTGCAAGTAAAGGAGGTAGACAGATATGCCCATTATCTAGGGTTGTCGACAGCAATAGGGAGGTCAAAGAAACAAGTTTTCAGCTATATCAAAGAAAGCATCTGGAGGAAGCTTCAAGGTTGGGCAGAAAAGCTATTATCCAAGCCAGGAAAGGAAGTTCTCATAAAGGCAGTGGTACAGGCTATTCCGACATATGTCATGAGAATTTTCCATCTACCAACGGGATTGATTGATGAGATATAAAGCATGATTGTGAGGTGGTGGGGGGGGGCAAAAGGTGATGAAAGGAAGCTTGCGTGGACGAGCTGGGAAAATATGTGTTTTACAAAAAAGCAAGGAGGGATGGGCTTCAGGAACCTACACATTTTCAACCAAGCACTTCTGGCAAAGCAAATATGGAGGATATACCAAACACCGAACGCCAAGGTCACAAAGGTCCTCAAAGCTAGATATTCTCCAAAGAGTAGCATATGGATAGACAGGCGAGGATACAATCCTAGCTACACATGGAGGAGTATGTGGGGTGCAAAAGCTTTACTTATGGAGGGGTTGGAGTAAAGGGTCATAAATGGGACAGATATCAACATATGGGAGGATATATGGATACCGGGACAGAGGGACACGTTGGGTAACCACATGGGTGGGGGAAATGCCTACGTCAGGAAGGTGCATGAGCTCATGCAGGAGGGGGGAAGCAAGTGGAATGCTGAGTTGGTCGGTGGACTATTTTCGGAAAGCATTGCTACAAATATTTTAGCCATTCCTCTTAGCCTGAGAGCACCAAATGATTCCTTGTATTGGTGGCCTATGGTGGGTGGGGATTTTACGGTGCAGTATTCATATTAGTTGGGTTTTCTTGGGGAAAATAATGTGGGAGCCTACCTTGCGAACGGGGGTGACTAACTATGGAAACAAATATGGAGGGAGGGATGGGCACCCAAAGCAACCCACTTCTTATAGAGGGTTGATACAGGAGGTTTGGTGACTATGGGAAGATTGTTTGATAGACATTGTGTTATGGACGGTAGATGCCAGCTTTTCTACTCGAAAATGGAGACAATACCACATATGTTATTCTGATGTTCAAGTGCTCAGGAATTATCAGAGAATTCATCACAGATGGTGAGAAACACAGTGGAGGTGCTAAAGGACCTGTCGGTTGGGGAATCTCTGAGCATCATTCTGGAGGTGGAACACAAAGCGGAGAGGGAGGACATGGTGGCAACGATTTGGGCAGCTTGGTCCATAAGAAACAATAGGTTGTACGGGAAGCTTAATACTGGTGGAAACATGAAGAAAGCTACTCTGCTTGCTCTCATACGTGACCACCAAGGAGGGGGGATGAGTGGCATGGGGAGTATGTTGGTGGGAGAAAGGAAAAGAAGGAAAGCCAGATGGATAGTGCAAGAGGAAGGAAACATTAAGTTGAATGTAGACACATCAGTTGGGCAGAATGGCACAACTGCAGCCAACATGGTGATAAGGGACTACTCATGATCGATCCTAGCCATGGCGGGGAGGAAGTGGGAACATGTTCAGAGTGTGGAGTTGGCAGAGGCGCAAAGAATTGCATAAGCAATACAATGGGTGAGGAGTTGTGGGTATGAGAAGATGCAGGTTGAAATAGACTCACAAATCATTGCCAACATCATCGCGAGCAAAAGGTAGAGAAGGGACTACCTCGATAGCATTAAGGACGACATCAACGATCTCAGCAAATACTTTACTTTCTATTCCCTTCAGTACACTAGTCATAGGAGTAATATGGTTACTAATGCTATAGCATCGAATGCCCATAAAGGCTCTGTGGATTCCTTTTCGTATTTTGCAAACTTTCCTAATAATATTGTAAGGCTAGCTCAGGCTGATTTGGCCTATTAAAAAAAGATGGGAACGACACCTTCAAAAAAAATATTTTAGATCAGTATGTTTTCTATTCTATCTTCTCTTTTTGGTTATGATTGCTAGTTTGGTTGATCTCTTTCTTGATTGAACTTCTATTTCTGCCTATATCGAGAGATTTGTTGTAGAAATAGATAAGAGAAGGTAGTTTGGATCAGAATCTAAAAGAAGGATGGTTCAAGGTGATCTGTGCAGAACCATACACCTGGGCACAGTCGGGCCCACTACTAGGTTCTTCCCAGATCACACATGTTCCTAGCATCTCAGAATATTCTAGACATGAGAGGGTATCTAGAATCTTCTATGGTGTTGATTTGTCATCCTCAAGAGAGGTCTCATATCATTGATGGCTTTTAATCATGCTGCATGAAAGTGAGTGGGATGACCCCACATGAACATATACCACATTATGTATTATGTTTGGATGTAGGTTTCTTGTTGAGGTTTTCTAGGGTTGTCTACATCTAAGAACGAGTACATAGACTACTTAACTTGTGGTTACATAGCCAGGAACTCCTTCTCTTTGATTAGTAGAAGTTGACTAACTCTATTTTGTTTTTTTCTCTATTTTGTTTTACTTGTGACATTTTTCTAGACTCTTCTGGTTTTGTTCTTTAATCAACTATTAGATTGAATTAACTAAATTAAGAGTGAGATCTTAAGCATCCTTAATGTCCCCACATCCCTTGATCGACCATGTATATCTATCTCGACCCCGTAATAAATTTTAGTGGGTCCTTGAAGGTTTCAAGTTATAAATTTAAGGTCTAATCTTTTTGAGTCTGTCTCTTTTCAAGACATGCAATTTAGGCCATATGAGTAGTGGACTGACATACTTCTTATTTGAAGTGTGGAATCACTCTACATTGCTTGTTAATTGGTGCATGCTCAATCTCTCTCATCCTTTCTATGTATGTTTTCGTTGCACTCAAATTCCCATATTAGCAACCTAATCTTCTGATATATCTTGAAGGTCTAATAAATTTTGTTTAAGTGCATTCACCTGTATTCACCCCCCTTCTAGAGCATCCAATCAC
Source organism: Alisma plantago-aquatica (assembly GCA_963693085.1). NCBI lineage: Eukaryota > Viridiplantae > Streptophyta > Magnoliopsida > Alismatales > Alismataceae > Alisma > Alisma plantago-aquatica. The sequence goes on along the minus strand of OY856412.1, from coordinate 1,018,019,100 downwards.
CCATCCTAGGATCAAAGAATTGGTATCAGAGTGGGTCTTCTCTAAGCATACTTCCACAATAAGTAGGAGAATATGGGTGATTATTAACATGGGAGATTCTTCGTCAACCTTCCAATCCTTGATAGGAGTAACTTTCTCTTTTGGAAGAGAAGGCTTCAATTCCACCTCCAAGGAAAAAATCTAAAGCTATGGAAAATGGTGGACCATCCATACAAGATATCGGAGAAAAGGATGGATGAATGGGATGAAGCTACCATGAAGAAAGCCAGCTTGAATGCAAGAGCTATCAACATCCTCTATGCCACCATGACCCCCACTGAGTTCAACTAGATTTCTTCTTGTGAGACGACCTTTGAGGTATGGAGAAAACTATGCATCACTAATGAGGGGACTCAACAAGTGAAGGAAAGCAAAGTCTATATGCACAAAGGGGTGCTTGAGAACTTCAAGATGGGTAAGGAGGAGAAGATAGACAGCATTTACTCAAGGCTCAACACCATTGTAAATGGTCTTGCAGTTCTAAGTCATCCTATGAGTAGAGGAGAGATCAACTCAAAGATCCTTAGAATTCTCCCCTAGAGGTGGGAACCTAAGGTGACCTCCATTGAATAAAGAAAGTTTGTTGGTGATATCCCCATTGAAGAGCTCATATAAAATTGACAAGCCCATGAAGTCACACTTGACAAGAGAGAAGAAGTTGAAAGATAAGAGGAGAAAGAGCTCAAGAGAATGAAGAAGGTTGAAATCAAAGCTCAAATTGAGGCTATGGTTTGTCAAGCTTCTCCATCCTCTCAAGTTGAATAAGATGCCATGTACTCCAAGGGTATACTCTACAAAGGCAAGTCTTCCACATCCATTTGGTTCCTCAAGTGTGGAAACAAAGATCACTACAAGATAGATTGTCTACAAGGAAAAAATACCCATCATCACAAGAGAAGAGACGAGAAGTACACGAAGAAGAAGAAGTGGTAAAAAAGCTCAAGTGACTCTTCCAACTCAAGCTCAAATGAAGAATCAAGTGGAGGATCTAGCTAAAGCTCTAGTGATGAAGGAAAATGTCATTTTGCTCTTATGACTTCAACAAATGAATACCCAAATGAGGTAAATATGAAATATTTATATAAAGAACCTTTAATTGCTATCATTGATGCTACTCCTACCTCTCTTAAGTCTTCTAAAAAGTAAAAGAAAAAGCTTGCTAGAAGTTTTGATAATTTGCATGTAGAAATAGATGATCTTGAACATGATAATACTTGCTTGCTTGATGATAAAGATGTTTGTCTTTGTCAAGTAGACACTCTTAAACTTGGAAATGCTAGCTCGGTTGATAAGATTAGATTTCTTGAAGCTCAGCCTCTCATCCATAGTGCTAATGTAGAGAATATTAACATTGTGGATTCTCTCATGCATGATATTGATTTTCTAAAGTTTGAAAACAAGAACAAAGATTTGGATTTTCAAGGTTTAGAATCTAAAAATAGGATCTATCATTCTAATAACACATTGTTTGAAAATGAAAATGCTTACTTGCTTGCTGAAATCAATATTCTTGAATCTTGATGTAGTTCTACTAGTAGAGATAATAATGTTGTTTCTTTTCATATTGATAGAGATTCTTATTTCACTAAAGCTCTTTGCTGAGAAAATGATATTTTACATTCTAGAGATAATATAAATCATTTGTCTTCTACTATTTCTTCTTTTGTGCATGATAATCATAGTTTGAGATATTCTTTGGAAAGACTCTTAGTTGGTAAAAAGAATTTAATGATATCCTACACCATACTACTAAACAAAGTGGTAGACATGGTTTGGGATATAATTGTAGCCAAAGGAATAATAAAGGCAAAGAACCTCCAATCTTTTTCATGGAGAATCCTCTAGTTCCAAGGCTATGGGCACATGCAAGTATTGCAATGAAATTGATCATTTTTCTACTTGTTGTTCTTTTAGGAAAGCACCTAAGAGCAATAGGACTTTGGTTTCTAAGCTAATCTCTCTGAACCCAAAAACATGTGGCTCAAGTGGCCAAGCACAGTGTCCCCTAACAAAGGGACCCGAGTTCGAATCCCAGTTGTCGTCATTATTTACCACCCTCCCACGCGTTTGCCCTCCGCCAAGGGCGTGGGAGAGGGGGGAGAAATCTTTCTCTCTTAATCCCATGATTGGGGCCCATATCATCTTTCTTCTTGTAGGCCACTTGCTAATGGATTGAAATGAGCTTTTTGAATTGATTTGAATTCTCAATCCGCATGAAAGCAGAGAGGTGAGATGTCTATGAGGTGGCAACAAGTGGAAAAGCAATGGTAAGCACATAGGTAATGTTATTATTTCTCATATCTGATCATAGTGTGTTTTTCCAAATTAGTGTGCACTTTACATGTGGTTTTCGAGTCAAAATTGGTATATTGTGACTTCCACCACTTTCTTGCTCAAAAACTACTTCTAATGCTTTCATAGTGCATTACTAACATGCTTACACATGTTTGGATATGATTTAGTTCTTTACCATGGCTCTAGATATGTTTTTCTAATATATATGTGCTTTTTGACAACAACTTGATCGATCAAGTTTGTCCTGATAGAAACTTGACTAACCAGCACCAATGGGTGTTACCAACAACTATTGTTTGTCAAGTTTTACCAATCATTAGTGCACAAAATACACAATTGGCTTATTGAATGAGAATTTCTCTCTCAACTATATTTTCTCAACAAATAGCCTTATTCTTTGGCACTCCCTTGGCACCTTTATGTATGCATATTGCCATGTTTTAATTTTCCTATCTTGCCTACAACTTTATCTCTCTAATTGCTATAATTTGGTATTCTACTAGTGATATTGCTATATCTTGCAATTACTTGTTTTGAATTGTTTTTTAGGTTTTGATGATGAACTCTTTGGATATCTAGGTTTTGTCTTAAATTTCTTCCAATATACTCAAACTTGCTACATCTATAAGGTTGTATATCTTGTTTGGATACAACCTTGAGGTTCTTAGTGGTAATCATCTTTTGGTAATGATGCATATATGCTAGTGAGTAATATCCTTTCTTGCTTCTAGAATTGTTTATCTTTTTGCTAGGATATATATCTACATCCACGATCTTTTGCAGAGATGATGATGTTATACAAGCGCTAATCTCCCCGTTTGGGAGATTGATGGAGATTTATGAGTGGAAGAGAAGTGAAGATGATGTGTCGAGCATCCTTATCCTTGTAGAGGGCTTCAGGGACGATGTGCCGCAATACATCACTGTTACTTGTGGGATGCGCAGGTCCACAGTGCGTTTGGCGATGGTGGCTCGAGGTCCGGCAGGAACCAGCAACATGGAGATTACGGAGTTTGGTAGAGACCTGCAGATACCAAAAGAGGTTATATCTCCCTCTCTAGCAGTCCAGGAGACACCTCAGTTGGAGGAGAATCTCGTCCATGCCCCCCCTCCGCCACTAACAGTGACACAAAGGGACGATGCTTGTGATCCTTACGATACAGCTGTTTCAGAGAGGATGGTCACTGATGATGAAGGGAATAGGGTTTTCCTTCGTACTAGACGCTTAGAAGATTTCATTGCCTTGGCAGATACTGAAGAGGATGTCCATCGGAGACACGACAGAGGCAGATACAGGACCAGATCCCACAGGGTCTCTCTTGAGGATCAGACTACACTACATCGGACTTACCGGATAGCGAGGTATGCTAGAGAGCGACCGCAAAGATGTGCCTCAGAGGGCGACTACTTCCCATACACAGAAGAAGATGACGAGGATCTAGACTAGCGGTGGTGCAACCAGTAGGGTTTGGAGCAGTATGTCGGAGATGTTCCTTGTCTTCCATGAACTTGTCTACTTTCTTTTGGAATATTAGGGGAGCCTCGAATAATTCCACCAGGAGGGTGTTGGGTCACTTATGCAGACAACATAAACCTGCTATTGTGTGCCTGCTTGAACCTTTTCTTCATGTTGATAGAGTGGAGGAGTTGCTGGACCTTGTTAGATTAGATTGGTCGGCTGATAATCAATCAGAGGGAGGAAAGATCTGGGTTTATGGAGAGGCTTCTTTGCAACCGGAGGTTCTCCGATCCCATGCTCAACACATCACCTTACGTTGTAAAGATGTGAACGGTGCCCTATTTTTCATTACTGCTATTTATGCTAGTTGCAGCAATGAGAAGAGGAGGTTACTATGGCAAGAGTTGATTCACTTACACGACGTCATAGGGGACTCCAGATGGCTTATCTCTGGTGATTTCAATGTGATTAGAACGGCTCAAGATAAGAGAGGAGGTGTGGACCGACCATTTCAAGATTTGATGGACTTCAACACCATGATTGCTGATGCTAGCTTAACGGAGATAATAAGCAATTACTTACACCGACGATTTGGGAGCGTCTTGATAGGGCCTTTATGAATGAGTCATGGATGGCGAATCTTCAAGGCACACGTCTCTTCCACCTTACCCGCTACCGGGTTTCTGATCACTGCCCGCTTCTTATCAAAATCGGGGTTTCGAGCGGGAACAGGAGACGGTCTCATTTCACTTTTCTTGTGACTTGGCTGGAGCATAGAGATTGTCTAGACATCTTCAGACAGGAGTAGGATAGGGAGGTTGTAGGACACCCATCCTTTATTTTCTACCAGAAGCTCAAAAAGATGAAGGAGGCCCTCATACGATGGAACAAAGAACATTTTGGCAATATTCTGCAGAGAAAGCGTGACCTAGAAGATATTGTTTATACTACGCAGGTTGCTTATGATGAGAACCCGACGGCTGCTAATGAGAGTACTCTCAAGATTGCCGAGCTGGATTTGCAACAGATCCTGGACCAAGAGGAGGCCTTATGGAGAGAAAAGGCCAGGGTCAGCTGGCTTACGGAGGGAGAGAGGAACACCCCCTTCTATCATGCGGTTGTTAAATCCAGGAGAAGAAGAAGGACCGTATCCCGTCTTGTCTTGCCTGACGGAAGCTCGGTGACTAACCCCGATGACATCGCGGAACAGGCTGCTTCTCATTTTCGGAGTTTTTTCGAGGAAGAGATTGACACTGATGAAGCGGAGCTGATCTCTCTTTTGCAAGAAATCCCGGAGCTTCTCTCCCTGGACGACAGCTTCACCCTGACCGCGACGCTGAGTGAAGAAGAGATTAGTAGGTCACTGAAGAAAATGGATGCCTGCACTGCCCCCGGCCCAGATGGATATACTCTCCCCTTTTATACTGCTGCTTAGGATATCATCAGTACGGATTTTTTGAAGATGACTGAGGCATTTTTTAAGGGGCAACCATGTCATAGGAGCCTCTTTTGTTGCCGCATAGTGCTTATTCCGAAGAAGGACTCCCCGGAGTTGATCAGTTCAGACTTCAGGCCCATTTCGATAGAGAATCTGTCCTTGAGGATCATGGCTCGGGTGCTATATGACAGAATGTCCAGTGTAGTACAGCCCCTGATATCTGCTGAACAAGGAGCTTTTCTCTCAGGGAAGAACATCACCAACCACGTTAAGATGGTGAAGGAACTGATGCATGATATTAGATATGGGCAACACCATCTGAACGCCATGATTAAGCTTGATATGTCCATAGCATACGACCGCGTGCACTAGAATACGATGAGGAGGATTCTTGGCAAGTTTGGATTCACTGGAGATGCTATAGAACTCTACATGCGCTTCTTTATACACACGTGGGCATCGGTTACTATTGGTGAATCCACAACGGGTTTCTTTCAGCTGAAACGGGGGCTTAAGCAAAGAAATTCGATATCCCCGTACCTCTTCATTCTATACAAAGAGATGCTCTGCCGCAGGTTCAAAAGGCTCATGGAGACTTCTGTTATCTCATGTTTCCACACTAGAGGGCATGGGAGCGCTCCTCCTTTGCTACTTTACACAGACGACATTATTGTGTTCATTAATGTAGATCCCACATCTTTGGTAGCTACCACCGCCTTCTTCGGTGCTTATGAAAAAGCAACCGGACAGATTATCAATAGGCTGAAGTCAGCCTGTGTGGTGGGAAGTAGGGACCAGACAGTGGCGGACGGGGTGGCCGTTACGATTGGGGTCGAAAGAGTGATAGATAGGCTATCTTACCTGGGAATTCCCATTGCTGTTGGCAGGACGAGATTGGTGGATTTCGAATTCTTGATACAGAAGATTAGTACCAAGACAGATAGCTGGAAGGCCAAGTTTTTGTCTTTCTCAGGAAGATGCATGCTGATAGCTCATGTTTTGTCTTCGATCACTGTCTACACAGCAGCCGCTATAGGCATTCCGACGGGAATCGCTAAACGCATTGATTCCATGCTGTCCAAGTTCTTGTGGGCCGACAGATCGAACCATTCGCGGCGAGCCTGGAAAGGATGGCATAGGGTGGCCGTCCCCTTTCATCAGGGTGGGCTTAATCTTACACCTATTAGCAAGATCAGTGAAGCTTTTGCTGCTAAAGCATGCTGGGAGGTTGTGGCCGGTAAATCCATCTGGGCGGATTTCTGTAGATCGAAATACTCTTGCAGCTCCATCAATAGATCTGGCATGTTCCCGCCATATCTTAGGCTTGGAAGCTCACCCTCTCCACAGTGGAAGACAGTTTGGAGCTTGTTTCCGAGGATTTACTCCCGCTGTCGGTGGATTGTTGGTAGAAGGGACATCCCGTTTTGGGACTCAACTTGGTGCGGTTTCAAGTTGGGCGATCACGCCCTGCGCCCCAGTGATAGAAACATGGCTTTCAAGGTAAAGGACTTCTGGTCAGACGATCATGATTGGGACTGGGAAGCCCTCAGCCACATTATTGATGAACAAGGTTTGGATAATATCAAGCTTTCAGGGCGTTTTCTTTCTGACAATGCAGATAAGATGGTATGGATGCCGGAACCTAGAGGAGATTTCACGATTAGATCGGTGAAGCGTTTGTTAGCTGACGACCAGCAGCTGGTCAATAAGAAGTGGAAGGACATTTGGAGTTTGGATATTCCTAGAGCATGCACTATGATGTGGCGTTTTGCCAATAGAGCTGCTCCCACGGATGAGAACGTCCGGAGATGCAATATCGCTATAGTGTCCCGTTGTGAATGCTGCGTTGAGCCAGAGATGGAGGATACTAATCACCTGTTGTTCAGATGTGGATGGGCTTATTTCTTTTGGCAGAAGTTTTTGAGTATTACTGGCATTGCCATCCCTTGTAACATGAATGGGTTGCTGGAGATTATTTCGAGGGGTAACTCCGGATCTCTTCTGACATGGATATCCAGTAGATTAGCTCTCCTAATTTCCTACAGCATCTGGAGGTTACGGTGTAGGGCGAAATATGAAGGCGGTCAAATCTCTACTGAGAAGGAATGGGATCAGATTTTATACCATATTAACAAGCTGATAACGAAGCATTCTTTTAATCCCTCATGTCTCTCGGATTTTTATAGAACGGTGGAGAAAGCAGGTATCGTTATGCCTAATGTTAGATTGAGAGAGGTTGGACTTGTTAGATAGATGCCTCCGGATATATGGAACCTGAAGATGAACTTGACTATCGGCAAGGATAGAGACCCAAATGGCTTTATGAGGAAATGGGCAGCAAGTTGTATTAGAAACCACAACGCTCAGGTATGTCTGGTCTTCCGAGCTTGGCTACGTGCTATTGATTTTGAAGAAGCGTACCTTCAAGCGTGCGTCATCGGCCTGAAGCTAGTGCTAGATAGACACCTCAAGGTTTCCTGTATTGAAATTGATAATAAGCAGGTCTATAATATTCTTTGGAATGCTTCTCAGGAACCTTGGAGAGTCTCTCCCGAGGTCAGGGAGATTAGAGCGGAGCTTACACGATCTGATATTATTGGATCGTTGGTATGCAAGATGGTTAATTCGGTTCCCAGAGAGATTGGCAAATGGGGTACAACATCCAGCGACATGTTTATCTGTTCTGATATGAATAGACTACCGAGGCGTGTTAAGGGCCTGATTGCAATGGAGAAGAAGGGGATTCCTTATGTCAGGATCACGAAAAGACACGTATCTTAGAGGATGATGGGGCTTTCTTGTTCTTTCTTTTTTCGGGTGTTAGATTTTTTTCTATTTGGGAAAATACCCGAGTTATAAGAGCGGGAGTTGTAACTTTTTATGATGACTTTAGCCCACGAGAGGGGAGTGGGATGAATAAGAGAGACCCCTGGCTTCGGAAAAAAAAAATATCTACATCCACTCATAGCTTTTTCTTTAAGTTCTGCATCTTTTTCTATAATCTAGATCGTACTAGTAGTTCTAACTTGTGATATCAATTACTAGTAGTTCCTATACATGTACTTCTAGCCTTGTTTATCTTTTCAGTAAGTCGTACTATACCATATGCTATGCTTGTATCTAGTTTCATACTTGCTCAGGTTTGATCCTTGAATTGCATATAAACTATCTTGAGTTGCTTGAATAGATTAATGATGCAGGAGATATAGAGCTACATTGTATGTAGAAATTGGAGCATCCTCGAAATTTATACAAAATTTGCCCCAATGTCAAATTTTGATGCAAGAATAGTGTTTTTTTAATGTAGAAATGGCCCTCTGAGCAAGACTCATTGCGTTGCAATGAGACCTGACACTTTTTGGGTGAATTTAGTCATATTTAGGGTCAAAGTTACGATTCATTATTTATTTTTTTACAACACTTTGCTAGAATCACATTATGGGTTGTTCATTTGCCTATTGTAACTTGCTTTTCTTTCTATGCTTGGACAAGCCCCTAGTTTTAATGTGCTACTCTCCGTTATAATTTTTGTTATCTTCTTTCTTTTAGCATGTGGTATTTCTGATCTCTTCGTACCCCTACCTTTTCGAAATGAAAAAGGGGGAGAAAGCATGTCTTCTTCTATAAAGTAGGAAGAGAAAGCATGTCTTACATGTAGAGGGAGAAGCATGTCTATCTAAAGGGGATAAGGTAAAAGGGAGAAGACATATATGTCTAGAACATATATGAGTAGAAGTCATAGTATTCTATAAATGTTATAAATCTAACCATGTAGGAAAAATAACATCAATTGAAGGGGAGTATGAGAACTCCATTAGCATAAATTGAGGGGGAGCATATGAACTCAATTTTATTGAAACTCTTAGGTTTTTTCAAAGGTATGACTTTACTTGAATGCTTTCGATACATTTATGGATTGGTTTGTCATCTTCAAAAGGGGGAGAATGTTGAGGTCAATATTGACTCTAGGTCTAAATTGACTAAACCCTTATTGATGATTAAACCATTCCAATTATTTGTGTCTAATATCTCTACTTGAGTGATTTCAGATTAGGTATAGACACACTCCAAATGCCCTAAATTGTGCATCCTAACTTGGAGAAAAGAGAAGTCAAAATAAATTCAAGTGAACTTTTATGGAATATAAAGTAAATCCACTAGAATCATGTTGTAAATCACATGTAATGATTGTATGACCTGTAATTAAGCTTAGAAAATATCAAGAGCACTGACATCAAATATTAAAGCATTGTAATGACATTTTCTAAAATTTATTACAATCACTTTATCGGTCGAGATTCAATCTTAACCGATCGTTGATGGATTCAAAATGTTGTTGATCGGACGAGTTTCCTATACTAAGAACTCGACCGACCACTGCAGTGGAACAAAATTAATTTAATCTATCAGTCGTGTTCCTACCAGGACAAACTTGATGATCGGTCAAATTAGCTTTGTCGGATAGTGCACTCGGTCGAGTTACTTTTATAGAAACTCGACTGACCACACTGTACGGAAAAGTGCAAAAAGTGTTTCTAGCCGTTGGAATGTTGCAAAACTCAAAAGAATATTCGTTGCAACATCCCAAATGGCTAGTATTCATCCTTAAGTGTTCCTAAAGGCTTCTAGTCATCCTCAACTATAAATAGGACCCCTTGGGATTCATCCCATGGTTAGCCAAGCACTATGAAGGTCTGTATTCTATGGTTTAGTGCATCCTACGACCTCCTTTCTCTCTCTAAACTTAATCACTTGTGTCATCCATTAGAGTGAGAAGGAGATTTGTAAGACATCTAGTTCTACAATTATATGTTGTGAGGCTCTCACTTCCACCACCTCTCAATCTCTCTTTCAACCTTGAAGATAAAGGTTCTCTTTCTTGGTTAAGAGAGGTGAAGAAGTACAAGGAAAGTAGTCCATTGGTGAAGAGATTTAAGGCCGAAGACTTGGAGTAAGAGTGGGTAAGCCCTTGGTGAAGGCAGAAGACTCCTTTCTCAAGTGGATAAGTCCTTAGTGAAAGCTTCTTCTTAGAGAAGGTGAAGTCAAAAGTTGAAGATCCAAGAAGAATGGATAATTCTTTCAAGGATAAAGGCTTGTCCTAGAATGCGTAAGTCCTTGGAAAAGGTAGAAGACTCCTTACAAAATGGGTAAGTCCTTGGATAAGTTGAAGACTCTGGGTTGGATAGGTAAGTCCTTTGGAAGGTCATGCATTGTAAGTCTTATGAATGAATATAAGAGTGCAATGGTTAAGAATTCCTAGAGGTTGACCTTTGTAGGTAGTGGACTGACATACTTCTAGTTTAAAGTGTAGAACGACTCTGGATAGCTTGTCAAATTGTTCATGTTCAATCTCTCTCATCCTTTCTATGTATGTTTTAGTGGCACCCAAATTCCCATACTAGCAACATTATCTTGTGATATATTTTGAATGTCTAACGAATTTTATTTTAAGTGCATTCAGCTCTATTCACCCCCTTTGTAGAGCATCCAATCACCCATCCTAGCATCCAACAAGCAAAATAACTGATCAAACTGCTAATCTTGAAATTCATTAATGCTTGGAATAATTTTTACCCATTAAATTGTTGGGGAGGGTCTATTAATTAACAATTACGGGTCGCCTATCGTTTTTATAAAGTTAGTATGATACTTATATCTATAATGATTTCAATGCATAATAAACTATTTTTTTGTAGGTAACACTTCTTCAACTCTTAAGTTTAAGATGACTCCTGAGTGTACTCTATCTCTCACAATCATAGGATATTCATAATATGTATGATTACATGTTTTATGTTGATGATGTTGAGGCTAAGGAGATGGCCTCACCATATAGTCCTCCAAATGCTAATTGATACTCCGTGTGGCTCATATTTTAGTGGGTTATCTAAAAATATTTCCCATCTACTATTCATTGGAAGAACTAATGAGGCCAAAAACTAACATTCGAAACCAAACTTCTAAAAATAAGGAAAATGACCATAGCATGCACTGCTCCCCGTGACGCGTGTTTTATGTGTGGTAGGGGAGTGGTTTTGCTGAGAGAGACTCCTTTGTGGTGGTTTGAGAGTTGGAAGGGTGGTTTTAATGGATGGTGTAGAGCTGCTAGGTAATGGTTGGAATGTGGGCTGATTTCACTAGTTTGTGAAGAGAAAATGAGTGAGAAAATAGTAGAGAAAAAATTATTTTGATTATAACTTTTGATCTATATTGATTTTTTGAAAAATAAAAATTATTAGGTTCATTACAAATCATTCTAACAAAACCAATGTCAACATACTCTTGAGAAAATAATACGCTAGTAAGTGGTTCATGGAGAGACAATGTGTGAGAAAATGAGTGACAATTTTGTTTCATTTATAACTTTTGATTCATAATGTTTTTTTGACGAAATTAAAACCCATTAGAAAAAATATATCTCAAAAAAACTTGTCGACACGCTTTTGAGAAAATAATACGTTATTATCAATAAGGAAGTAAAGGGAGGAGAGGAGAAAGTGAGTAGAGAGGTGAGAAGTAAAAAGAAGAGGGAAGTAAAGGAGGAGACAAATGAGGGAATTTAGGACATATGAGGAAACTGAGGAGGAAAAGTAAAGAGAGATGGTGAGAGAAGTGATGATGGAAGTAAAGAGATAAGAGGATAATAAATAAAATAGGGGATGAGGAAAGTAAAGGGAGAAGTGGACACATTCATTTCAAATGTGGTCTCACTACTAGTACAAGTAGGTGAAATTTATTAAAATATGGAATGCATCTATTTCTACTAGTAAAGCACCTACATTTGAGTCAAATACGCCCACTTCTACTAGAAATGCACCCACATTTGATTGGGATACCCTGTCTTCTACTAACCATACAACCAATAAAATTTTGGTGCATCACTAACAGAAGTGTGCCACATTCAATTGATGTGTGGCACATTACTAGTAAAAGTGGGAGCATTTCTAGTATCACACCTATATTTAACTAAAATTCTCCAACTTCTACTAGCAATGTGCTCATATTTGAGTAGAAGGTGCCCAATTCTATTAGCAACATAACTACAAAAATGTGAGTGCATTACTATTAGAAATGGGCACATTCAACTGATATCTAACACATTACTAGTTAAAAATAGATGCATTGCACCCACTTGTACTAGTGATGCATGCACATTTTAGTACAATGTGCCATACTTCTACTATCAATGCAGCTAATAAAATCTGAGTTCATACTAATAGAAGTGGATATATTCAACTAATATGTGGTGAATTACACGTAGGAGAGGGGGCATTGCTTAACACACCCACATTTGAGAGAAATGTGGCCAGTTCTACTAACAATGTGCCTACTATTGAGTAGAATGCGCCCACTACTACTAACAATGCAGTCGATAAAATGTGGGTGCATTACTAATACAAGTAGACATATTTTACTCATAGATGGGCATTATTATTAGAAGTGAGTATTACTTATCTCCTCTCCTCCCATTACTTCCTTCATCTCTAGGATTACTTCCCTCCTCTCCCATTATCTTCCCTACTCTCTTATTTCATTCCCTCCTTACTTCCTTCATGTCTCCTTTTTTCCCTTCTTACTTCTCTCCTTATTTATTTTTTTCCTTCTTACTTCCCTCCTCTCTCCAATTACTTCATTCATCTAACTTCTCATATCTCTCTTCTCTTTCATTACTTCTCTCCTCTCCTATTATCTTTCCTTCTCATTCATTTTATTCTCTCTTTACTTCCATCTTCTCTTCTTTTATTCCTCTTTGCTTCTCTCTTTGTTTATTATTATTTTAAAATATGTTAATATTGATTTTCTCAAAATATACTTTTTGTAAGTATTCTAATAATTTTTATTTTGTCAAAAAAGTCAGTACAGATTAAAAATTATAAACAAAATAAAAGTAAACACAAATAAGAATTACCAAGTCTCACCATTTTCTCTCCTCCACTCACTCTCTTTCTCCCACACATGAAATGTGTGTATACCCACATGCGCGTGAGGAAAATTAAATCAAAGAAATAATGATGAGATAAATCATTTTTAGACACTTACACAACTACAAAAATAGCTTATAACGTCACATTTAGAGGCATCAGTTGTATCCAAAAAACCGACGCCGAATACCTACAACGTCGGTTGAAAACACAAACCGACATCTATATGTGAAGACCGGCCAGATATGGGTATCACTTTTTATTTAGCGTCAGTTGCTCAATAAGAAACCGACGCCTAAAATCGCCCGTCAAATCCAAATTTTCCAGTGCAATGAAATTACCTCCAAAATTTCACATACGACGTCAGTTGTTTACCAAATAACCGACGACTAAAGATTTTTTACAAGACAGAAATCGGCCCCATTTTTATCGTCAGTTTACTTATAATAACCAACACCGATGTGTGTTCGCGCACTGTCCCCATGAAAATTTTTACCCACCTTTGGCGTCAGTTTTTTATGGCAAGCAACGACTATTGAACTTAGGTGTCAGTTTCTGAAACAACTGACAACAATGGTAAACTTAATAGCACCCGAGAAACAAACTCATCCCCATTCTTTGTTTCATCATGATTTCACCAGCGTCGCTAGGTCTCTGGCAATTCTACTAATTTGCTGCTGCTTCCTAACGCTGTATGCTCGACCGTCACTGTCTTTTGCCACCGCAAGGAGCTTGGTTGACCTGTCGCTTGTCTGTCTCCATCTACCGCCACCGCCGCCTTCTCGTGTACTCTATGCCGCCTCCGCCTGCTCGTGTGCTCAACGCCGTCGAACTACTTCCCTACTGCTATAGGTAAGGAAATTGTGAATGGGAACAAGAATGAGAGTCGATAAGGCTCGCTGGTGAAACCGGATATTATCGGGTTTGCCTCCACGTGCAGGAAGTTGTGAGCAGGAGGAGGATCGGTCGACACGTCGACCTAATTATGATTTGTAGGAGTTGGATAAATTCCAAGTAAGGTCCGAAACGGTGAATGTATGTGAAGGATATATCGATAAATTGTTCATAATTTACTGCAAGAAGTACATGATTGCTATATGGTTTTTTTTTATCGTATCTTAAAAATTTTATAACAACATCAAGTTTGTAAGTTTATATACCTGCTATCAATTTAAACTCTGAAGATGATGTTCATGTTGCTACTGTGAGTTTCCCATTTTTTTATGTGACGATGTCAATCATATATATATATATATTTTTTTTTTGGTTGGTCAATCATATATTTTAGGAACATAGTAAAATTCAATTTTGGTGGGTACGTTATATGAAATGAGACTTATTTTCATATTTTGTGTCATGAAAATATGAAAAAAAATTAGAGAAGATATGTTAGTTTGAAATTTTGAAATAAATGATGAATGATAGGATACCTACATTTGTGTGTAATGATTATCTTGATGATGAACATGGATGTACATTGGAGATGTTGGAATCAATGTTATAGAATATGATACCTAGATTAGGGTATGATTAAGATTACAAGATTTTGCTATTGTAAATCAACCTAGGATATGAACAAATCATGTGCTTGCATATATTTGTGCTTCTAATCCTCATGCTTGACCTAATTTAGTAATTTTTGATGCATGTTGAAATAAGATTCAAACTTTTCCATTCTAGCATCCTAATTTGATTTGATTATGTGCTTTGAACCTTGAAACATGCGTGTTAAAGATACATTGATGTTGAATCTCAAACTTAATTCACATGTGGGTATTCTATTTCTAAAATGATTATGTGAACTCCTAAATCAGTAACATATATTATTCTTTGTGCACCCAAATACCTTGTAAATCATGTATGTGCCCTAAGGTGATTAGATGCCTAAGTCTTGACTTGAAATATGACTTGAAAACCCAATACACATTATACACTTACTAGTGAGATTAGGTGTTCAAGAATGGGATAGGTGGTACATAGATTGTAAGTATAAGAATGACAACATACATGTATTTGTTTGCCTAGAAACCCGTCCAAGATTTACTCATTAGGAGTAAATCGTAGATATTCCCCAGTTTGAGACTGTTCATGAACACTTAATCTCACTTAGGATGTAAGTGTATAATGTGTATTGGGTTTTCAAGAAAATTTTGGTAGCATTTCCCCATTTATTCTCTAAGTACATATGTACTTGGAGAACTACAGGGAAATACTGCCGAAATTTTCTTAAAAACCCAATACACATTATACACATACTAATGAGATTAGGTGTTCAAGAATGGATATGTGGTACACATTTATTATATATAATACCTTAAACCCTAAAATTTTAACCCTAGACCCTAATATTTTAACCCTAAACCCTAATATATACTTGTTTTCTCTTTGATCATAGAATGGATAGATCATGGATGTCCATTCCAAATCACTGTACCCTAGAGTTTATTTCTAGTCTTGATTAGTTTATTAGATTTATTGAGGAACATTAGAAACAACCTGGAGATAGGTTCTACTGTCCATGTAGGCATTGCGGTAACAACTTGAAAGTCAGCACTGGTGACGAAATCAAAAGTCATGTCATGTGCAATGGGATTGTACAAGGCTATGCAGAATGACACTGACATGGAGAGATTTCAAACCTGAAATCAGTGGATGCCGATAGCAATGCTTGTGTGGAAGAAGAAATTGCCTCCGATGATGTAGATGTGAACGAACCAGTTCCGGTAGATATTGTTGATGCGATGATGGATAGTTGTGGGATAGAGCACACCAATCCACCTCCCATGTTTAGAAACATTGTGCATGGTGCTGAGTTATCGTTATACACAAGTTGGAAGTTTACGAAGCTTAGTGCTGTGTTGAAATTGTATAAGATGAAACCTTACAATAGATGGAGCGACAAAAGCTTCACGTCATTGTTGTCTTTGTTGAAAGAAATTTTTCCTGAAGGAAACGAGTTGCCAATCTCAACATATCAGTTAAATAAATTATTGTGCCCAATGGGAATGGAGGCCAAGAAGAAACACACATGCCTGAATGATTATGTATTATTTCAAAAGGACTATGTGGATTTGACAGATTGTCCAAAATGTGGTGAGTCAAGGTATAAATTGATGACTTTGGGGGAGTCCAAAACTGGTTCTCCTGCCAAGGTGATGTGGTATCTACCTATAATATCATGGTTTCAATGCTTGTTTTCCAATTCAATAGATGCGAAGAATTTGAGGTGGCATGCAGATGTTAAGAAAAATAATGATGGGATCCTACGACATGTGTCTAATTCCCCACAGTGGAAGAGGATTGATTTATTGTACCCTAAATTTTGTGAAGAAGTCAGGAATCTAAGACTTGGGCTTTATACAGATGGGATGAATTGATATGGGACATTGAGCAGGCAACATAGCACTTGGCTAGTTATGCTTGTTATATACAATCTTCTTCCCTGGTTGTGTATGAAAAATAATTGTGTTATGTTGTCGTTGTTGATATCGGGCCCTAAACAACCTGGAAATGATATCGACATTTATCTTCAACCTATGATTGATGACTTAAAGAAACTCTGGGGTGAAGCTGTGATGACCTATTATGCTTCACGAAGAGAGACATTTGTTTGCACGCTATGATGTTTTGCACTGTTAATGACTTTCCAGCATATGGGAATTTGTCTGGATATAGTGTCAAAGGATCTAAAGCGTGTCCTATATGTGAAGAGAACTTTGATTCAATACAACTAAAACATGACGGCTAGTCTGTATATCTTGGTCAGCAAAGGTTTCTTCCAAAATTCCATCCGTATCGTCGGTTGTGCAAAGCACTAAATAGACAAAATGAGGAACAAAGTGCACCTAAATCTATACCAAGGGAGGTTGTTTGTGAAAGAGTAAAAGACTTTTCCAATGAATTTGGTAAGAGATCACAATGTACCATGGCCACATAGAGTGACAAATCTTTATTCAAGAAGAAGTCAATATTTTAGGATCTTCCTTATTGGAGTTCTTGGGCAGTCAGACATTGTATTGATGTCATGCAAGTTGAGAAAAATGTCTGTGATAGCATCATTGGTACTCTGTTGAATATACCAGGTAAGACTAAAGATGGGATAAAATCCATAATGGACCTATGTGAAATGGGAATAAGGACAGAATTAACAGAAGTAATTAGTAGTGATCAGAGAACATACTTACCTCCCGCTTGTTGCAATGTCTAGAAAGGAGAAGAAAGCTTTTTGTGAATGTGAACTTTACAATGTTTTATTATCTTCTAGTTATGTCAAATGCTAAATGTTTGATTTTTTAATGATACTTTCAGATGGCTGAGCATGAGCTTGATGACTGTGATGATGATTACCGTGAGGGTGAGGATATCAATGTACCGCCTTACAATGTAAGTTTTAAAATATATCCTATATTTATATCTATATGTTCATTTATAGTTATATCATGTAAGTTTATTTTTTTAATCAAATTTTAGGTGGGTGATGTACCCCCTGAAGAAATTGGGGCACTTGATGAGCAAAAAAAAAATTGAGATAGTGAGGGGCATCACAATGATGAACACGTTACTACAGTAAAGGGGCAATGGGCCCAAACTGGCTGTGGATTTTGATCATGCAGGAAATCCAGTTGGAGTGAACCACAACTCATTAATTGCATATCTTGGGATTCTTACTCGTTGCCATTGTAGTCCTAACATAGAATCCTGGCATAAAGTTCCTAAGGGGAAGAAAGACTTAGTATGGAAAGAACTATGTGTGAGTTATTATTATTTACAATTCTATTTTTGTAGATTACTAATTTTAAGGATACTAGTTAATAACAATTCTATTTTGTAGAGTATATTTGATCTGGATGAAAATCTGCATCGTAATTGTGTGATGCAACACTGTGGGAGGGTCTTAAGGAACTATAGGACAAATCTCACCCGAGATTACATACACGATGCTGAGAAAAGGTTCTTGATTGATTTCCAATTCTAGACATTGATCACTTTTTGACTAACTCTACACTAATAATTTTTTTTTGTATTCTCTTTAAAAAATAAATTTAGGAAGAAGGCATCCACTTAGCAATGGAACTACCTGGACCCCAAAGACTGGGAGGAGTTTGCTACCCAAAGAAAAATAGATGAATTCATGGTATTAAGCGCCACTCCCAATTTAATAAATATACGTTCTTATGTATTCATCTATTAAAGATTAACCTTTAGTGTTACTAACCAAATCAATGTGCTTATTAACAAGGCTATCATCGATGCTCAAAGAGAAAGGTGTGCACTGAATGTGCATGACCACACAATGGGTCCAAGAGGCTATGCAGGCATTTGCCAATGACTATAGGCTAAGTCTACTGCTCAGTCTGCGTCTACTCAGGAGATAGTAGAGTCCTCTACTATTACTCACGCACCTCTGTCTCGCCATGCTATATAGATAGCTGGGAGGAAAAATGAGAAGGGAGATATAATGAAGCCTGCAAGTGTTGAGGCGGCTGCAAAAATGATAAAATTCAACTCTTAGAGCAAGCGATCGATATTGATTATTGTTATGTTTACTTACTAATTTCTATTGATGGCGATTAGTGGGAGCTGCACGAGCGGAGGAAGGAAGGCAAGTTAATCCCTGAGGGCACAAGGGATGAATTGACAGTTGCTTTGGGTAACCCAGAGCATCCTGGATGTGTTAGGTGTGCAGGCGCTGATGTGGGCATCAAAGCATTTTTTGGGCCATCCCAGCGCAAACATGTCCTAAAAGTGGGACTTTCACAAGTTGAGGTAACATATTCTTTTTTTAAAATGTTACTGCGAAAGAGAATTCAATAATCAGAAGCTAGCATTTCTTTTATCCATGTATAGGTAGATCAGTTAATTGATAGGAGAATCCAAGAAGCAATGGTGAAGTGACAGGCATCTCAGACTACTACTTAGATAGTATCTGTGGCGGGCCGCGCTTCTCATGTTACAGAGGTTGGGAGTAATCTTGTAGACCCACCACCTAGCACACCCGCTGTAAGTATTTTTATGACATAGTAGCTAGTCTTTTCAAGATAATATGTTTATGTATATGTATATAACATTCTTTACGTAAATTTGTAGGGGATGCAGCCATGCCGTCTAAAAAGTCAATAATATATCATTGCAGAGGCACAAGCTTACTCAACCCTTCTAGGGAACATGTTTCATGGGATTCCAGTACAAGCTGGTGCGGTTCGTGTGAGCCCGATACATGCACTCCCCAATTAGAGGGATCTTCCATTGTCATATGCCCAGCTAGATTCTGAAACGCTTGGTGAGACATGTGGAGTGATAATGTGGCCCAAAGGAGATGTCGTCTACACTAATATTATATGGTAATTTTACATTACGTTAATTTGTTATTGTGCATATATGAGTCAATTGATATGAAATTATATATACAGGTCAAAAGGAAGACACCCGCTACATCTCAGCCTCCACCTCCACCTCTTGAAGTACCAAGTTGGCTCCCAAGGGACCTACATGCCTTGTTAGGTCCTAATTATAAGGGTATGACAGTATGGATATGCGAACATAATCTAAATTGCCCTATAAATGTTTCTATTCCAGAGGATGCTGTAGGTCAATCATACGATAACAAATTATTTATATATGATATTTTAGAGTTGTTTCATTATGATTGGCTGAATACATCTATGATAGAGCTATTGATATGGTGTGATCTTGTTTATACATCCATATACCTTACTTTATATATCGTGATCTGGTTTCTTATATATTAATGCACACATAATACATGTTTTGCAACCACTTACACATGATATGTACAGATTTTTCATTTTCCCATGTGGGATTTTTGGTTCCATCTTTAATTAGTCTTGTAGATAAATACCCTTCTTCAGTTACTTCATACTGTTGTGCTGCTTTTAAATATTTTGGTAAAAAAAAGAAGACGATGATAATAGCTCCATTCAATTTCGAGTAAGTTTACTTTGCTTATAATTTGGACTTAAGAAAATTACATTTTTATTGTTGATTTTGAGTTATTAATTTTTAACTTTCTTACCTATAGTTGTAGACATTGGGAATTACTAGTTATTGTCCCCAAGACGTTCACAGTCTATTATTTAGATCTTACGGGGAATGAATTGAATACATTATATGGACACACAATGAAAAGGCCATTATTCCCGTGATAAATATTTCATATTTTTATATCTGTTAACACCTGTTATTACATTACTATATAATTATGCAATTTTAATGTGTTACATTAACATGTAGGGTTTTACATGAGTTCAAAAAAGCTGGAGTTAAGGTCCCCAAGAAAAATAACCAGCCACTAATTTGGGAGAATGTGAAAGTGATTTCCCGACTCCAATGTATATATTATTTATGTGAACTGTGCTTATTTGTACTTTTGAATATTTTGTATGTTTCAATTTATAGTGTGCTACACAAGACAACGGTTGGGCATGTGCATACTATGTAATGCGATTTATGGACATAATCATCAAACATGTCGTAATGGAAATCGATACTATGCATCATGTATTATATATAGTCTCATTAGATAACATGAAATATATCAATCTTATTATATATGATTATTATATATATATATATCATTATCTTTACAGGTGTTTGATAACACCAATTTTTGTGATGTTTTTTCCCTTTATTTTGTTATCAAAACTGTCCTTTTCTGCTATTTTCCACTCTTTTATTAGTACTTTCGCAATAATTGGCCAAGAAATGCTCTTAATCAAATATTTCCATCTTTTGCGGAGTTTTTCCTCATTTTAGTACAATAAGGCCGTCCCGGCCCACAAATAAGTCCAAAGTCTGTTTCGGCCTTCCTGACGCCCGATACGACCTCTGCCCGACAGGGTGGAGCGACACAATGACACACGACAAAGGGATGCCGCGCAAGAAGAAGCTGACGGACGACACGCCTTCTACCCGATAGGGAGCCAAGCTCGCCACGACAACCCAGCTTGTCGGGCGACACAGCCACCCACCGGCAGGCACGCCGCCCGTCACGTGACCGATAGTCGACACCCCTGCGCCGAGCGATACCCGTATCGGCCGTCCACCGACCCACGAATAAGGTGGACACGTGGCGCTTCAAGCACCATAACTTCCCCTAATCGCTGCCTATAAATAGCAGCTACATGAAGTCGAAAAGACAGGTTCGGACAGTTGCGAGCTTTGAGCGATCTTCAGAGGAAACTGTGAGAGCAGGAGTATCGTGCCCCGGTGCTCGTACCAGGCAACTCAAGGTGAGCTCTTCCTCATCCCGAGAGGGAGGGGATGGTTCACTTAGGACCACCCCGGGTGACACTGCGGGCCGATATCGGCCGACGTAGATGAGCGACACAAGTGCCCGACAGTAGAATGGGTAGCTCCATGCCCGACATGATATCGAAGCCGATACGCTTAGCCCGTCATGCGTGCCGCCCGAGAGGGTGTGCTGCCTGACATGAGCGCATCGGCCAGGGTCCTTGAGCAATACAGTCGTCATCACGGTGTGCCGCCCGACACGGCTGTATCGAGCCAGACTCCTGACCGGTATCGGGCTGGAGGGTCCACTGTGGTCTATCGTCCTTCTACATCAAGAAGGTGATACCTATCTTTACTTCTGTTATTTAATTCTTTAATTCCTGCATTGTACTCAAACCTTTATACGTTTATAGAAATAGAAAACATTAATTACTTGATGCTCTATGTTTGGTGCATTATGATGGATGACTGTTATGTTTGATATCTGAACTCTAGGTTGCATGTTAGGATCGCGTTTCGCTTAGCTACCGAATCATGTTTTTCCGTCACAACATCTTCGAGAGTTGTGTTGTGGCTCTAGTGTTTGGTCCGATTCTGGAGTACGAGAGTGCCTGGAATGGAGTTGTTTCAGTAACATTCCACTCTAACTTAAGTCCAACAACCTCGAGAGGGGTGTTGATGCTTGGTTAAAGGTACCCACTCTGAGAGGAGAGGTGCAGGATGATACTGCTGCCGCTTATTTTACTGAAGTCTTATCCTTCGTACCATGCTCTAGCTCTGGTCTTATCTTTCTGTTTCTGTTGCATTAAAACCCCTAAAAACTGCTAAATGACTAAAACCTTATATCTTTCTTGTAGCTCCAGTTGGAGATAGTTTTATTTGTTTTGTTTGTGACATCTTACCATTTCCCTTTCGGAAATTTTATTATATTTGTATACCTGCCAGAGTGTAGCATATCGATTCTGGGTTCTCAACACTACCACCCTTGTCCCTGTGTTCGACCCCGTATACCTACTTCAACCCCGTAAACAAAGTTGTGGGGGCCTAGAAGGATTCAGGTTATAAATGTGAAAGCTCGATTATCTCAAATCCGCCTCCTAATTTAGGGCGCACGATTTAGGCCGGTCAGTGTTTAAAACTGACTTCACTACAGGTGGAAAGTTATTAGATGTACATACATCCTATACGAGGGAAGACTTAAATGATGTAAAAGAACAATGGGCAAAAACCCTACAAGTAGTGAGAATTTTTAAATATGATTGGGATAGTGATCGCGATAATGACGATGATGAATAAAGAATGACATTTCTAAACTTTATTCTCATAATTATTTTTGTGTGAATGTGATTGAATTTTTTTGAATTGTCATATGTGTGAATGTGAAGATGATCAATACATGAATGTTTCTACATGTGTCTGAATGTGAAAAGAGATGAAATGAATGGAACTGCATGTTGCTAAATGTGTGCGAAAATGGAGGAAATTTGAAATGAAACTACTGATTTCTACGTGTGTGTGATGAAAAATAATATGAATTAAATGTGCTTATACATGTGTGTGAATCACATGATCCATATATAATATTGTCCATCTTGTTAATTTTGTAGGTTTCTGGCCTGTTGTTGGCTGATATTAATAGATGTTGTAAACCTACAGTTCAGAACTGAACTGCAGGTTCTGCATCATACTGACCAACCATACAGCAGGCCTACAAACTGATAAGAAAAAAAAATCAGAACATATGCGTCGGTTATTAGTATAAAACTAACAACAAAGACATACAATGTCAGTTATTAGCAAAAAACCGACGTCTATGTGGATATAATGTCGGTTATATATACAAACCGACGTCGACGGTGCCCTTACTGGTGTATTTTATTGATGGCGGGAATGGTTGTGAAATACTAACGTCTTTGACCTGGATATAGTATCGGTTTTATTAAGTAACCGACGCCTATAGTGCCCTTGCTGGCACGTTTTTAGTGACAGGAAGGGTTATGTCGTCGATGTTAAAACCGACGCTGAAGGTTTCAACTTTTAGCGGCGTCCACTTGGGTGTCGCTTTAAAACAGACGTCAAATGCCTTAAATAACCGACACAAAAAGTTGATTCTGTACTAGTGTAAAATAAATCTTGATTGGTCCCCCACCCATTATTGTTGGAAGCTTCCTGTAAGATAATGATCACATTTCTACTATTTGAAGGACACTTGTGATCCTCATCTTGTGTTACTATTATTTTATCCAGATTGTGCGTAGGCATTCTCTTATCTTTCTTGTAAGATATGCATGCTAGATTAATTAAAAATAAAAGAAGTGGAAGAAATGTCATGAGTTGTTAGTTGAACTTCACAACGGCGGAGCGGGTTAATGTGATTTCTTTAAAAGGAGGTGGAATTCTGGCAAAACGTAGGTGATTTTTAGGAAAGACACTCCACCCCTAACCGGCTAACCGCATAGATCTGATCCTTACTGCCTGCCACTTCGCTTTCCACGGACGCACGCAGCTTCTGCCTCTACCGGTGTTGGGCCTGTTGGCCCTGGCTACTCTCCTGTGCGACACGCACTTCCGGATAACTCGGATCCCTGCAAGTCAGCATGTGGCAGCTTCTGCTGCCGCTGTGGGCGTGAGAAGTTCATATGCTCTTGTCTGCTTGCGGTTGGTGCGTGTGTATAAATGGTGTGGGGAATGTCAACAGGGTTTCAACTGGCCTGGAGGAAAGCGTGCAGAAAAGCTTCACGTGGAGACTGAAGTAGACGTGGCTCTAACGAGGCAGAACCAAGAGGATTCGAAGATCGCCAAATATCTTATGATTAAGGCTGGTGTGTTAAGCTCAAACATACATGAGGAAAAGAAACCAACAAAACGGTAAGATTGGATGAACAACTCTCTTTATTTTCTTGGAAAAAGTATAACCTTTTAATTAACCTATCATAATGATGGGTCCATGTTCTTACAAGGGATAATTTTAGAGTAAGCAACCCATAACAATCAAGGTTTGGAAGCACATCCATTATAGGTACAGGCGGATGTGAATATAAGAATGTAGGCTCATGTGAATTGAAATGACTCTTAGCCAATGCATCAACATCATGATTTGTCCTCCATTTCACCTTCTTGATGAACACATACCATTGGCCAACAAGATACCTCTTAATTTTCTGGTTCCATGAGGCAATAACATGGATAATAAGAATGTCAAGCATTAACCGCTATTCTACTATCTGATTCCATAATTCTATGCCAACCTTGATCCCATGCCAGCTCAGTGCGAGGGAGATGTTAGCAGTCAAAACTGTTTCAATGTTCAAGATATATCCCTTTCCACCTAGCCATTCACTGCACGGTTTCTAGCAACAACATCCAAAGAGCTTTTACATATTTTTACTGCATCATCGACGTTTAATTGAATCCACCCCCAAGGAGGATGGTTCCAGACATGTAAAGGAGGATGAGAATATAACAATGTAGGTGAAGTATCTTGGATGTCACTTCTATCAGAAGCTCGCTAAATGTTGTATACAAGAGCAAGTACTGATTTCTAGATATTAGGGATGTTATGATATATCTACTGGAATACATATTTGTTCCCAGATATCCAAATATGCCAGCAACCACATGTGAAAAACTACATTGCACATGTTTGAGACTTAAAACTCGGGAATATACAATCTTTAAGAGGTAAGGTGAAGAAGACATGAATACAATCTTGAATCTTTAAAGTAGTCCACAATGTATAAGCCAAGGAACCAGTCTGTAATACAAAAAGTACAATTTCATTTGAATAATTACATATAGGGAAAGAGGGTCGTTTTTAAAATGGCAATGAGTCAAATTAAAGGATACCTTATATTTAGTTGGTAGACTCAGACTCCAAATAATAGTTATATGCCCCATCTAACGCCTTCCTTTATCTTCCATGATTAAGGAATATGCATATTTAGTTAAAACAACCCTTTTTTGTTAGGGTTCCATGCTCAAGATGTCTGTTATTTCTTAAACATATTGCAAAGGAGCACAATGAGTCTTCTTAAGGATGTTTAAGGAAATACACAAAAAATCTAAATTCCAAGAATCATTTCAAGTGATCGTAGAGGACACTTTAATGTCATTTATTCCTCCAGAATAGGAATAATAGCACAAGTGATCAAATGAGGTTCAACTGCAACCCAACGATCATGCCAGACTCTTGTGTCGAACCCATTTCATGCAATTTTGTGAGCATGAAGTTGAATTAAATTCCCTATTTGGTAGATGCTCCTCCATAGAATCAAGTAAATCGTTGGTGACCCTGAGGAGTGCATGATTTGCATTTATATTTATAGCCTTGACACCATATGCATGATCTACCAGATTAAGCGTTCCAAGCATTCTTCATCAACTATGATTGAGTTCCATTCCAACATTGAGGGTCTACCCAAGCAACCATTACCTTTGATAGTTATTAATCGATCCCATGCAACTAGAGAAAAAGATTTTGAGCATGTTTTCTCATCCATAAATATCTTCTTATTATCTAGTCTATAGAGGTACATATTTTGAAAGAAAAATATCAAAGTAGGGATACAAGATAACATTGAATTATCTAAACAAATATGTTAGGCAAAAGATAGAGTTCTAGATGCCCAATGATTAACTTTACTTTCTATTGAAACACAGTAATGTGTCCACGACTCACTATGATGCCTAAATCATGACTAAGATTATCTATCTCTTAGAACCCATCTGTATTCTAGATAATTTATTTTGTTGTTGATGAAACTAATTTTAAAAAGAACACAACAATCTTTTCTACTAACATAGATTGTGCCAACACATTATGAAGCATATTAAATCAGTGAATGATAGTATATATATTACTTAAGTCTGCCTTTGCAAATAGAATTATATAATTTACAATAGCGACATGAGATACTTTTGGACCTTGTTGAGGTAATAAAAAAGGTTTCCATGCCCCTTCTTGTACCATATTGTCAATTGACTGACTCAAACGATTTAAACACATTACGAGCATATATTTAGATAGTGTGTCTACATGTCGTAACCCATGATTTCCTTTGAAGCTTTGTAGTTAGTCTCCGTTTCAAGGATATTAATCTTACCACCAAAAATAGAATTCATGAGAGAATTTGAGATCAATATAGGGAATCTAGCTTTCTAGATAGTGTCGAATACAAAAGTTCATGACATTATATCATAGGCCTGGGCTAGATTTATTTTTATAGCCATATAAGGAGCATAGGAAGGAAAAATAACATTGTGGATTAGTTCTTGGATAAGAATTATATTTTCTACAATTACCTTGTAGGGATGAAAACAATGTGTAAATTAGAGATCTAGTCAGACATGTGAGGCTTTATCCTCTCAACTAGAAGCATGAATATAGTTTAAGGAAAATATCATTTAGATTAAATGGGATGTCGGTCATTATAAAAAATGCAATTCTTTTTCTTTGGCATTAACATCAGAACCATGACACATAAGTATTTTTGTACAGGTAGCCCCAGTAGAGCATGATGTACGATATATGTTATTGAGTGGTTGATTATATTCTAGTGTGAGATTAGTGATTCAATAGAAACTCTATCAAGGCCAATAACCTAATTTATACCCCTTCTTTTGAGACATTCAAATATTTTAGTATTAGAAAGCTTCTCAATATTCATAAGTTGTGTAGATTATAAAGGAGTAACTTACAAGGCATAAGATCCATATAATACTAGTAAGAGTATGTTGAAGTTCAAAAAATGCATTTTAAAATGATCAAGAACTAGTTACTATGATCCAAATGATCAATGATTTATGTCCACTGGTTATTTTGCAAGCTTGTTATGTTGTTGCTTTGTCTTTGTTCTTTAATGCATGCATGATAAAACTGAGAACTATTGTCTAGATTCTATAACCAATTTATGTGACTTTGTTTCTATAAGTTAAGCTCTTTCTTGCAAAGAAATTCTTCAAATGTGATTGTAACAAGTTGTAGTAGTCGTCCATTTGTGTAGTATAATTATTGGCCAAATTGGTTTTTACTATATTAATATAAAAAAGAACTAGAGTTTATTCTTTGCATAGTTGATCCTTAGAAGATCTATCCCTTCCAACAATAACTGGTTTAATAAATGACATAGAAGCACAAAAAGTGGAGATTCATTGGCCAAATCATAGCTAGTAACTATTTGAATTCATCATTTGAGTTTCATGTAATGTTTGTTTTGAAAACATTTTTGTAATTTTCCTATTCTATTGCCTCATTAAAAGTGATTACTCTTGATAGAGGAGTAACAGAACTGTTAAATTTCAATTGAATTCAAAAATTTATTACTTACTACTTGATATAGTCTTTCATGAATGAGCCTCTATTTGTAGTGGAATCTCGACCCAAAAAAAACAAGATCAGCTTGGTCTACTTTTATGAGAGTCTTTTAGAAAATGGAAACCTCAATGTAGTTAAATATCAAACAACCTTGTTTTTCACTAGGATTATCATATACTTGAATCCCTAAGAACACACTAAGAATTAATAATTTTTTGGTTCATTCACACGAGTAGTATTTAAAAAACATTTTTGATGTTAGGGGTAGAGTGTGCATAGTCAATAGTTATATATCATGCATTACCTATCATGTAGTGTAATAATTGGAGATGACTCTATAAAATTTGAATCGTACATACTTGGTTTCATCAAAACAACGAGATTCTACCTGAGAACATGCATACTTTAATAAATGAGAATTATTGAATCTCAAATTATTAATGACTTCAACCACCCTAAGAAGATATTCATGGCTCAAGGATAGACATGATCTTTATCTTATGTCTTTGAACAAGATTTTTGCTGTTGTTCTTGGTATTAGAATGACCTATTCTACTGACATTCCATCAAAGGAACATCAATATGAGAATATTAAGACCCTATGCCTTGGAACTCAACATCATCATCATCTATAAATGCCTTGGCCTCAACACTTTTCATGGCTTGGAGACTCGCACTGAGCTTCATCTTTCTAGAGCTACTTCTCATTTCTTGACCCTTATTATCTAATGGAAGAAAAACTTTGGGTCGATATCATCTTAGTGATCAATTGAGATAGTTGTAAGTTGTTTCACATCACAAACATTATTGAAGGGGAGATAAATGGTATACTGCATTTGTGTATGGATGACAATGCATAGAGTTTCTATTTCCATATGCTTCTTTGACATTTCATGTAGTTCAGAGATTAAGTTATTAGTGTTCGTCATGTGAACATTAGAAAATAAGATCTCAATATTAGGATTATTTGATGCTTCTATCTTTATAGATCCCTATTGCTTTCTCTTTTGATAGTAGACATTGTTCCTTTCCATAGTAGTGGTGTGGGCTTCTTTTCTCCCTTTTATGTGGAAAATGGGATCAAAAGATAATTATTAAATATAATCCTCTAAATAAATAATGTAGTTGTTGAGATGCGTGATATCACACTGACAAATTTACTAGGAGTGAAACCCCTAGAGTTTAACTTTACCAAATTAGAATAATTACCATTGGAAAGTGGTCGAGTCTTATTGCAGTATAGTTAAGGATTCAAGCCAACAAATGGCAATTTTTAAGAATTGGTTGATTTATTTAACCTATAATTGGCTTAGTATTTAACACAAAAGGGATTTGGTTATTTATAGCTAAGATGCAAGAATAAAATATTGAAATAAAATCTAAGATTACCAAATGAATGAACACGAGGGTGAGTGATTTTCACCAGCACTACCTACATTGACTCCCTCACTACATCACAAACACACATGAATAATATCATGGAGGTCAGGTAAATTCTCCTTTCAATATTAGGCCAAATATCACCCTAGACTCGTTGTCATGTTACCTAGAGATCCTATATATGTCCCCCTTGAAAACTCCTATCTCGGTTCTCATTGAGGTTTAACAAGAACCAATGGATATCCTAGATCTTGGGTTCAAAGTTCTCTACACCCAAGATCATGGAAAATGTTAAACTGGCTAGCCGAACAAGCATACAACTACAAAACAATTGATTCCACATGAAATAATGCCCATACAAGATTGGATGCAGTAAAAGAAAAAAACAAAACAATGGGGATACTCCCCACATCCTATCATAAGGATCTACTAGAAACTCATAGTGAGATCAGAATAAATAACTAAAAAAAGGAAAGGAGATCACCAACATCTCATTGACTAGAAGAGATGTAGGAGCATAGTCTGCCCAAGACTATCATCTAGTGACCCTTCTTTTATGTTGTCCTCCTTTCTTGGATCGGGTCCCCTGATGAGAAAGAGATCATGAATGGATGTGTTGATGCATCATTGACCTTCCTCCTTTAAGAACACGAGGTCAAGAATTAGTTGAGTAGTGGATTCCATTTGATGTGGTTGTCAACTGATGGAAACCACCAATAGGGATTTTATTACAATGGATGAATTGTGAATACAGAAGCTTGGAATGTGGAGAAGAGATATGTTCTGACAGAGATGGGAGTCTTGTATTTATAGGTGGCTAGGAGGGTCTGGAACCTTTTAACCAACTTGCATCTAAAAGGTCGACCGCCATGAAGGTGAAGGGGAAGCACAATGTGAAAAATTGATGGGTCATATGGCATTCAGAAGTCCCATTGGTAGGCAAGGAGTCAATATGACCATTAGAATACAAAGCCTATCCAACCATTAAAAGGAGGAGAAGGAACACCATCAGAAAATGCTTTTTGAACTTCCATCAAAAGGAAGAGTGGGAGTATGTTTGGTTGTTGCATGTACGAGAACCGTAGGTAGGTGAATAGGCAAGGTAACCTTTGGAAGAGGGTGCCAAGCCTACCATCAGAATATGGTCTCTGACATCCTATTAGAAGGAAAACTTTGGACAACCATCGATTGTCGACAAATGGTTGGATAGTGTGAAGAAACCTATGGTTGGCCATATTAATGCAAATGAACCCCATGGGGGCGTGGGGGGAGCTAATGGCATAAGATCGATGGTCTATGTTGATGGGTCATCTTTCGAAGGGAAGACAACCTATGGACAACCTATGTAAGGGCAGACAAATGAAAACCGACAACCTTCCATGTGCAATGAAAATTGATAAAGGTACATTTCATCAAAAATATGGTCCACCACCTCCTGCACTCCTCCCACGAAAAGAGGCATAATTTGTTATCTTTTTGGATATGCCACACTCATATTTCGATGATGCAAATATTTCCTAAGTTGTATTACTCTCATGTGTATCAAGTATTTCATGTTATCAAGGAACTTAGTAATGATCCAACTACAAAGACCTTGCAATTTTATATAATTGGATACTTGCAAATCCAGTTGTACTATGTATTCAATTGTACATGCATGTTTTTTGTACAAATTGATAGATATGATGTAAATACAGATGATGATCTTCCAAAACCTACCCAAAACCTTAACCCACTCTCATATGAAGCCTCTAGCATTGAGATTTTATTATTTAAGTCATTGGATAAGATTCCACACTTTTGCATATTCCTTCATAGAGTCTATCTCAAATGAAATCATTGTCAACCAAATTCAATTTGGTCAAACTCTTTATCAAATGGGAAATAGCATTTGCATAACTTGAGTTTTGGGTCATTCCCGGTCAAAGAAAATTTCAATTGAGATGGTCGGTCGAATAGTTTGTTGACCGACAAAGAACCGTTGTGCTTAGTTGAACCTAGGAGATACACTGAGACATAGCCGTTAGAGTCATTTGACCCCATGACACTTCTCAATTGAAGAGTTCATTGACTAAAACTCTTTCAGTTGAAGTTATTATCGACCGAGAATGGTTCTAGAATGTTAGTTTATTAATGATAAAATTATCCATTGCCACTTAATTAACTTTGTCTTAATAGCTAATTGACCACTAAAACCATTCTAGACACTCCCCACAGGTACCCTAATCACTTGTAAAAAATTTCTATAAATAGTAGTAGTCTGAGGGCACCTTGACATCAACTTTGTACAAACATTGCACATTACTTTTTGACAACATTTGATACATACTTGAGCTTACTTCTACTTTCCATCTTTCTCAAGAGTACTTAGGTTCTATACTTCAAGTTGCTATCATTCTATCCTAAGCCCTTAACTCCGTTATAGTATCATGTCTAAAATATGATCATATTAAACTAATTTAAATACACCTTCACCAAAATATGTGTAATGCAATGTGTATGCTTAAATCATGGGAGAGTACCTCAACAAGTTGCAGTCAATGTACTTCGGTGCTCAAATACGTATGGTGAAACATTTATACGAAGAAAATGTTAATCTAATACCATAACTGTATATGCTCAATAAACTATATAATATGTTGATCATGAGGAAATAGATAAAATAATCCTTAGTAAAACTCATAAATATATTAAATTTAAGATATACCCCAATACTGAAAGGAAAAGATGACATATAAGCATGTTATACCCTAATAGTACTGCTATACATACTCTTTAGTTAAAAATAATAGAATTCATAGAAGTAATAACATTGACCATAGATGTTATGATGATTCAAGTTGAGACTATTGTTGTTAGACTATCTTTGTCTTCCAAATTAGTGGTCATAATCTAAATGATCCCATAAGCGGGCATGTGTAATGAGTTGTTTGTTCATTCTTACATGATGGAAATTTGAAACTATTGTAATGACTAGTTACCACATGCATGAAATATAAAAAAATGGAAGTAATGCTGCCATGGTAAAAGGATGGTTGAACAACCAAGACAATGTAGGTAATGAAATTGAATGCGACATTGAAAAGATAACCCTAGGTTTTAGGTGTAAGCATCATAGCTCAACATCTAGTATGGAAAGTACAATGCATGTAGTGATATAAATGCACCTTGATAACATACTATATGGGAAACATGTGATGGTAGGATAAGATCCACCACATTGACTCCAGAATCCTATGTTTTATTTAGGGGTTAAATATAAGACACTAGGATATAGATAGATGGATTTTAAGGATGAAACCTTCATTAAGGGGTGGAGTGTTGTAACATACCCAAGCCCTGGAAAATGGATTAACTTGCTCATTTCCTGATGAATTCTATATCGCAATTCTTTGCCCCTTTTTCCTAAGAACTCAAAGTTAAAAAGTAATGTAGAGATTAGTAATATTTTTGGTAACTGAGAAAACCCACCTCGGGCAAGCCCGACATGGTAAACTCTTGAGGCATGAGAGGGTGTGGTTTGGTCACCCCCTCCCTAGATAATGTAGAGATTGGTAATAATTAAAGTTAGGCAACAATAATTGATATGGAGAATTAGTACATATGCATAATTAACTTGAATAATGAGATTAATCACATAAAAACATTTATTGTCAAAGTGTAACTCTAATTGACTCTCTAGTAGTATATTGGTTGGTTTGGTTGAGGAAATTGGGAAAGATTTAATTGATGGCATTATAATTAAGGAAATGGACTAATAAATATGCACAATAAAAACTTAATATACAAAGTAATTAAATCTTACCCAAAGGACCCCAAAGGATAAAATTAATTGCATATTCATGTTTATCATGCCTCAATTATCTATCATGAAAAATTTCACTTTATTTTAGAAATAGTTGCATCCCCAATTTAATAGAGAAATAAATCAATTAAGTAACCTAAATTATCTAATTAAACCTATTAATACGAGGCATTATTTCCCCTAAGATTGGTCAATTTATCTAGGTAACAACACATGAGTCATCCATCCTGAGGATACAAACTACTTTTCTAGAACACAACAAATGGGGTGTCGTCTCCAACCTCACACTTCCCCTCCATGCCACATTAGTTACTTCTTAAGTTCCATTCTTGTTACCTACTTGGCCTAATCACATGATCTTATCTTGATCACTTTCCCTCTTCAAGCTATATCGATTAAGATTTCACTCAACATTTTTGGTAAATGATGAGTGAAACACCCAATCGTGATTTTTTAGCTATTGTAGATTGTCAACCCTCGAATTCTAGTTCCCTCTCCTACTTAAATCACACCACTTATAACCTACCAAGAAACCTACATTGGACCTACCTTCATCAATTCAAACAACCAATTTCTCGTGATCTTCCTATAGATGGTTGATGGGTATCAAGTTTTGCCATTGGTCACTGGGGTGTATCCACGAGCGTATGAGACACCTAAGGGCAACTAATTGGATGGTAATGATCTTAAACTTTCCACCATACTTTCTATGTAGTCATCTTACCCCGCCTTACACTGGTTCTCCACTTCAACAAAATTATTTCACATTATCTTTAAGCTATCCATTAGAAAGGGTATCACTAATGTGAGAACCCATTACACTAAATGAGATTAGTCAAAATATAAAACACAATAAATCACCAATTAACCACATACCCAAAAATATGGGTAAATTAAAACCGATTTCAACATCAACAACCACTCAGAAACATTTGCATAAGAGCCTAATATCTTTCTTGTATCCATACTATGATAAGAATTTGATACAAAATGTTCTATCACCATAGCCACAACATATATATATGGGATAACAATATTTGTATATGCCACAAAAATAAGAATTAACATACTAACAAAATTCTGATTCGTTTAAAACATCATATACAAACTTTTCCTACCTAGACCTCAGAGTACATAATTGACGCTAGGACACACTAGACATATAATCAACTTACTCAAAGATTCCTTACTATACTTGCTCTTTACTTCCACAATTTTGTTGTCGTCACTGTCGATTACCTAAAAAGATGTGGCGAGCCATAAGGGTGATATATTTTCCTTATTAACTGTATAAGAGATTCAGTAGCAAATGTGTAACAAGCATAAGCAAGTCTAGTATCGTATTATCTCTAGTAACATGAATAAGTCTAGCATCATAAGCATATCTAACAACATTAGCATGTCTAATAGTTTGAACATATCAATATCATAAGCAGAGCTAACAACATAAGCACAAGTATTTGCATAAGCATGATTAGCAGTATTGGCATTTCTAATTATAGAGGCATGGCTAGCATGCTAAACATAACTAACAACATGATATAGCTAGCATCATAATAATAATCAATAGTAGAAATGTACATATCAACATATGCATGGCTATTGTATGTACACATTTACAATCTTAAGCATATCCACCACATAAGTATGTCTACTATCTCTTTATTACACTAAGCATCATCTTTATGTAAAGAGAACAAACAAGGGTTATCATCCAATGTGAAGCATCATGTATAACCCTAAACAGATATGCTATACAATTGTGTTACATCTTTTATTATGCCCTGGGGAATATGAATCGTACCATCCAAAGTCCAACTGACCCCTGTGAATGGCTATTCGGTTCCGTACAAGATCTAGGAGTGCCGATATCCTAATATCTCTTCCCCTCAATCAGTATGAGTAAAAAGGAAGTGATATATCAGTCAAAGTTGCCACTACAACAACAAATACTCAAGCTGCTAATCACTAGTATGCCCTTGGTATATGTCACGACACTAGAAACCAGGGTATACAAAACCCTCTAATCTGAGGTACAACTACAGTTGTCCTCAATCACATCAAATGTCTGAGGCATGACCATAGCCATCCTCCATAACCTACATTGTGGATGACAAGGATATATCATCAACTTGCCACCCCCACATACTCAACAATATGCTCTCTGAGTTTCCCTTAGAAATACTCATTTCACCATCCAGTATGTTTTGACACTGAAGATAGATCTACGACACATGGTACTACATGATTAGAGTTGCACTTGATTAGTTATGCCAATTGGGTGAACTAAGGCTGCATCAAACAAGTGGAGATACAAACCCTAATTCACTTCTAGCAAGCATATAAATATAAAAACTTCAAAAGATATAAAATGTGTGTAACATAATTTCTCATCTTATCATCACATGGTACTATTTGCTTGCCATTCATGAGACTACATTAGTCATCATACTATCACAAGATATAAATCCTTTTAACAATATCATAGGGTATCAACCCTTATCAACACAAGAGGATTACAAATCATTTAGGGCTCAACCATGCCCAAAGGTCATTAAGACCATCATACTATCACATGTTATAAATCCTTTTCACAATATCACAGGGTATCGACCCTTATCAACAGAAGAGGATTACACCTCATTCAGGGCTCAACCATGCCCAAAGGTCAATAAGACCATCATACTATTCCCTGCAAGATCATCATTATCTTTGCATGCCTTATAACAAGGCTCAACAACATCACTTACATATAATACACTGGATCAACACAATATTGCATTAATGAGTTAGGAGATATTCATAAACAATCATAGAAGGGTAATATTAACATTAAGAACCTTCCTTTATTACATCAACATGAAAGGAATCTAGATATGATTAACCCTCATCATATTCATAATGCACATGTTTAGTATAAGAAAGTATCAACCATGGGGCTATGATAACCACCAATTCACACATTAAGGTTATGATCATTTTAAGGAGGTTATTTCACCATCATGTCATCATATAAGAATGTCAAACATGAATACTCATCTTTATCTATTTGCATTAGAGTTAGGTTCAACAAGATAAATTATATTATTGTTACTAATCGACACTCATACCCAAACCCTAACTCATGACATCCCCATTGGATCATGGATGCATAAGGTGAAGCATCACCATCACATTCCATACTATTCTCAACTATGAACCCACACATATATCAAGGTGTAACCATTGAGTTATAGAATACTAGGGTTTCAACAACAATAAGACAATACTCCATGATTGTATTAGTCATTCAAGGACTATTCATACCCAATTACCATCATTTAGTTATATTAAAGCTAGGTATAACAAGATATACCTCATTAGGGTTACCCATTAATTCATTATGGTGATTATAAATCATAATCATTTGAGGTAAAGGGTAATACTACAAGTTTAAGACATTAAAACATCAAATTCTCATCATTAGAATCATAACATTACACTACACGCTTCACCCAAAACAATGGGAATATTGAGGCATCGACTTCTAACCATTAAATGTTGAAAATGTAAAGCCATTGGAAGTTTACATAAGTAAACATCTTGAACAAACCACCTATGATGTCATTCATTTGTTCTCTAGAAATAGTCACCATCTAACCCTAGACATCCCTTGATTAACAACACAAAAAGTTCCATTGAGAGTAGGGTAAAACCTATAAGCGATTGTTTATTTAAAACAAGACATCAATAAATGAGCTTCTTAAGTTGATCTCATAAAGGAAACCATTGAAATCATTTTATTAGGACCAACATATTATATTTAGGAATCATTCCAATTTATTGGATGAAGAAACATTAGATCTTAACCATTAGGTCAAGTTCATATATTAAAACTATCAATTGGAGTATAGGTCCAACTATTGCATCAAATGACCCAAGAAACCATTGGTTTAAGGATTAATTGATGTTACAACTACATGATTAACTCACCATAGGTTGTGGGGACCTGATCCACCATTAGTAGTGACCATTAACAAACCATAGGTTGTTAGATCAGCACTATATTCATTAATCACCATCGAATATCAAACTAATATCACCATTGATTGATAGCATCAGTAGGGTACTTAATTATTAATCACTAAGCTTATAATTAGGCCAACCCCTAACCTAAGGGGTGAACGTCAGTTGACACCCTTGGTCACCACCATCAATTGTCATGAAGACAACTCCAAGAAATGGACCCCAGAGTCTTATATTAGGAGGGTATCCTTGACCACGACTCCCATCTGGATCACCATGCTGAAGTGGGCCATCACTGGACTCAGAAGGTTATCTCCATCATCTCTTGTGGTGTTGGTACACCGAAAGTCATTGATTTCCTATCTAGGGACAAGTATGTTGGGGTGGCTCACATTTGTGTCGAGGTCAAGGATGACAAAAATTACCACTTGTGGTTATGGTGGACATTCCTGAAGGTGAACCGTTGGAGATCAAAATCATTTATGACGCTCTCCCTGACAGGTTTGAGCACTACAGAGTGTTTGGGCATCTATAGGGACACTATCTTGGTGAGTGTCAGACTCACAAGGAACCACCAATCCTCAGGGGAAGGGAACCCAGCCACAATTCGAACATGAGGAGGAATCTTGGTCATAGCAAGAGTCGGCCTCCCTCAATGATGGCGGTGACGTCGATCACCTCTACTACGGCTGGTGACAATTATGTTTCTGGGGGGAGTGGTGACAAAGATTCGGCATCCTTAGTTGTTGCTGAATCAGAGAAGATTGTGGATATGGAGCCTGTGAGCACTACAACTATAGTGTCTAACAATGGAGACAAGGTGCCTACTGATATTCCCTAGTCAGAGAGGGGGGCGACATAGGTAGGAGGCTTTTCTCCGGTGATGAACAATCACAAAGGGAGGAAAAGTGCAAGGAAGGAAAGTGAGAACGAATGATTGAGTACTTTTCCAACTCTTTTTTTGTCCTGGATAGTGAGACAGTCGATGGTTGCATAGTGAATGTACCATCTTCTTCAGCTCGACAAACAAGAAGACGAGGGGCTGCCCCCGAAAGGGGTGGCCAAAAGAAAGGTCAATTATGTGTATACTCACATGGAATGTGTGAGGTGCTTCTCATCCAAAGAAGAAAAGGAGGTTGAAGGAAGTTATAAGGGAGGCCAATGCAAACTTGGTTGTGTGTCTAGAAACTAAAATAAGAAGGAATGTTACTGATAGGATGAGCGGTTTATTCCCTGCCGGTTGGGGACATGAGTCTAATCTTGATCAGATCGAGGACAATCACATTTCTATAGGCTAGAACCCCTAAGTCTGGGATGTTCAAGTAATCTTTGCTATGGACTAGATGGTCACAACAAGCTACATCAACCAAGGAGGTCTACCCATTGTCATATATGTTGTGTATGGACATAACTCTGAAACATGCAGAAGAAGGTTATGGGAGGTGATTGTTGTGGCTAATCAGAAAGATTTACCGTAGATGTTCATTGGTGATTTCAACCACATTAGGAAAGCCAGTGAGAAAAAGGGGGGGGGGGGGCTTCCCGTTCTAGACTCATGCATTGTGTGGTTCAATAACACTATTGATGCTGCTAATCTCACAGAGTTGAACATGAATGGAGGGATTGTTACTTGGCAAAATAAAAGAGAAGTCTGAAGACGCATTGTGAGTCAACTTGACCATGTTGTAGTGAATGAGGCTTGGTTGAATGTGTTTCCCTTGTCTGTGGTGAATCTAGGAGGTCATATCAATAGTGACCATGCTTTGTTGGTTGTTCCATTGACTAGGTAGGTGGAGAAGGGGAAACCTTTCTGGTTCTTCAATGATTGGTTGAAGTGTCCTAGATGTAAGGAGATCATTCTTGAGGCATGGAGAGAACATGTGAGCAGAAATCCTATTTTCATTTTGATGGAGCAATTAAAGTATACGAAGCTTGCATTGAAGAAGTGGGCCCTAGATATTGCTGACTTAGTCTCTTTGGTCAAGAATGCCAGAGCAACTCATGCTGCTGCTACTACTGATTTAAAATTGAATCCTCTTTCAGTGGAGCTTATGGAGAATGAGACTACTACTGCTGAGAAGTTGGCCCAGTTGGAGAAGGCTGAAGAGCTTATACTCTGGTAGAGGAGCAGATTGAACTGGATACGCGATGGGGACAAGAATACTAGAATTTATCATGCTGCTATTAAAATGAATGTGATGTGCGATGCTATTCATACTCTTCTGAAAGTGGATGGAACTGAAGTGAATTCACCTGAGGAGGTTGCAAAGGAAGATGTTCTTTTCATCAACAGTCTCTACAATAAAGAGAACTGTGAGATACAGCTGTGTAATCTCCCCTCTCATAGGGTTATAGGTGAGATGAATGATATGCTTTGTGG
Source organism: Alisma plantago-aquatica (assembly GCA_963693085.1). Classification (NCBI taxonomy): domain Eukaryota; kingdom Viridiplantae; phylum Streptophyta; class Magnoliopsida; order Alismatales; family Alismataceae; genus Alisma; species Alisma plantago-aquatica. Next base: position 1,017,979,814 of record OY856412.1, on the reverse strand, counting down.
CCCGGTAACTGAGGAGGTGGTTAGGCTGGCTGTGTTTGACATCAGGGCCTCCAAAGCCCCGGGTCCGGATGGTTTTAATGCCCATTTTTTTCAACATATGTGGCATAAGGTAAAGGAGGATATATGTAGAACTGTTAGATGGTTGCTTGTAGGTGGTAAGATGGTAAGGAAGGCCAACCATGCTTTCTTGAGGCTTATACCTAAGAAGAGTGTTGTGGGGTCCATGATTGATGTAAGACGGATTGCTTGTTGCTCTGTGGTCTATAAAATTATAGCCAAACTTCTTGCTACTAGATTGAAGAAGCTCTTTCCAGAGTTAATATCATATGCTCAAGATGCTTTCATCGAAGGTAGATCAATTTCTGACTGCACCACCCTTGCCTCAAAATTTATGCAGGAATTCAAGGTCAAGAGAGGGGCCAGGAAAGTATGTGTTAAGCTCGAATTGACTACGGCTTATGATATTATATGTTGGGATGCCTTATGGAAGGTCATGGAAGCTCTGGGTTTCTCCAACAGATGGATTAACATCATGAAGGAATGTGTTTGCACCACATCCTTTTCTATCTTGGTGAATGGTGTGCCGCATGGTTTGTTGACTGCCGCCAATGGTTTGTGGTAGGGAGATCCACTCTCCCTGCTTCTCTTCACCATGATCATGGAGTTTCTTTCTACCACGGTGGAGGAGGCCATGGAGGAAAAGAGAATGGATACTTTTAGTCAAGGCAGATGTAAAGTTCTGCCACATATTATATTTTCTGATGACATCCTATTCTTTATGTCGAGTAAACTTGAAAACTATGAAAGAGTGATGAGAGCTTTTGGTGATTGCACATGGCTATATCTCAGTATCATCAAATAGAGGGTCTTCTTTTCAAGATCCTGCGATACCAGGTGTGGGAGACTCAAAGCTGCTTTGGGCATGGTTGAGGGGAAGCTACCTACGATGTACATAGGTATCCCCTTGACTGGTGGAAGGGCAAGAAGTAGATATTTCAACGTGTGTATGGGATCCTTGAGGAATAAGGTGTCTAGATGGACATGCATTAATATGTCCATGGTAGGTAGACTTGTTCTCATTCGATCTATCCTGGCTGGTACAATGAGGTATTGGTGTATGCAAACAACTCTACCTACTTTCATCCTGGAAAAGAAGCACATCATTACTAATTCTTTCTTGTGGGAAGGCAACAACCATGGAATCACGTGGGGGACTATCTCGAGATCTTTCGATGGTGGTGGGATGAACATCCAGGACCCTGCTGATATTGTGGCGGTGAGTATTGCCAAGAGAGTCAATCAATTTCTTAGGAAACCTAACTCTACTTGGACTCGCTGGTTTAGGGACAGATATGGTGGGGAGATGTTGGTGGAAGGCAAGGGCAAGGTATCGAGAACTTGGTGTGCCATGTGCAAGATCTAGCTTGAAGATGCTGAAGATTATGAGGTCTGTAATGGTATTTGGCAGCTGAAGCATGATCACCTAAACCTTGGGTGAGTTTCTATTGCCTTCCCCAGGTTCCCTGATCTCCTATCATTTGAGGTAAAAGCCATGTTCCCAAGTGGAGCTGCACTTCTTACAGAGCAATTATGGGAAGACTTCCAGCTAAAGATCAATTGATTAAGTGGGGCATCAATGTTGAGAGTTGTTGTGTTTTATGTAAAAGCTATCCTGAAACCCATGAACACCTACTGTTTAGATGCCTGTATTCCAGATACATCCTATCCAGAATTTGGTTGAAGCTCGGCTGGGGTGGAAACCCCCCACAGGTACTGGATGGGACCATATATAGTATTTTGGAGATGTCAGACAACAATAGTTTGTGTAACCTTGCTGGTATATGCTTATCAACTACCTATCATTTTGTGTGGAAAGAACATAATGACAGACTCCATGGCAGCGTGGAGTCTGATAATTTTGTTTTGTTTGATAGAATCATGTGCCAACATGCCTGGGCTGTTAGAACCAGACCAAAGTTGATGAACATGATCAGTCCTTTGATCCTTAAACAGTGGGGTTTTTGTAGTTAGTCCCCCAATGTATAGTATACAAGGTTCTCATCTATACTCCATTTTTTTATAGTAATATTTTACCTACTAAAAAAAAACAAGACAACACCATAGGGTTGTTGCAATGGTACAACCATTGGGTCATGAGTTTATAGAAGAAAATAGCTTAAAACCCTAAAATTGACAATTGGGTTATAGGTGCTTAGCACCATAGGTTGTCAAACTAACTTGATCCAAGTCACATAATACCTTAGGAAGAATTTACACATGAATACATGTTCATCTAGAATTGAAATCAAAATAGGGAACATTATAAAAATCGAAATCCAAGTCAAGCATAGCTTTTTAGTGCATGGATCATCATTTTCAAGCAAGAACATGAGCTAGAAAGCTTATGGTAAGAAATAAACGTTAAGAAAGTTATAAAAATTGCCTCTAATTAGAAGATAAACTCCCAAACAGAAGAAAATACGAGCAAGTAGGGTAGGAAATCCATGCATAAGTTGTGAACGTGTCCATCGAGCATGTTTCTCCATCAAAGAAGCAAACCCTAAGCATAAAGAGCAAGAAAGGTAAGGTTTTAGAACTTTAGAGCAATTTGTACCATGGAACAAAAAGATTCCAACCTAGAGGAAGGTGTAAAGAAGGAGAAGAGCAAGAGAAATGGAGATGGAAGGAAGAAAACACCTTGCCTTGCTCAAAATCTCTAGTAGATGACCTTAGAAACCATAGGTAGGGCTAGATGGAGCTCTAGGGGACCATCTTCTCCAAAAAGGGGTTGTCTTCTACCTTAGAGCACTTGGTTTTGAAGAAAAATAGAGTGGATCCTTTGATACAGGTTAGAGGAAAGAAAATCAAGCAAAGTTTCATACTTGGGCAAGGAAGAGGTAAATATAGCCCATGGATAAGGATGGAAGCAAGCATGAGGTGTAAAAGTAACTTCCCCATGTGTCCATGGCCTTAAACTATTAAGAATATACAAGCACACACACAAGAAGCTCCCCCACCATACATATAGACCTGATTAGATCTACTTTTTTATTTTCCAATCCAATCAAATAATTCATTAGTTGATAGCTACTAAAGGTTGCTCATCCATGAAGGGGTAAACCCTAAAATACCATTGGACAAAACACCTTCAAACCAAGGTTTAACCAGTAGCCCCATGGCTCAAAAAGATCAAGAATGATAAGATAACATCTAAAAAACATAATTCATGTGACAAATTGTAACGAAAACCTCTAAATGGGGTAAATTGTAGAAAAGTCCAAAGTGTGCATAAAATTGCATAACTTGAACAAACAATGTCCAAATTGGACCAAACTTACAAATTAAGATTGTATTATTATTATATTGCATATGACAAGGTTATATTATAGTTATAAAAATTAAAATATGGTAATTAATATTATTTAACTCATTATGCAAGTTCAGGGGTCTTACAATTATAAACCCCTAATAGGGATTTTGCCCCTGAAATCCAAGGTAAACAAAGATAGATACTTCTCATGGTCCTCATACAGAGTCTTTCAAATGGTAACTTTCACCTCATGATGATGTCACATCACTCTTATAGAGGTCATGTTCTTCTCTTTCAATTCATACATATCTTATCTTGGGTCAGCACAAAAACCCGCACAAAAGAAGGCATTTGCAAATATGGAACATAGAAACTTGTTGTGCCACCTATAAAAATCTAATAGTAACTTTCAACTTGAAATTCTAGCTATCATCCTAAAATTATATCTATTATATCAACACATTACTCAAAAGTCATACTCGTTGGCTCTTATCAAACATAGAACATTATTTATCTCTTATCATATGTAACTTTACAAGGTTTCATCTCTATGATCCTTTAATGGTTGTTGTAATTAAAAACTCAATCAACCATGTAGGCATCCCCTAATTTTCAAGAACTATGAGGAATATGTTTTTAGAGGATTCTCCAATCATCTCAATGGTGGACTGACCATCTATTTGGCTGAAGAATCATACACTTGTATGTAACTGTTAACAAATATAACTTCCTGATTGTCCTTGTTAGGGGTGGAGCAACGACATTGTCTTCATCTTATCAGGATTCACATAACATACTTAATAGAGGTATCATAACTCCAAGAGGATACTATAGTCAACCCCCAACTCACTCTTGCTAGAATTATCACATATAAGTACATTTGCTTCAACATTCTTAATTTTTAGCAAAGATGTTAACCATGTTAATGACCATCTTTGAAATACGTTGAGATATCATCATTCAAAATTTGTCACAACTTATGAGACATAACCTGAGCACTCTATACCTCCTATTTATAAATTCTATTTGTACATTGGTTAGTCTAAAGGACATAACTCTATACTCATCATCGTCATGTGAATTATGTCATTCAATCTAACTTGTATGCATTGATATTTGATCATAGGTTTATCTTAAAGGAACATGATATCACATATCTATTGATCAACAAACCATCTATCCTTAATAGTGGTCTTGCCCAGCTGTCACTGAACCATACACAACATTATAGAATCACTTTTGTTTTTTCCTTCCAAACAACTTTTAGAGGGTAATCATCAACTTTTTCTCTCTCTTTAAGAGAGATGAACACTTGGAATGTTCATTTAATAAACATCTCCAACCTTCACATACTTCCCATACTGTTGATACATCTTGGATACTAGGATTCATTACCTTTGTATGCACTTCATGTTCTATAAGGAACTCATGTCCTTATCTCATCTACTTTTGCCAACATAATAAATTTCAAAACATATAAGAGGAGTCTCCCAAATTATTGGAAGTCTCAAAAGCAAACTCATCACAAACATTATGATATTGGAACCATAGTCCAAGCAACCTTATGCTATAATATGCTATCCACCCTCATGTTTGCAGTGAATCCACACGTACCATGTGGCAATGATCCACTTGAAAGTTGTTCCCTAGAAAGGAAAGACACAAAGAGAAACACACTTTTCATACCATAGTAGTATTTTTCAAGGGTCACTTGCAGAAAGGTAACCAATTCTAATTTCATTATGTAGATTACAACTTCTTATGTATCATTTTAACTTTTTAATTTTGGGTTCCTTGCCATTAGCATAGGAATCATCATGATTAACATATCTCATTACTCCTTCCTTGATGCCTATTTATCCCACTAGGGTATGTTCTCTTATTTTATTATGTTTTTCAACCACTTATCAACATGTAAATCAACATATTCATCATTCTTCATTAAACATGGATCACCTCCCTTAATTTCTTTCACATGCCATGCTGATTTTACTTTAACACTTTCTTACACACATATATTGTTATGATATTAACTTAGGTTCCACCTTATTCCTTTGTCATTGTTCCCATTCATCTTCTCATTTTATACTTATTATAGGATTTCCCTCCATCTTATGTGGATTTCATACCTTGAGTCACTTTATAATCACATACTTATCTATCTTTTACTTTATTATCTTCTTGAATCACATCTTCAAGAACTCCTCCTTTTCTTATTTGTAATTAGATTTAGATTTAATGGTGTTGTATATTTAGCTTATAGTTACCAAACATTCAAGTTTTGATAGATAATGATGTAATTCTCATCTTCTTTAAGGTAGGATTGAGATATTCACACCATGATTTCTTATTCATTATGCTCTTTAGATTGTCTCAAAATGACTACTTGATCAGAGTAATAAAAAAGATAACAATCTAAGAGTTCCATACTTACCTTTTCTTCAATAATTGAATACATGGCCAGGGCATCCAAGTATTGAGATTAGGCAGTATGCACCATATTTTTATGTTATATTCCTAATTTTGACATCATCCTAGTCCTAAAGTCCTAGTGTTCCTATAGACTCAGTGAACCTAAAGCTCTGATGCCAACTTGTGAGAACCCATTACGCTAAATGAGATTACTCAAAACATAAAATACAATCAATCACCAATTAACCACATACCCAAAAATATGGATAAATTAAAACCGATTTCAGCATCAACACCCGCTCAGAATCATTTGCATAAGAGGCCAATATCTTTCTTGTATCCATACTATGACAAGAATTTGATACAAATTGTTTTATCACCTTAGCCACAACATATATACACAGGATAACAATATTTGTATATGCTACACAAACAAGCATTAACATGCTAACAAAATTTCGATTCGTTTGAAGCACCATATACAAACTTTTCCTTCCTGGACCTGAGAGTACAGGGATGACTCTAGGACACACTAGACATATAATCAACTTCCTCAAAGATTCATTACCATACTTCCTCTTTACTTACACGGTTCTATTGTGATCACTGACGATTACCTAAAAAATGTGGTGAACCACAAGGGTGAGACCCATGTCCCAGGAAGAGATATAACCTCCAACAACACTTATTTATTATAACATTTTAAATAATTAAATAGTTTGGAGTAGTTTAATCAGGTATAAATTGGCTCATAAACACTAATGATTAACAAAATACATAAAGGAGCTGATAACAATTATCATCATCAAGCTGACTATCTTCATTTTCCTTATTAACCCTATAAGAGATTCAGTAGCATATGCATAACTAGCATAACCAAGTCTAGTAGAATATTATCTCTAGTAACATGAATAAGTCTAGCATCATAAGCATATCGAACAACATTAGCATGTCTAATAGTTTGAGCATATCAATATCATAAGAAGAGCTGACAACATAAGAATGAGTATTTGTACAAGCATGATTAGCAGTATAGGCATTTCTAATTACAGAGGCATGGCTAGCATGCTAAACATAACTAACAACATGATATAGCTCGCATCATAATAATAATCAGCAGTAGCAATATAGATATCAACATATGCACGGCTACTACATGTACACATTTACAATCTTAAGCATATCCACCACATAAGTATGTCTACTATCTCTTACTTGCACTAAGACTCATCTTTATGTAAAGAGAACACACAAGGGTTATCATCTAATGTGAAGCATCGTGTATAACCCTAAATAGATATACTATACATATGTATTACATCTTTTATTATGCCTTGGGGAATTTAAATCATACCAACCAAAGTCCAACTGACCCCTGTGAAGGGCTATTTGGTTCTGTACAAGATCTAGGAGCATTGATATCCTAAGATCTCTTCCCCTCGGTCAGTACGAGTAAAAAGGCAGTGACATATGAGTCAAAGCTTCCACTACAACAACATATAATCAAGCTGCTAACCACTAGTCCTCCCTTGGTACAGGTCATGATACTAGATACCAGGTTATACAAAACCCTCTATTCTAAGGTACAACAACAATTGTCCTCAATCACATCAAATGTCTGAGGCATGACCATAGCCATCCTCCATAACTTACATTGTGGATGACAAGGATATATCCTCAACTTGCCACCCCCACATACTTAACAGTATGCACTCTGAGTTTCCCTTAGGAATACTCATTTCACCATCCAACAAGTTCTAACAGTGAAGATGGCTCTACGGCATAGGGCACTACATGATTAGAGTTGCACTTAAGTAGTTATGCCAATTGGGTGAATTAAGGCTGCATCAAACAAGTGGACATACAAACCCTAATTCACTTCTAGCAAGCATGTACATATTACAACTTGAAAAGATATAAAATGTGTGAAACATAATTTCTCATCTTATCATCACATGGTACTATTCACTATCCATTCATGAGACTACATTAGTTATCATACTATCACAATATATAAATCCTTTTGATAATATAACAGGGTATCAACCCTTATCATCACAAGAGGATTACACCTCATTCAGGGATCAACCATGCCCAAAGGTCATTATGGCCATCATACTATCACATGATATAAATCCTTTTCACAATATCACAGGGTATCAAACCTTTTCAACACAAGAGGATTACACCTTATTCAGGGCTCAACCATGCCCAAAGGTCATTAAGACCATCATACTATTCCTTACAAGATCATCGTTATCTTTTCATGCCTTATAACAAGGAACAACTACATCACTTACATATAATACACCGAATCAACACAATATTGCATTAATGAGAGAGGACATATTCATAAAAAATCATAGCAGGGTTACATTAACATAAAGAATATTCCTTTATTACATCAACATGCAAGGAATCTAGATATGATTAACCCTCATCATATTCATAATGCACATGTTTAGCATAATAAAGTATCAATCATGTGTACATTAAGGTTATGATCATATTAAGGAGGTTATTTCACCATCATGTCATCATATAAGAAGGTTAAATATGAATACTCGTATTTATCTATTTTCATTAGAGTTATGTTCAACAAGATAAATTATATTAATGTTATTAATCAACACTCATACTCAAACCCTAACTAACGACATCCCCATTGGATCATGGATGCATAAGGTGAAGTATCACCATCACATTCCGTACTATTCTCACGTATGAACCCACACATATATCAAGGTGTATCCATCGGGTTATAGCATACTAGGGTTTCAACAACAATAAGAGAGTACTCCATGATTGTATTAGTCATTCAAGGACTATTCATACCCAATTACCAACATTTCAATTATATTAAATCTAGGTATAACAAGCTATACCTCATTAGGGTTACCCATTAATTCATTTTGGTGATTATAAATCATAATCATATGAGGTCAAGGGTAATACTAAAAGTTTGAGGCATTGAACCATCAAATTCTCATCATTAGAATTATAACTTTACACTACACACTTCACCCAAAACAATGGGAATATTAAGGCATCAACTTATAACCATTAAATATTGAAAAGGTAAAGCCATTAATCGTTTACATAAGTAAACATATTGAACAAACCACCTATGAAGTCATTGATTTGTGTTCTAGAAATAGTCAACATCTAACCTTAGACATCGCTTGATTAACAACACAAAAAGTTCCATTGAGAGTAGGGTAAAACCCAAAAGCGATTGTTTATTTAAAATAAGTTGTCAATAAATGAGCTTCTTAAGTTGATCTCATAAAAGGAAACCATTTAAATCATTTTATTAGGACCAACATATTATATTTAGAAACCATTCCAATTTATTGGATGAAGAAACATTAGATCTTAACCATTAGGTCAAGTTCATATATTAAAACCATCAATTGGAGTATAGGTCCGACCATTGCATCAAATGACCCAAGAAGCCATTGGTTTAAGGCTTAATTGATGCTACAACTACATGCTTAACTCACCATAGGTTGTGGGGACCTGATCCACCATCATTATTGACCATTAAGAAACCATAGGCTGTTAGATCATCACTATATTCATTAAGTACCATCGAATATCAAACAAATATCACCATTGATTGATATTATCATTAGGGTACTTAATTGTCAACCACTAAGCTTGTAATTAGGAAAATACCTGACCTAAGGGGTGAAGATCAGTTGACACCCTTGGTCACCACCATCAGTTGTCATGAAGACAACACTATATGGTTGTTGCAGTGGTACCACCATTGGGTCATGGGTTTATAGAAGAAATAAGCTTAAAACCCTAAAATTGACCATTAGTTGATAGGTGCTTAACACCATAGGTTGCCAAACCAACCTAATCCAAGTCATATTATACCCTAGGATGAACTTACAGATGAATACATGTTCATCTAGAACTGAAAATGACTTTCCTTGGTCTAAGGAAGTAGAAGATGACCTTGGAAACCCTATGTAGGGCTAGATGGAGCTCTAGGATACCTTCTTCTCCAAAAAGATGTTGTATTATACCTTAGAGCACTTGATTCTGTCGAAGAATAGATTGGAGTCATTGATACAGGTTATAGGAAAGATAAATAAAGAAAAGTTTCGTACTTGGGCAAGGAAGAGGTAAATATAGCCCATGGATAAGGATGGAAGCAAGCATGAGGTGTAAAAGTAGCTTCCTCATGTATCCATGGCCTCAAACTATTAAGAATATGCCAGCACACACACAATAATCTCCCCCACCTTACATATAGACCTTCTTATCTCTCCTTTGTCGAATTCCCAAGCCAATAAAATAATTCATTAGTTGATAACTACTAAACGTAGCTCATCCCTGAAGGGGTAAACCCTAAAATACCCTTGGAGAAAACACCTTCAAACCAAGGTTTAAACAGGAGACCCATGGCTCAAAAAGATCAAGAATGATAATATAACATCTAAGAAACATATTTCATGTGACAAATTTTAAAGAAAACCTCTCAATTGGGTAAATTATAAAAAAGTCCAAAATGTGCATAAAATTGCATAACTTGCACAAACAATGTCCAAATTGGACCAAACTTGAAACTTAAGCTTGTATTATGATTATAAAGCATATCAAAAGGTTATATTATAGTTATAAACATTAAATTATGGTAATTAATATTATTGAACTCATTAAGCAAGTTCAGGGGCCTTACAACTAAGGCCCCTACACTCTATGAACTTGCCAAATCCATCATGGGTTCTTGGTGATGCAAGGGAGAGTAAAAGATTTCTATAATGCAGGACTTCATAACCACTATTTGATGTGTGTCTTCATCCTCTTGTAATGGGTCAAATTTTGATGAATCTCTATGCTTTTTTGTTCACTGTCGGTTCACTTTGTCCATATCTGATCATGGAAACATTGCTACGAGATTGTCCTGCTCTTCCTGAAGCTTTTCTTGATACCCTTAAAGTGTTTGTTATCCATGTTGTTGATTTTGATCTTCCACTCCTCCTCCTCTATTCCCCTTGAGTTCTCGGTTTCTTATTGTGCCATCATGGTCCTCTTACTCTCATGATTGCTTGCTTTCCTTAGCTACATCGTCTTAATCAGAATCCAAACCTTAGTTTCCATGAATTTATTGTGTTTTAGATTCTCATCTATAGCATCCCTAGCCAATTCTGTAGTATTGCTACATGTGCACATGCGTGCCACTAGACCTGAGCTTTAGCTCAACTGGTCCAACGTCATAAAAAAAATTGTCCTAAAATTATATGTTTATGAGTGTGATCAAGGTTTTCCAGTGGTGGATGGAGTTTCGAGCCTTAGGTCAAGTTCAAAGCGGTGTGCATCGGGGAAGAAGAATTGGGGCAAAATCACTTTAATGCCCCTGTAACCTTAATCACCAGATTAGATTTACAAAGAAATTTAGGATTTTGGCACTGATTGGTTTCATGACCATGCATGATTTATGTCCTTGACAATGACCGATATATGCTTTCACATTCAGTTAATCACTAATCAGGTATGAGGGCATATCAAACATTCTTTTGTGGATTTTTATTATGATAATTAGAATATTGATTTATCTCATAAATAAATGGCTATTCAGAAATATATATTTTTTGTTTTTTAAATCCGAAAAATAAGGCCAATTTATTGAGATAGGTTGTATATTTTGATTTCTACGTTTTAGAATAGTGATTTCATCAGTTAAATGAATTTAATGAAACAATCATAACCCTAATGTATATATGTCATGTTTAGGTGTTGAATTTCCCTAAAACCCATTAATAGGAGATTTTTTGGACCTTTGATCCTTAATTTGAGGTGTGTGAAACCCCCTATTGCATTGAGAATATAAATGATTGAGAACCTACATTTCAAATAATGAGGCATTCTCTTCTATAACTTCCTTTTTGGTTTAATTTGAGATTTTGCCATTTTTGTTGATTTGGGTTTATAATCCCTCTGCCATGTTATCGTTATTTGTGCTAAAAATATTTGAATGTAATGTTGATGAAACCTAGCTATCTTGACACTATGAAGCGTGCATTGTACTAAACTAGTTTAGCTATTATAAATGCTTATGCATAACCAGTAGGACATCTTTTTCTGTATGGGGTGCACCTTTTCCACCCTTATTATATATATTGGGTAGGTCTTTTCCACCTCTGGTGTGTTTTCTTTGCCCACTTTTAGGCCAAAGATCTAGTTGCATCTTAACCCTATGCAGGTATAGTTAGTCTATACTAAATATGAATGAAACTGTTTTGTTTTATAAATCCTAAAATGTTTTCATGGAAATGATTTTATTTATATCAGTTGGCACTCTTACATTTGTGCATCATTCTTTTGATGAACACTTCACTTGAACTTACATAAATGCAATAAGTCTCCTCTTATGGGAACACCCTCTTTTGTACTAAATGTCATTAAAATGCCCAATTGTTTAATATTTTGCACATATACTGATTTTTGCTGACGCATACCATTTTTATCTATTTTTGGGTGCTTATCCCAAGATCACCCATGTATAGGTGTGTTAAAGAACATGGAATCATGAAGATTGTACACAAGAAGTTGGTTTTAGGATAGATTGAGATGGCTAGGTTCACCAAGTGATATGAGATTGATTATGGGTTAATTTATAATGAGAAATGTTATGTTTATTAAATTGAATACATTTGATTCTTATTTTCCATGAGTGTTGGTATAAATTGCATGCACACATTTTTGTTGCACCCATATACTTAGCATACCTATGTGCTAACAACCTTTTCATTTGTCAGCACTATAGGTTAAGAATGTTGACTTAAAACTATTGATTTCCTTGAAAAAAAATTCTCATGGTGAAAATAAGGTGTATTTAGATAGTTTGATTTTCTTTCTAACAAAATTTAGTCTTTCCCAAATTCAAGAATATCATAACTCCCTCTATGGAGATTTATTTTCCATTTTATAAATGGTGCCTTGTTTTGAGTTTATTAATGATTATTAGTCATTTGTTACATATATGGATCTCCAAAGTATTGAATAATGGACCTTGCCTTCTGATCCACCTATAATGGGGGAAACTATTGTGTCAAATCCTAGATTTATATGAATGAAGTTTTAATTTATATAGTAGCATTAGAACAAAAGTGAATAACTAGGATATTCATGAGAGTCAATGATGTCTAGAATGATTCACATTATCAATCTTGTAATATTTTCCTCCACACTAGTAATCTATTTACCAGGATTCTGAAGCCACATTGATTTTATTTGGCCAAAAACTTATGGATTTACCCAAAAACAACATACCTCTAGTGTAAGGCCCCTTAACCTTGATCTGCTCATAAATGTAATTTTTTTGACTTAATTGTTGTTTAGTTTTGAAGTAATTAGACCCTGATTGATCTAGATATAAAATATTTGCAATATGTGGACCTTTTTGCAAATTATCCTTTTTCAGGTGGAGTGAACATAATTTTAAAACTTGTTTGAGTTTCTTCATGATGTTCTTAAGAATTTTAACATTTTTTCTACTTTGGATGCTAATGAACTTTTCATTAGATTTGTTCTTGTATAATTTGTGTAGTAGTAATACTTTAGTCTTGCATCAGTCGACATGAGCTAGCTTGATCATCAATGCATTGGATGAGTCTTTCAATCGACGAAGAGCCAGTGAGCTTGTCAGTGGATGAGTCTTCAATTCCTGACGAGATCACTTGATATCCAGACAAAGGATTCCATCAAAAAACAAAGCTTTGAGTTATGTGTGTATCTAAGAAATTACTAGGATTTGATCGACGAGTTTTTGGTCGAGGAGTTTCCCTTGCCCAACAACTAAACCAAATTGCACCAACTTCCACCCATGTAAAGATACCCTATTCCATCTCTCTCTTCTCCTATTTTACACGCCTTTGATGTAAACCAGATGTTGACAAGAACCCAATGGGGTCATGGATCACATGATCTCATGGATGCATACTTGAGTTTGAGTTCTCCTTGGAATGAACTAAGGCCATCGATATTGTTTCTTACTCCATTCCTAATCACCCTATTCATGGAGTTAGGAAGCATTCTTGGAGCGTTAGTGGACCAAGCTCGGTGCCTTACGATTTATTTTAGAGATTTTCATTTTAGACAAAATAAGATCAAGTATTATAAACCAAGATATTTAATCATGAAAAAGTGATCAAAGATAGTCATTGAGTTTAAGTTGAGTAATAGACAGTAAAATAGATCATCTATTCATTGAAATTGTTATTATATCATCAATCAACAAGACAAATTGATGGTCACCAAGTAAAAGATGATTAAGGGTTTTACTATATCCTTTAGAATGAACTTGGCATTAATTTGACAACATTGTACTTCTTAGATAAATCTTTGGATAATGGAGCTAATTGTATTCAATTAAACAAGTATCAACCAATTAGAAAATTGGAAAAAGAAATATCAAATATTTAATAAGCAAAATTCAAGAGATGGTAGTGTATCATAGATGAGGAGAAGGATGCAACAACATATATTATCTTGCTAACCCATGATCCCACCACAGGTTGGCTGGAGATCAAACATGTGGCTAAAAGACAAAAAAAACCTTGGTACAACAATCTACTAGGTATTATAGATATTGAGAAATCCTATAGTGTGTTAGCATAAATGTCTCTCACTTGAAAGACCATGCAATAAACAATATGAGGGAATAGGAAGAATAAGAAGTCAAGATGGAATTACTAGGTCATGGATATGATTTGTGTATGTGACAACATGGATTCTCCCTCTCATGCAATTATTTAACATCTTAACTCATTAGATGCTTAATAATATTCGGAACATCCTCACCCTTAATTGGATGTCCTTGACTTAAATTATGCTCAATGGACAAATTGGATTCAATAAATTGTCACATCATGACTAATTGATTAAATTGACTGCATGAATAAACATTTGAAACAAATTTCCAAAGTCAAGTTCCCTAAACAATATCACCATAGATTCAACCATTTAACGTGAGAATTAGAATAAATATGTGAGCCAATACCTAAACTTCACTTCAAACTGACTTAAACAAGTCATTATGTGGGAGCTCCTCTCAACTAATGAGAGGTATCAGTCTTGGCATCAAAGATCCACCCTCCCTTCCCTCATAATGAATTCTGGTCCATACTGGACCCTAATGTAACAACCATCATGTTGTCGTCTATCTTTTGCTAGGTAAAGTACAGTAGTTTTGTATCCACTTTCACCATGCCCAAACCAGGCTTCCTTGCCCCGAATTCACACCGTCTTTTGCTCTGTTTATTCTTTCCCATTTATTTCTTTTTCTCTCATTTTTCATCCACCATAACCCTCTACCCACTTCTTCTTATCATTCCTTTCTTCCATGGCACCAACCATCTCTGCCATGCGGTGGTTGCACCATGTGATGATGAAATGTTGGGTTGAAGTCACACGAGACTTCATGAGGACTAGTCTCATCCTTGTGATCACCTCTTGTGACCCAACTCCCCTATAGTCTTGGTGTGAATGGGCATCTAGAGACATTCATTGAAGTGGCACCACCGTGCATGCTTGCAAATGTCATGAGTTGTGGAAGATAACCCCTTACCCTCATCCTACAATCAAGGATCAGATCGGGCCTTGAGATCCCTCTCTTTGCCTCCTTACCCCATGAGTGTGTTAACCATTCAAGGGGGGGGGGGTGCAAACCTACATATTAGTGGGGAACCACGTGATGCATACCAACAAATTAGAGCACACCACTTTAGTTCCACTTTGAGGTCTCTCCCTCTCTCTATGTGTCTCCCCTCCCTCCAAGATCATACATAAATCTTATAAAATTGATCTAAATAATTCCTTGGTTAAATATATCATATAATATATGAATTTTATTATAGAGAACATGGTATATCCAAAGAATTTAGGTATAAGGCTTAACTCAATATGTATCTCATGTTTTGACAAAAATGGCATCTTTTTTTTGGTAATCCAAGAGGCTATATATTCATCACACCTTCCTCATGGAACAAACCTAAAAAAGCATTACAGAATATAGAGTCAAAAGAATGGCTAAACCTAGTAGCACTACTACCATTATAGGTATACCTACCTACATAATTGCAATCATCTTGTAGGGGTCTTATGTATCTATAAGATCCAAACTTCTTTTTTAGGTGTTCTTTGTCGAGGCAATCCATCACCCTATTACTATCGGGCCTTCATAAACTATCTTTGACTCATGTTTCAGCTTCATCTGAATGTCCTCCGCCCAATTTTCATACTTAGGGTTTTTGTCTAAGGTAATCATATATAATATGGGATGCAACTTGGTCTATGACAATTTCATTTTTTGGTTACTACACTTCTCAGAAACCTCTAGCTCTAGGAGCATAGCTCCAAGATTTTTTGGCATCACATCTTATGTAGAGCTATTGATCCCTACACCATCTTGACGTAGACCCCTACTATCTCTTACAATAGAAACCAACACTTCATTCCACCATTTCACTACCACGTCGTTGTTGATTTTGATGCACCCCTCTTGTGGAAAATTCCATCTAGTCTTAGCTAGTGTATCTAAAGACCTCAGAATGCAAGCCCAAAGGTCCTTGCACAACTTCTTCTCCTAGGTGATGATGTTTATTTGGTGAGCTATGGATTTGTCCTTCTGTTCAAACACCCATGGGTTTCAACATCTCCATATATACCAACATGCAACGAGGAATGTGTGTACATGGTCTGACTTCCTCCTCAGGTTCCATTGAACCCATCTATTCAAATTTGGCTCTTTGTGGAATGTGTTCATATCAATGTATGGGATAATCTTTTGCCAAATGCACTTGACATGAGGACAGTACCTCAAAGTGTGGATTATAGTTTCAATGTTGCTTTTACACATGGGATAGGTGCCATTGGTCATCATCATTCTTCTATGCCTTATCAAATTGGTGAGAATTGTACTTTGGGAGACAAGCCACATGAACATTTTTATTTTAACAACCACATTAGTAGTCCAACTAGTCCCACATTCTTCTTACCTTTTAATTTTTTGTTCGCCCTAAATACAATATACACAAATTTAGTAGAGAACAACCCATTGGTAGTATGTTTCCACATAACAATGTCAAGCCTACTACTCTTTATCAGAGTCTTGATATTGAGAATGTGACCAACAATTTCTCCTAGTAACCATTTCTTTAGGAAATCTTTGTCACAGTTTCCTTCAAGGTTTACCAGGTTGTTGACCTACAATGATACTACGTCTTCTGGGGTATATTTTATAATATGGTCCACCAGACACCCCTCCTCCAGTGCCCAACAATCATACCGAACATTGGTTCCTTCCCCATTAATTGATGTTGTATAAAAGTTCTTCTCAATTAAAGCCTTTTCCTGACAAACAACTCTACCTAGATGAGAGATATTAGGTGATACACCCTCTTTACGACTCAACCTCTGCATTGCTTGGCACCACACTATTTGTCTTCCCCTACTGATATCCCAAGTAGTCCTAATTGAATTTCCTGGCTCCAATCTCTCATGGACTTAACCCCAAGCCGCCATTCTTTATGATGCTCATGAATTTATCCCAAGATACTAAAGATATTGGATTGCATTTCCTTCCTCATCCCCATATAAATTGTTGGATGGTTCTATCCCTATCAGGATAATTCATCAGTTTGAATGATATAATTGGTTTCTGCATAAAATAGGTATGGATGGCTGATCATATCGTCATAGCCATGCACACCCACCAAGCCATAAATAGCATCTCGATGACCACACATTTATTCTACTTGTATATTTGTCTAGGATCTCTGCATAAGTGCTTTGCATGACTCTGGTATGAACAATTGGGACCCCCAAATACTTATTAAGATGAGTAGTGATACATGTAGTTTCACGCTAAAAAAACTAGAGCCTTAATACTAGAATTTAAACCTTCCAAGTATAGAAAGGGTCGATCCACAAACAACATTATTAAGATTGAAGCCCGACCCCAATCACTTTCAAACAAGATTGTAGAAAGTAAAATCCAGAGTTTGATGGTATGTTGATTACACTAGAACAATGAAAAAAAAATTCAATAAAATAAAGTTCTAATAAGAACTTGTAAAAGTAATTATGCTAAAGACAAAATAAAAAAGTTTTGGTTAGAACAATAAAAGAGAGTTATCTAAGGACAAGTAAATTGCAAGTAAGAAAAAAAAGTTAGTTGAAGGCAACTGATTGAAGAAATGAGATTGAATCAATGGGAAAAGATATCGAGGGTATGTGTTTTACCACCATGGTTGGTCTGAAACAAGATCAAAAGAATTCATGTTAGAAAATTATATATAAGTAGGTATGTAAAAAAATTCATGGATGAATCTACAAAAGATGAACTCCCTTTGGACCCATTGGTCTTGATGTCCATAGTTCCTAATCTGATCATCTGAATAAAGATCTTTCTACGGTCACATTCATATGCTTATGTATTTGATTTGGTTATTCAGAACCTTGGGTTCCGCAGTGACATCCCCCAAGACTAATGTTCGATAAAAATGAGAGATCAAGTCATTACACCAAAGATTATCCAAAAAAAACCATCTACGGAATAGAGTCATATGAAATCAATGTGATTTACACTTTGGTGATGGGGATACTCCCCAAACCTCAATATGAGGAACTGATCGCTAGCCATAACAAAAGAAGGAGAAGTAAGGGAAATTAGGAAGGAAGTCATAGAATAGAAAAGAAGAAAATCCTAGGAGATCTTACTGGTGACAATAAAACAACTTGCTCCCTTAATTCTCCAGCTCCAAAGGAAAGAACAAAAAAAGAAGAATAAGATCTAGAAATCTAGATATGAAATGCTAATTTTTTATTGCAGTAGTAAAGAGTACACAACTAAGAATTGAAATAATAATGTTCAAAATAAATTTTGCAAGTTCAAAAAGTAGGATCCCCTTCTTTGTGGAGTCCCCTATTTTTTTTGGGAAGAAGGGGTGGAAAGCTTGAAAGGGAAGAGGAAATGAGGATTGGAGGCTACTGAAATTTGCTATCGGTATGCCATGAGCCGACCATCTTGCAAGCTAAACTGGGTGGTTTGCTAGTGGCATGACATGGTCATTTTAGAAGCGAGTCAAAACCAAAAAAAAATGGGTGATGGTTCCTTGGAATTGAATCTTGCCTTGAAAAAATATTTGAACTGGTCGTCTGGCATACAAGACGGTTGTTTGGCAATTGAATGTGAGAAGTCAAGGGAGAAACCTAATATGCATTGGAAGTGCTTTCTTGAGATGACTTGGTCATTAGGCGGCCTGAGACGAGCATTTAGGTGTATGTGACAACCATTTGGAGGTCCTGAGATGAGCGTTCGGGACTCTTAGATGCTCACTTCACTACTGAGCTAGTTCATGGGAGAAGGGATAAATCGAGGGGTGAAGCACAAGTTCTAGGCCAATGAGACACATGATCGGGCCTAAAGTATAGCATCTTTTGTGACTGAAATGACTATGACAGTGAGTGAGATAGTTGACTCATGTACTGAGAGGTTGAAAATTTGGTCTCGATGGTGAAATCTGTAGAGCATGAAGGTAAAGGATAAGAATTTGCATTATTAGTTTCAAATTAGACAACTTGCATTTTATTCTAGAAAATTAGTAAAATAGAAAAGTCCTAGTAAAAAAGATTATGAAATATTTTCTTGTCCTCAAGAAAATACCCCAGACTTAAATCTTTTCTTGTTCTTAAGAAAATAAAATCACAAACAAATCCAATGTGCACTAGCAACATGTCTATCCTCTCCCTCATAGATATCATTTTGTTCCTTACCTCAAAATTTGGCCAAACAACCCAATCTCCTAGAACCACATAATACAAAATTCTATATTCCTTATCAAAACATATTTCAAATTTTGTTTCTAAATCAAGAATTTGTAGAAAATAGGCTTCTTATTACTTCTTCTTTGACACTGCTATATTTTCTTTTATGTTTGTGAGTTCTTGCACATGAACATGACAAAGTAGGTGAGGAAGAAGATGACCCCTCATCTATTTGAGTTGGGATATATTTATTTATGGACTTGTGGTCACATTGACCACAATTGTTCCTGTGTGCTCTTTGGCATCTTTTGATGGTATGCTCTTTTTTTCAATGAGGGGTACGAAAGAATTGAGGTGGGGTGCATGACACCCAAGACTTAGATTTTTGTCCAGAGGTGATTCTTTACTTTTTATTTGAGAGAGAAGGAGGGGCACGATGCAACCCTATTTTAGGGCTCCATCTTGCGTCTTATTGCATTTCAATCAAATCTATACCTGCTAGATTACATGTTATTTCCCCTAATATGCATATTTGTGTAAGATGCATTTATGGATGGTTTTTGCATGTTTTGTAGGTACTTTGTACACTACTTGATGAAAGAGAGAGACAATGGTTGAATCTAGGTCTTCCTAAAGCTAGGAGGAGCCCAAAATGAGACCGAAACAACTCCCAACCTTCCTTAAGTGATCAAAGAATGTATTGAAGCAATATCCTTAATGGATCACCAAGTTTAAGGGCGAAATGCAGGGGAAGGACCCCAGAACGACCGTGCTACCATGGAATGTCTATTCTGGGACATGCCCCAAGAACCAGAACCTTTAAAAATTCAACCAGTTAGCCAGATGACCATTCTAACCAAAATGGTCATGCTAGCAATTCCCAGCATGGCCATGCTGGTCAGAACAACTATGCTACCAGCCCCAAAAACTAAAAATTCCCCTGTTCATTCCATTTTCCCACCACGGGTCTTCCCATCCACTACGGTCGTGCTACTCACAATTTTACCTGATTTTCCCCACTATTCTACCTATTGTACCCCCACATAACCTAATGCTTCCCCACCACCTATATATACTTGAGTGGTGCCTCTAGCATGAGGTTGGCCCCTTGTAGCTTACTTCTACCACTCCATTTTATCCCCTTAGCCACTATGCTCCATTTTCACCTCCATTCCACTCCATTTCACCTTTTCACAACCAAAACCTAAATTTCCTAGTGTTTTGACCCTATTCCACCACGACCCCATGCCCTTACACCTTGGAAGAAGGAGGAGGATGTCTTGTAGTAGTTGAATAATATGATTACTCCATCTACACCGAGATCCATGACTTCTTCTTCCTCTTTCTCCTTTCTTTTTGTATTTTGCATTTCCATGATTAGCTAGGCCCCTTAGGTGGGCTGTTTGGGGCTCAAAATGTTACTTTCATACCATGTTGGGGGGAAATGATATGTAAACATTATAATATAGTTTTCCAATGATTATGTTATATTTTTGTCTCACATTTCATGAATTACTTGTTGGTCTGTACTTGAAATCACCTTGGAATCTAAGGAAATTGCCTATATGTGTGAATTTTGAGAATTTCTCCTAGGTCCAATTCTTGGATCCATTGCTAGCCACCCATCTTCCTACATGTTAATAAATTCTCCTAACCCTAGTTGAGAGATTTAAGTAGCTAGTTTAGATGAATTTAGTGTGCTTAGCATGGATCTTTCTCAAGGCTAGAATGTGGGTAAATTGAGGCCTAAATCCTCACTTCCACTCCCATTACTACCTTCATCCCCTAATCACCCTAAGACCATTTTACTTAGAAACCTAGGTTTGTCTAGAATCTAATTGAATTACATCGAAAATCTAACCTAATTGAGCCTTGCAAGGGTAGTATGGGGTGTTAGGGACTAGTTCCCCTATTCACAACCTAGCATATCCATGGCCAATTAGTTGTTAAGGATAATTCATTAGACTCTATCTTGTTGTTTGGTTTGATAATGTAAATGAAAGAATAATGTTCACATGTCACCCCAACCTAATTGATAAGTGCATCCCCTAAACAACTCACATTTCCCTTAATTGCTATAAAACCCTAATTGCCATCTTGCTTAGCTAGTGTTAGCTTAGTTAGTTATTTACTTTCTTAGTTAGCCTCTTGTCTTGTTATTGCTATGTTCTTGCTAGTTTAGGTTTTTACTTTCTCTTTTGCCCTATTTGCTAGCTTAGCATAGTGTAGATCTCTTCTTACATGCATTAACATAGCTTGTCCTTTTATTGGTTGCCTTGTCTTTTCTTGTTTAGTAGAATCAACTGTCTAGGGTTAACTTAGGTTTTGATCTAGTTTGTTTTCCTTTAATTGCTTTCTTTTTCAACCCTTAGTGTAATCAACAATCAATGTTTAAACCCTTCAACCCTAGACTCAATAGTTGTAACCTAGCCCAAAAACTACCCTAGCTCTAGTGCCCACTTTTCTCCCTGTGGTTTGACCCTATACTTGCCACCCTCCTATACTATGACATGACCCCATGCACTTACAAGTGTAGTGTTTTGGTTTTATGTGTGTGTCAGTGTAGGTCCATTATAAATTTCAAAATTTAATACACCCATGTGTTGTTTGCTCGCAGAGTTGCCATTATTCAAATCCCAATTGAGTAGTGTGTAACACCATTGACAAAAACACACTAGGGAAATTGTTCTTGCACTTATAAACTTCATTTATTTTTCAGGGAGAGTCATTTTATCAAATAGATTCTTCTTGTCAACACATTATACAATATTTATAACAAGTTAATAAATATTTAAAAATAGAGAAAGTCTATTTTTGGTTCTTATTGATTCCATATGACTTGCCAACATTTCCAATGAGTGATGCTACTTTTGGTGTCCTAAGTGAGATGGTGGTCTCAGTCATGGCAATTTGTATAAGTTTTGGAAGTAATATTTATTGAATTCAATGGGGGTACAATGATGGACATCTACTCATATCGTTTGACTAGATAAATGACAATATCTTTCAAAACAAAGAGAAAAAACAAAATGAAAAGTACATGTAACAAATGAAATAACAAAACATAATGCTGAAAATGAAAGAAAGGAGGTGGGATTGTTACATGCCTCCCACCTCCACCCCAGACATAGAAATTTGCTTGCCATGATAAAATCCCAAAATCCTAGATGGAAGGTTGTAGTAGTAATTCCCCTAGTATGGGGAGTTGGGGTTAGGGTAGGCCTAATGGGCCCCATACTTCTCATAAGGTGGTCGGGTGGTAGTGTAGTGGCCCATATCCATATGCCAAAAATCCTGGGAGCGCTTCATAAGATATATATGGGTCTGTAGGTGGCCCTGACACTTCTTCTCATGTTGGATCTTATCAAGCTGATCTTGGATTTCATAAAACCCATTGGCGCCCTCTTCATTGTTAGTGTGCCTCCCTGTGTAATGTCTAGAGGGTGGAGGAGGAGGTATAGTCACATCATCATGTGCCTCCAATGAGACACTTCTCTTGTGGGTAGTAGGCTCGGGGATGTCTTCTGGGTGGGGGTGCTCTACAAGGAAACTTTAGATGTGCCCTGGTAGGTTTTTTCAGATCAAACGTGAGATTTGCAGTTGTAAATTTGGCATGTCGGGGGAGCTCAAAGCTGAGGGTAATCCCTTTGAACTTCAAGTAGTAAACATCCCTTGCTTCATAGTGGATGAATTTGTAGTCATTTAAATACACAAGACCAATCAGGTGCTGCCCATGCTCTAGTAGAGGGAAAGAGATATGAGTGTAACCTTAGAATGTGGCAACAAAGGTAAAAATGTGGCCAATGCAGAATGAGGTAGATGTGATACGGATGGCCTGGAAGTTAAGATGGGATATCATAGTATTTCCCCAGTTGAAAGGCTGTGTAGAATGCACCACATGGTATAGTGATTGAGGTGAGTGACTGCACCTTTTGTACCTTCCTTGTTGATGTTCGAGGCCTTGGGGCCTCTGGGTAAGTTGTGCGGAAGTCTCAGGTGTGCGCCTAGAACTTCTCCATGTTGTAGTATTTTAGGTAATCGTCATGGTGTCACCCCATACAGTGAGAAAGCCAATCAAACTCACCATCTTCGAGGATGATAGAGGTGAGCTATTTGTTTGAGATCTCTAATTATTCTCTAAATATCCTCACTTTGTACCAAGATTTCCCTTGTGAGTAGTGGAAACATCAAAAAGTGGACTTGAACTTGAGAGTGAGATCGTTGTACAATGGATGAATGTGATAGGGGAATGTCAGGATATGGTTGAGCCAGAGGATGTTATCAATTGTGTCCTTTATGTAAAGGGTAGAGAGGGTGGTTCCAGAGGCCCATATGGGGAGTGAGACATCGATGTAGGATAAGTGCTCCAATCGTGTAGAGTGCTGGTTCCTGATGGGTTGGGCGTAGCTTCCTGGGAGTAGAGCGATACAAGGTGGTTGAGGTGTGATGGAATTCAGATCATTTTGGGATGAATGACCCACCTCAGTCTCATGGATAAACAGCTTGACCTTGTCGATGTCATGGAGGATCTCCTCTAGCATATCAGGTGAAGACTTGTGTGTAGGCTCTTGGAATTGGAAATCGGGTGGCTCAAGGGAGGTAGTCAGCCTTGCAGGCTACTTGCCTTTAGAATTAGTCAAAAAACCATGGCGAGATCCTCATTTAGACATAGTGATTGGCTTCTAGATTGCTGAAATTGGCGTATGGGTTACTGAAATGAACGTTTCTCAGTCAAAATAGTCATTTAACAGAACTAGACAATCATTTGGTTGTCTTAACGACTTCTAAGACAGGAGAAGGATGCTCAGTTGGAGCGCTCAACCATCTGGTTCACTTGACAACAATAAGATGCAACATGCCAAGGGTGATGGTGAGAGGAGGTAAGATTGAGGTTGTGAAAGATGGTGAAACAACCATCTCGAAGATGAAACATCCATCTTTGATGGATGAGGAAGCATTTGGAGAGGCAGAATAACCTTTGATTTAGATATCTAGGGATGATGTCTAGTGGATGAAGGAAAGGAAGAACGACAGTCATCGGCCTCCAAAATAGTCGTCTTGGTGGTGTAGGATGAAAGTGGCCTCGTAGCTACCAACCAACCAGATGTGGGATGAGTTGGCCGACTAGGACATGGAGGAGCCTGCTTGAGTCGTCGCCTGACTAAGAGGTGGAAAAGAGGAATATTGAGAGTGGTAACTAGGGTTGCAAGGGATGGGAGAGCTTGATGATGTGAGGACGAAGCCCCAACTTGGCTTATTTTATAGACGAGTTGCACAATTGAGATGATTAGTTGGTTTCTTCAACTTGTGGGTTAGTGTGTCTTAGTGTGCCTCTGAATGTTGTATCTCTAGAGATATCCATGCAAATGAGATGATCCTTTATGGGTCGGAGCTAACCATTTGAAAGTATGAAATAGCCAGTTGTCTTAGTTTAAGAACCCCTTTCAATCAGTGCATCTCATGGCATGAAAATATTGGCTCGAGAGTTTCACCTACACTGGGATGAATAGGTCAGATGGAGTTACCCTCCTTTTTTTCTGAGAAGAAAACTAAATAAGGATACAATGTAAATAAGGAGAGGGTTATCTTAAATAATTTAAAAGAAAAAAAAGAAAAATAAGAAAAGTTGGTTTGCCTCCCAACAAGTGCCTAGTGTAATGTCGAAGGCCCGACAAAGAAGGATCAAGGATCTATTATAGGCTTGGGATTGGGAGGGGGTGGTGGTTCCTTCAAGTTGAGATCTTCAAGTAATGAGAGTTGGTGTGCCTCATAGGCTACAAAGTCCTCAATGGTAATGTACAATTTTATCATATGCCCATTAACTTTGAACTCACCTTGTAATTTATCTAAACGTAGAAAAGTGCCATGCAGATAGACATTCTTAATAAGATATGGTCCATTCCATATG
Source organism: Alisma plantago-aquatica (assembly GCA_963693085.1). Taxonomy (NCBI): domain Eukaryota; kingdom Viridiplantae; phylum Streptophyta; class Magnoliopsida; order Alismatales; family Alismataceae; genus Alisma; species Alisma plantago-aquatica. The sequence continues at coordinate 1,017,954,402 of OY856412.1, read as the reverse complement.
GATATGATTTTTTTGGGGAAGTGCCTTAGACTAGAATTTAGACAAGGACCTGATCACCTTCCTAGAAATCTTTCCGACTGATATGGCCATCATGTCATAATTTGGTTTTATCCTTGCATATTCTGGTATTCTCATAAGCAGTTCTTCTAAGCTTATCTAACTTTTTGATTTGAAGAAAATAGGTTTCCCCTATCATAGATAAGTCAAAATTTATAGTCTGAATAGTCCAATTAGTCTTATGTTCCAAATCTATGGGTAAATGACAAGACTTGCCATAAATCCATTTAAAAGGAGTGGTTCCTATCAGTGTTTTGTAGGTAGTCATGTATGTCTACAAGGCATCATTAATTTTCAAAGCCCAATCTATCCTAGTGTGATTGAATGTTTTCTCAAGGATGGACTTAATTTGTTGATTGGAACCTTCAACTTGGCCACTAGTCCGAGGGTGGTAGGGGGTAGCGACCTTGTGGTGGACTCCATGTCTTTTCAATAGGGTTTCAAATCTTTTCTCAAGAAAATGTGATCCCCCATCTGAAATCACGGTGCGATGCACCTCGTACCAGGGTAAATGATGTATTTGAAAAGTTTCTTAATATATTTTGAGTCACAAGTTTTAGTGGGGATGGCTTCTACCAACTTGAGGACATAGTCCAAGGCTACCATAATATATTGGTACCCACAAGAATATTGACAGGGTCCCATATAATCCATTCCCCAGACATCGAATATCTTTTATCTCTTGCCAAGAAGTCTTGTGAATTTGATCTTTCTTAGAAAAGTTCTCAGTCCTTTGGCATTGATCACATGTCAAGAAAAATTAATAAGAGTCTCCAAACAAGGTAGGCCAAAAGAAACTGGATTGTAAAACCTTTTTGTCCATTTTTTGAGAACTCGTGTTCCTTCTAGTAGGGTCAGAGTGACATTGCTCAAGAATGTCATTGTCTTCCTCTTTAGTAACACACCTGTGATAGAGACCATACAGACACAACATAAAAAGATAAGGATCATCCCAATAATAGTGTTTGACATCATATAAAAATATTACTTTAGTATGTCCTTTGTAATCAGGGTGTATGACACCTTCTGAAAGATAGTAAACATAGTTTGTGAATCATGGGTATTGGGATTCATTCTTGAGCAACTAGTCATCGGGTAGAGAGTCATTGATAGGAATACCATCATCATATCAAGGGATTAGGCGATTAAGATGGTCATCTACAACATTCTCACAACCTTTTTTGTCAAATATTTCCAAATTAAACTTAGTAAATAAAAGGACCCAACAAAGAAGACGAGGTTTGGCATCCATTTTGGTCATCAAGTATATAATGGCTGCATGGTCTGTGTAAGCAATCACTTTGGACCCAACTAAGTAAGAGAAGAATTTATCAAAGGCATAACCTATGGCTAACATTTCCTTCTTGATGGTAGTGTAGTTCTGCTGGACATCATCAAAAGTTTTGGATGCATAGTAAATCACATGGTGGTTTTAGTCAACACGTTGTCCAACACATCACTTCAAAAGCCAAGGACCAATCTGGGGCCCATACAATAGGGGCAGAAGTGAGAGCATCTTTCCAACACAAAAAATTGGGCATGTAAGATTTGTCAAAAATAACGGGGTATCTTTTTGGAAAAGGTTGGTTAGGGGTTTGGCATTTTTTGAGAAATCACTAGTGAATCACTGATAGAATCCCAAGTGCCCAAGGAAGGCATGGATGTCCTTAATAGAAGAAGGGGGTGGAAGTTTGGAGATGACCTTGATCTCGGCTCTATCTACCTCTATGCTACAACTGCTAACTCTTTGTTCAAAGAAAATCCCTTCTATCACCATAAAGTGACATTTGTCCCAATTTAGAACTATGTGTGCTTCCTCACACTTTTCTAGAACAAGAGATACATGTCTGAGGAAAGAGTCAAATAATTCTCCATAAATGGAGAAATCATCTATAAACACCCCCATCACGGTCTCAGTCAACCCAGTAAAGATAGCGGACATGCACTGCTAGAAGGTGGATGGGGAATTGCACAACCCAAAAGGCATTGTCTTGATGCATAAGTGCCAAATGGGCAGATGAAGGTTGTCTTCTCCTAGTCGTTAGGATGGATGGGAATATGATAAAACATGAATAGCCATCAAGATAACAAAAATATTGTTGATGGGTGAGGCACTCTAGTACATGATCCATAAAGGGAAGTGGGAAGTGATCTTTCCTAGTGGACTTATTCAATTTTCTATAAACAATACACATCCTCCATCCCGTAATATTTCAGGTGGGGATGAGCTCATCCTTATTTGAAAGACCCCTAACCTTGCTTAATGTGTTGAATGATCCTAATTACCATAATTTAATTCATATAACTAAAATATAACCTTGATTTATGCTTTGGAATCATAAGACAAGCTTAAGTTTCAAGTTTTGTCCAATTTGGACATTGTTTGTGCAAGTTATGCAATTTTATGTATATTTTGGACTTTTCTACAATTTACCAAAATAGGAGGTTTTTCTTGCGATTTTTCACTTGTATTATGATCTTTTGTTGTTTTCTTATCATTATTTAGCTTGTTGAACCATGGGGTGTTCAATTTTACCTTGGGTTGGTGGTGATTTGCTTTAAGGGTGAATTAGGGTTTACCACTCCATGGATGAGACACCTTGAAGGCTAACAACTGATGGTACCACTGGTTTGGGTGACAAATGTTGGTCATAAACCAATGGGACAATATGGGAACATCTGGTGGCACATTTTAGAAGGCTAAAGGTCGATGGTTCTTGCTGGTTTGTCTCACTTGAATAGATGGTTGACTTATAGACACCATCAATCGATGGTTCGTCCACCTATTGACCTACACATGAACAAACAATGGTAACCACCTCTCAACAACTGATGGTTGTCCTTGGATACCAACAAACAATGTCTTGGCAGTCCCCTACAGCTGGTGGACATGTATCTTTCTTTTCCATAGAGGTCCTAAGCCATAAACACTTGGAAAGAAGCTTGGACACCCCATGCTTTGCCTATTCCTTATCTATGGGCTATATCTATCTCATCCTTTCCAAAGTTCAAAACCTTTTCTCACTTACTCTTTCCCCTAACTTGGATCACATACGCCACTCTATTTGTCTATGGAACCAAGTGGTCCAAGGTAGAAGACGACCCCCTTTTGGAGAAGAAGGTCTCCTAGAGCTTATGCGTGGATTTTCTACCCTACCTACTCAAGTTTTTCTTCTATTTGGGATTTGATATCATTCCTAGAGCCAAGTTATATAACTTGCTCCATGTTTATTGCTTACCATAAGCTTGCAACAACTCATGTTCTTGCTTAAAAATTATTGTCTAAGCTTGTAGAAGCTATGCTTAACTAGGGTTTTGAATTTTTATCGTGTTCCCTATTCATCAATTTTAGATGAAATTGTAATTAGGTGTACATCCTTCCTAAGGTGGAATGTATCTAGGGTAGGTTGGTAATACAACCGATGATGCTAAGCACCTAACAACCAATGGTCCAAATTAGGGTTTTCAAGCTATTTCCTTCACTGCCACATGACCTGATGGTGATACCACACAACAAACGATAGTGTTGCTATTATGACAATCAATGGTGGTGACCAAGGGTGTCAATTGATGGCCACCCCTTTGGTCTGGTTTTGGCTTAATTTTGAAGCTTAATCATCAACCACCAAGTACTATAATGATGCTATCAATCAATGATGACATTAGCTTAATATTTGATGGTGTTAAATGAGTATAGTTTTGATCTAACAAATGTTGGTGACTTAATGATCACAACTAATGGTGGATCAGGTCACCACAACTGATGGTGGGTCAAGGTTAAAATTTTTTTTATCATTTAAATCCCTAAACCAATGGTTCCTTGGGTCAAATGATCCAAGGGTTAGACCTATACTTTAATTGATGGGTTTTGAAATATGAATCTAATCCCATGGTTAGGATCTGATACTTCTTCATCTATTATTTTGAAATGATGCCTAATGTAATATGTTGGTCCTAATAATGTGAGATATATGTTTTCCTCTGTGATCAACATAAGGAGCTGGTTTGTTGACAATGGTTGACATGCTTTAAATGAACAATCGAGGGTGGGTTTTACCCTACTCTCAATGGAACCCTTATGATGTTAATTCTGGGATGTCTAGGTTTATATGATGACTCTTTCTAGAGAACAATTCAATGACTTCATTGGTGGTTTATTCAAGGTGTTTATTTATGTAAACAATGAATAGTTTTACCTTCTCAACAATCCAATGGTTTTGGAATGATGCTTATGGTAAGTTGGTATGGTTTGAATGATGTTGAAACCAAATGGAGGTTTTCCTTAACAATATAATCTTACCTTTGCCCTCACCTGAATACAACTGATAAGGATCATATTGTGTGATATGTAACCCAAATAGGACATAGCTTTCTACATACTAATTCAGATGCAATTAGGTGATGGTGATTACTCATGATAATCCTTCCTTGGATGATGAATAGAATCATGGAGTACTATCTTTTGTGGTTGAAAACCCTAGTATGCTATAACATGATGGTAACACCTTGAGTAATGTGTAGATCCATACTTGAGGATGATATGGAATGTGATGGTGATTCTTCACCTCATGCATCCATGATCCAATGGGGGTTCTAGGAGTTAGGGTTTAGGTATGAGTGATGATTTGTAACATCAAAGTAACCTATCTTGTTGAACCTAACCCTAATGATAATAGATGATGGTAGTTAGTCATGCGACCCTTCCTTGAATGGTTAATATAGTGAGAGAATATCCTTTGTAATGATTAATTACAACTCTAATGTGTTAATTAGTGATCATCATAACATTATAACTTATGCTTTCTTATGCTAAACTTGTACACTATCGGTGTGATGAGGGCTAATCATATAGTTACCGTATATGTTGACATAATAAAGGATTTTTCTTAATGATAAGATAACCCTACAATGATATCCTGTTAACATCTTTTAGTTATTTAATGCAATATCATGTTGAGCCTATGCATCACATGCATAGTGATATTTGTTGAGCCTTTCTATAAGGAATGGAAAGATAATGATAAACTTGCATGAATTGATGTGATGGTCTTAATGACCTTTGGTCATGGTTGATCCCCAAATGAGGTGTAATCCTCTTAGGTTGACATGGGTTGATACCCTATGATGTTGAGATAAGGATTTATATACTGTGATAGTGTGATGACAAGTGCAATCTCATGAATGGCAATGCATAGTACCATGTGATGATAATGTGATAACAACTATAGTCTCTTGAATTACAACAATGTTTACTAGAAATGAATTACAGTTTGTATGTTCATTTGTTTGATGCAACCTTAAGTCACCCAATCGGCATAAAGAATCAAGTGAAATTTTAATCATGTAGTTCCATGTGTTGTAGAACCATTTCAGCATCAGAACTTGCTGGTGGTGAAATGAATATTCCTAAGGGAAACTCAGAGAGCATAATGTGAGTATGAGAGGTGTTTGTCATCCTGACTCCAAGTGTTATGGAGGATGGCTGCGGTCAAACCCTAGATTTTTGTGATATATGAAGTGAATGAGTACGTTGCGGTTGTGCTCAGGTGGTAGGATTTTTCTTACATACCCTGGTTGCTAGTGCCATGACATGTACCAAGGGAGGACTATGTGTTGCCAACTTGACTATATGTACCTATAGTTGTATCTTGACTGATATGTCTCTACCTTTTTACTCATACTGATCGAGTGGAAGAGATCTTAGGATTCTTGATCTCCTAGATCTTGTACAGAACTGAATATCCCTTCGACTTGGGTCGGTCGGACTTTGGGTGGTACAACTAAAACTCCCTATGGATTAATAAAAGGAATAATACAACCGTGTACATAACTATGTAGGGTTATACACAACGTTTCACATTTGATGATAACCCTTGAATGTTCTTTTTACATATAGAGGGTGTGTAGTGTAATTATGTTAGTAGCCATGTTTATGATTCACTGCTACTGTATATTATACTTATGATGATAGTCATCTCATAGTGGTGATCACACTTAAACTATTAGCTATGCCTCTATTAGTTAAAGATATCAAAGTGCTATCTATGCCTCTATAACTAGAGATATTTTTACTGTCAGTCATGCTTATGCCTATAGATCTACATATATTGTTAGTTCTACTCTGATGTATATCTACTTGATGTGATAAGACATGTTAATTCTATTAGTTATTCTTATGCTTCTGAACTTATTCATGATGTTTGAGATGCTCATGCCACTAGACTTATTATATTGTTAACAAGGATATGAGGATTGTCAGGCTAATGATGATAGTTGTTTTCAATACCTTCATGTACTTTATAAATCATTATTTTTGCTAATCCTTTCTATTTTACATCCTTAATATTCTTAAATCATTTAATTATTTAATTTTTGTAATCAATAAGTGTTGTTGTAGGTTATAACTCTTGTTGGGACATGGGTCTCACCCTTGTGGTCATCACATCTTTTTAGGTAATCGACAATGACGATAGAAGAACCATGGCAGCAAAGAAGAGAAATAGTAATGAATCCTTGAGAAAGTTATTAGTTGTCTAGTGTGTCCTTGAGACATCCTTGTACTCTCAAGTCTGGGCAAGAAAGTTTTTAAACAATGTTCAATTGCATCAATCTTTTGATAGCATGTTGATTCTTTTATATCTGGAATATGTTGATAGTGTTCCTTGTAATGTTTGTGTTGTAGCTGAGGATACAGAGAAATTGTAAAGGATATTGAGCATTATATGAAATTAATGAGTAATCGTATTTTGTACTTAGAGTAATCTTGTTTATAACAGGTTCTGACAAGTTGGTAGCAGATCTTGAGATTCGTGGAGTCTATAAGGACACTAGAACTTAGGACTAAGATGTTGTCTAAGATAGGAACATGACAAAAAAACATGGTGCATACTGCCTAATATCAGTACTTGGGTGCCCTGGCTAGGTATTTAGGTATTGAAGAGAAGGTAAGTATTGAACTCTTAGATTGATTTTTTTTATTACTCTGATCAAGTAGTCATTTTGAAACAATACAATGAGCATAACAAATTGGAAATCATGGTGCTAAAACCTCATTATTACCCTAAAGAAGATGATTGCATCATAATCTATCAAAACTTGAATGGTTGGTAACTACAAGAGAAAGATGTGACACTATAAAACCTAAATATGAATACCAATAAGCAAATGAGGAGTTCTTGAAGATGTAATTGAAGAAGATAATAAAGTAAAAGACAAATAAAGATGTCTTAATAAAGTCATTCAAGGTATGAAATTCACATAAGATGGAGAGAACTCCAGTGATATGTATAATATGAGAAGATGAATGAGAACAATGACAAAGGCATAAAGTGGCACCTGATTTAATTTCAGACCAACCTATGTGTATAAGTACATGTTAATGTATAATCTGGATGGCGTGTGACATTAATGGAGATGATCCATGCTTAATGAATAAAATGTGAAATATGATGATCTACCTCGTGATAAGTGGTTGAAAAACATAATAAAATAAGAGAAAATGCACAAGTATGATAAGTAGTTGAAGGAGCAATGAGATACCTTAATCATGATGATTCCTATGCTAATGGCAAGGAACCTGAGATGAAAAAGGGTAAAATGTTACATAAAAGGAGTAACTTGCATGATAAAGATAGAATCGATTAACTCCCTTACTGGTGACACCTAGACAATGCTATTGTGATGTGGGAAGTGTGTTTTCTTTTGTGTCCTTCCTTTCTAGGGCCCAACTTTCAAGTGGATCTTATGCCACTTGGTATGTGTGGATTTGTTGAAATCATGGGGGTGGATAGCCTGTTATGGCATGTGGTTACTTGGACTATGGTTCTAAGATCATAAAGTTTGTGATGAGTATGCTTTTGTGCCTTCCTATAACTAGGAAGAATCCTCTTAAATGTCTTGATATTTGTTATTTGGTGAAAGTAGACGAGATAAGTATGTGTGTTCCTTATAGTACATGAGGTGGATACAAAGGTAATGAAGCCTTGTATCTAAGATGTATGAAAAATATGGGAAGTATGTGAAGGTTGGAGATGTTTATTAGATAATCTTTCCAAGTGTTCCTTTCTCTTAAAGAGAGAGAGAAAGAGAGTTGATATTGAACCTCCAATTGTTGTAGGAAAGAATAAGGGTGACTCCATGGTGCTGAATATGGGATTCTGATAGTTGGGAAAGACCACCACCAGGGATAGATGGTTGGTTGATTACGGAGCTAGAACTTACACCAAAAGATTACTCTTCCAATGGAAGTCCTCATATGCACCAAAAACCCTAGGGAGATGATGTCCTCTCTAGGTTTAACTATAACTGGTGCTAGATAAATGCTCCAACCCCACAAGAGTGTGGAAGCCTTATCATAGTAAAGATTTAGGATCGAACCCAAAGGACAACGTTAAGAATTTGAATGTCTTTTTCTTGTTTCATACCGATCTAAGTCAATCATCTAAGACTAGAAGTTTGATTTGAGTTATTTGACCTAAAACATGCAAAAGTAAAGGTAGGAATGAAAAACTAATATGAGAGTTAAAATCTGAGATTTAGCAAATGATGATGGATCATTGGGGTGATGTGGGTATTCACCACCACTACACATGTATTGTACCTGTACCAAACATAGCAAGACTTGTAAGCAAAATACATGGATGTTATACAATACTGATGTCTTATAGGACAAGAGTAATGCACACATCCTTCACGGGTTGAGTAACCCTCATCCGGTACATATCTACATGTCAATGAAGATATGTAGTCTCCGAAGGGAGAAACTTACTCAACCTCATGAAACGTGTATTGGAAAACTAACAAGCGAGCGATAATTACCAAATCGATTAGTATCCTTATAGACTATCCCTCTTTCGAGGATATAGCTATGAGAAACATGGGAGTGTTGCAACGTCAGCCATTCCCGAATGAATGGTCAAGTACGTTGCACCACTCTCTCCTCAGAGTGTGTTCCTCGACCTGTCAAGGTTGCACTTTTGTACGTCAACTGATTCCATTTCATAGTACAAAAGCACAACGATGGAGGTGAGTTTACTCCGCTCCTTAGAAAGCGTTCCTAGATACTGAAATGGATGCGCAGTGGATACACACACCAGAAACCAACACTAAATTGGTATTCGAGTCTCAAGAGCGGTCATAGACAAACCATAATAAAAGACAATAGACGCATACAAGAATGTGCCAACATTCAAGCATGTAAGAAACAATTTAGTATTGAATCGGAATGATAACATCTTTTTAGTACAAATTACAAAACATGGGCAGCAGGGCTATTCCCCACACCCCAGTGGATGAAACTACTCGCTCCTCATACGAGAAACAAGAAGAATGAGAAAGAGGGAGAAATCCGCCATGGACTCGGTGTAGAAGGTAGTCGCAACTCGGTGAAGATGAAGCAGTCTTCTACGTCGTGTCGGAGCAGATATGGACACGGAATGGGAGATGCCAAGATAGTATAGACAATCTCTCTCGCTCCGTCTTCCTTCTCATCTCAGTCTCCTTGATTGCAATACAGGCAGTCAGTGGAATGGAACTGGCGTAGACGGGACTGGATTTGGATCAGAACTGTGTACTGACAACCTGTGGACGTCCCAGAACCGATGCCAAATTGGGGACCCTGCTGGTCCTATTTATAGGCACAAGTCTGGTCCCAAATGATCTTGTGGCTTTTTGCATCAAATAGTTTCACCAAACGGTCTTGAAATATTCGCTCCAAACGGTGTAGAGACCGTTTGCTACCAAACGATCTGTAGACCGTTTGCTACCAAATGATCTTGTGACCATGGTGCCAAACGATCTACACTCTCTCTATGATCTTGATTAAGCGACATTCAAATGACCTCGAGCATCTAGCCTCCAAACGATCTGACATCGTGAGCTCCTCCAAACGGTCTAGGACTGTGAGCTCCTCCAAACCGTCTGGGACCTTGCGCTCTTCCAAGATGTATGGGATCGTGAGGCGCTACTGGTCGGCAATACTCTTAGTGAGGAGGGCGATGCCGGGGGGCATGGAGATTTCGAGAAGCAGGATGAGAAGTTAGCAACGTCGGGAGGTAGGGGATGACGCGCCATGATCGTGTTGAGGCACCACAGTCGTGGTGATGCTGCTGTCCCACGACCGTGCTGCCTTACACGGGTGTGGCGGGTGAGAACTTGGGCTTTGGTGATGTTGTGCCACGGCCATGGCGTGACACCACGGTCATGGTGAGGCTACAACCCCGCGGCCGTGCCGCCTTGCATGGGTGTGGCAGGTGAGAACTTGGCACTGTGGGCGATGTGCCACGGTCGTGGCGGATGGAGACTTGGCACTGTTGGTGATGCGCCACGGCCGTGGCATAACCAACATGGTCGTGGCGGATGGAGACTTGGCACTGTTGGCAATGTGTCACGGCCGTGGTGTGACCAGTACGGTCGTGGCGATTGTTATGCTTCATGATCTTGATCATTTGTTGCACATGCTTGGGGCTTTGAGGACAGAACGCACAGTTGTGAGTTGTTGATGTTTGATTGGATGATTGAGAGTGATCTGTAGAGGGAAAGGAGAGTGTGTAAGAGATAATAGCATCGAATAAACTAGTAATTAGAAATATTTAAGCATTATTTATGTGAGAATGAAGAAATACTCAGAGTAAAGCAAAGCAAGGGTAATTTAGTCATAATGAGGTATAAAAACCCCATAATTAGCAACTGTAATGATGAATCTGGAGGATTCATCACCACACCAAACTTAAGAGTTGCTCGTCCTGAGGAACATTAAACTTAATATAATCGACAAAAGGCTCGCTCATCTCATAATTTCCTCATCATTGTGTGAATGTTAGAATTTTCACGAAAAAGGGAAAGGAAAAATGAGGCGAAACAAAATTAGGGCAAAAACACCAGAAATCCTTTGAATTGGTGACTGAGGATGAGTCTGGAGGATTCATCACCACATCGAACTTAAGCGTTGCTCATCCCGAGGAACGGAAAACTTAAAACAGTCGCCAATGAAATCATTCATCTCGTGATTGCCTTATCCTATTGTCATATCGTAATTTTGTTCATGGCTCAGATCGTTACACCATCAAAGCTTCCTTAGATCACAAAATACATCTTATGATATCCTCATTTCTGAGTTCACTTTACTGAAGTATTTCCTTCTCACTCTCTATTGTATCGGTCATGTTAAAAAGTTTTATGAGACTTTGAACAGACCCACAGAATCAACAGAATGCATATGATCTGTCACTGGTAATAGAAAAGAAAAGAATGGGGGTATGATCAAGAGATAAGAGTCTCTCTTCTAATTGACTCAAGACTCTTATTATTGGTTGATTCATCGAGATACTTTGAGTGTTTTGCACACAACTCTGGTTGACTTAGCCTTACACCTGATTTTTTTTAAAGGTAGCTAAGAAGTGTGTATAGGTTGGTTGTAAGACTTTTGGCTATTTTACCTCTTCTAGAGGAGGTAGAGGGTCATTTTTGGATCCTTAGGATCTCACTACCGGTCACGAAACATCTGCCTTTGTGAGGGCATCTAATGTACCGGTCGGGCAAGGCATTTATCAGTTATCCTTATTCAGGGCACAACTCTCATGTTTTTATTCACACTCTGGCTTTTATTCATTCTCACTTGGCTTGGGAGAAAGGGTATTTTTGGATTTTTGTATATTTGGGCTGCCAAGCCTCTTTTTTGAATCGGGGTAGATTTTTCGCCAACCTCAGTATGTGCATAATCATCATTGTATACTCTTGGAATCAAGAAAAGGTGATACGCCCCTGTTATGTATTGAGTGGTATGGAAGAAGTGGTAATGAAAAAGGAGGTGTGGTGTACCACACCGGACTTAGAGTTTGACATAGGTGTGGTTCACCACACCAAACATAGAGTTCGGCAAAATTCTAGTTTTCACTAGAAAGGAGTGTGGTGTGCCACACCGAACTTAAACTTTGGCATGATTGATGAGTGGAAGGGTATAAAAATGAAGGAAGAAGTGTAGGAGAGAGTTTGGATCATAATGCAGTCTGCTTAGCGATTCCATATGATGGGTTCTTTTTCTCCATCACACTCTGCTCAACAAGTGACAAGATATAACTTCAAATGAGAATTCCATACAGCAGATCCATTATTCAGTTAGAGGCGTGATGCATTTGATCTATCTCAGACTTATTGAGGTTTATCATTCTTATGCAGGATATGACATTAGGGTTCATAGACTATACAAGATGAATCCATTTATCGGTTGGTTTTAAATGTTTGTTTCTCATGGATTTGCAACAAAAAGAGGTGATGACCGTAGATTCGAGAAGTAAAAGCCGGCTAGATAAAGGCTTTATTTTTAGAAGACTTATGACAATGCAGAAAAATTATGAAAAAGAAACTAGAATGGGCAACGAGAAAACATTAAGGATAGAGGGTGGAGTGAGAAACATACCACCCACCCTCCACCTCGAACTTATGAATTTGCTCATTTCCGAGAAAACACTAAGGTCGAGATGGAGGGGAAGAGTTGCACAGTGTTAACCAGGCGGTCCTCGTAATTAGAAGAAGTTCCCATGAAGATGTTTAATGAGGATCAGAACTGTGAGCGAGGAAGTGGCACAAACAACCTGTGGCAACTCGAATGGGTTTTCTGGACAGCTTGGATGCACATTTCTTTCACCTCTTTGTCAATCCAGAAGAATCTAGAGACCTTCCCCCATCAACCGGGGGGTGGAATATATGCTGTCGAAATTGGGGGACTACGTGAATAATTGAAGTCATGCGTATTTGCATCCTTCATTTGTGGCGCATCCTCGAGGTTCAAAGTAAAACTACTTTCTTCAAAGTCCAGAACAGTTGATTGAGGGTCGGCCACTTGAACTTCCTCCTGTCCTAGATCAGGTGGCATATCTGGTTCAGGCTTCATTTCGTCGCCTTGGTTTTCTTGTGTAGGATATGGTAGCCAGGGTGACGTTTCTTAATCATAGGAGTTATTTTGAGAAGTATCATCATCTTCATCAATGTTGAAATTGATGAGAGCATCATTCTTCTTTTCAAAATTTTGTTCAGAATTTTCCTCGTAGAACATCCTTAATTCATCCAAGTAGCTAGAAGATGATTCGAATGGTGGGACAAACTCTGGCTCAGTTGAGGAAATAATGGGATTCCGTGGTAGAGGTTCCAATGATGGTTCTTCATGGGAGGGATTAGTCCAGGCGAAAATGTTTTGAAGGCTAGAATCTCCCGATGAATCCATTTCTTCGATGTTGGGACTAAAGTACTCCATTTCTAAGTCAGATTGTTGTTCGAGTACTTCTTCATAGTACTCCTCCGGTTCTATTGAGTGCTCGGGACGAGTTGCTATGGGAATATTGAAACCTGGCCCAGGTAAAAGACATATCTCAGTTTCTGGAATGTTAGGAAGGTCTTCTTCATAGGGGTGAATTGCTCTAAGTGGATGGGTTTGTGACTCGATGTACTCCCTTGATTTTGTTTCATAAGTGAGAGTGATATGGTCCATTCTTGAATCAAGATCTTGATCAGTCCTATCCTCAAAGTATGTTCCTAGATCAGTCAAATGATCAAAAATTTCTTCATAGGGACAATTTAGGTCTTGTTCCAGAAATGGAGACATTTGATTCTCATGCATAAAAGACATATTTTTATCTGAATCAGTCATATATCCATCTGAGTCTGACTGTGAAGGCCTGTAGAGTCCTTGCGACATTAGCCCTTCTTTTATGGATTTTATTGACGAGACAATTGAAGTTGAAAATATTTTGTCATTGAGGGAATCAATTATTGCCAATTGCTCTTCAATGGTTGGATTTGAGTCTATGAAGTCAGAAGGTGGGTAAGTGTTGAAGTTTATCCCCCATTGATCTCCTGACTGTAGGAAATTCTCATATTGGTTACTCAATCTTTCACCTAAGGGCATAGTGCAGGAATCACTTTCCGAGTCAAGTCTTAGCTCGAAGGATGATTCTCTCTCTTGTAATGTTGTGAACAGATCGTCCTTGGGTTCAGTTATTAACTCTGAAGATGATTCCTCTCCTTGTACAGATGCTTGAAGATCATTGGAAGGCATATCCCACATGATTTTATAATCATCATCGTAATCGATTGCAACATGTGGACTAGGGGTGTGCTTAGTTGAAATAGGTGGTTGTTCTACATGTTGCTCAGGAGTGTTGACAAGTTGCATAAGTTGGTCTAGATCATCTACCAACTTCTTGGTTGCGGTTGTCTGATCAGCTAGCTGTTGAGCCACCGATGTCTGTAGAGCACGTAGTTCTTCCATCAATGTGCGTTGATCTTCATGAAAAAACTCTTCCCTATATCTATTTTATTGATGTTGATAATGGATCCCCTCATCATAGTATTGAATTGCATTGTTTTCTAGGTTCCCTTCTACATTGTAGTCCACGCCTTGAAATCCACCATAGTTAGGTTTTTCATAGTAACCTCCAGGGTGATTTGGATTATAACTTGCGTTATATCCATAGTTGTATGAAGAGGCTGCTTTGAGTTTCCCAACTATATGATTCATGATTACTTGACGCAGAGCCATCACGTAGAGAGGAGGGACATTGAAGCAGTGAATCGATGCATGAGAATAGTCACCACATAGTTGACATCTAACGGTTGGTGGTGTCGACTTCTTCATTTTGAAGAGAGTTGGTACCTGAAATCAAGGAAAGAGTTTATCAGTCTTGACTAACCACTTCAAATCCAAGAAGATATGTGAGATTAAACCCTTCACTTTTTAGGTTTTCGAAAAGAAAATGGAAAACCCTAGAGAAACCTAAATCGACATGAAATTCAAAAAAGATGATTCTTACACTGTTGTCCCCGGCAATGGCACCATTTTTTGATGGAGCTAGAACTTACACCAAAAGATTACTCTTCCAAAGGAAGTCCTAATATGCACCAAAAACCCTAGGGAGTTGATGTCCTCTATAGGTTTACCTATAACTGGTGCTAGATAAATGCTCCAACCCCACAACAGTGTGGAAGCCTTATCATAGTACAGATTTAGGATTGAATCCAAAGGACAACGTTAAGAATCTGAATGTCTTTTTCTTGTTTCATACCGATCTAAGTCAACCATCAAAGACCAGAAGTTTGATTTGAGTTATTTGACCTAAAACATGCAAAAGTAAAGGTAGGAATAAAAAACTAATATGAGAGTTAAAATATGAGATTTAGCAAATGATGATGGATCACTGGGGTGATGTGGGTATTCACCACCACTACACATGTATTGTACCTGTACCAAACATAGAAAGACTTGTAGGTAAAACACATGGATGTTATACAATATCGATGTCTTATAGGACAAGAGTAATGTACACATCCTTCACGGGTTGAGTAACCCTCATCCGGTACATATCTACATGTCAATGAAGATATGTAGTCTCCAAATAGAGAAACTTACTCAACCTCGTGAAACATGTATTGGAAAACTAACAAGCGAGCGATAATTACCAAATCGATTAGTATCCTTATAGACTATCCCTCTTTCGAGGATATAGCTATGAGAAACATGGGAGTGTTGCAACGTTATCCATTCCCAAACGAATGGTCAAGTACTTTGCACCACTCTCTCCTCAGAGTGTGTTCCTCGACCTGTCAAGGTTGCACTTTTGTACGTCAATTGATTCCATTTCATAGTACAAAAGCACAACAATGGATGTGAGTTTACTCCACTCCTTAGAAAGTGTTCCTAGATATCGAAATGGATGTACAGTGGATACACACACCAGAAACCAACACTAAATCGGTATTCGAGTCTCAAGAGAGGTCATAGACAAACCACAATGAAAGACAATAGATGCATACAAGAATGTGGCCAACATTCAAGCATGTAAGAAACGATTTAGTATTAAATCAGAATGATAACATCTTTTTAGTACATATTACAAAACATGGGCAGCGGGGCTAGTTCCCGCACCCCAATGGATGAAACTTCTCGCTCCTCATGCGAGAAACAAGAAGAATGAGAAAGAGGGAGAAATCCGCCATGGACTTGACGCAGAAGGTAGTCACAACTCGGTGAAGATGAAGCGGTCTTCTACATCGTGTCGGAACAGATATGGACACAGAACAGGAGATGCCAAGACAGTCTGGACAGTCTCTCTCACTCCATCTTCCTTCTCTTCTCAGTCTCCTTGATTGCAATATAGACAGTCAGTGGAATGGAACTGGCGTAGACGGGACTGGATTTGGATCAGAACTGTGTACTGGCAGCCTGTCGGCGTCCCAAAACCGATGCCAAACTGGGGACCCTACTGGACCTATTTATATGCATAGGTCTAGTCCCAAATGATCTTGTGGCTTTTTGCATCAAACAGTTTCACCAAACGAACTTGAAATATCTCCTCCAAATGGTCTGGAGACTGTTTGCTACCAAACGGTCTTGTGAACATGGTGCCAAACGATCTGCGCTCTCTCTGTGATCTTGATTAAGAGACATTCAAACGACCTCAAGCATCCAGCTTCCAAACGATCTGAGATCGTGAGCTCCTCCAAATGGTCTAGGACCGTGAGCTCCTCCAAACCATCTGGGACCTTGCGCTCTTGCAAGTAGTCTGTGATCATGAGGCGTTGTAGGTCAACAATACTCTTGGAATGAGACTAGTCGACAAATGCTTAATGTTTCTTCAGATAGACCTATAACTAGGATATCAATGGATACAGATTATAGTGTATGACATAAGTTACATGACCACAATGAGTTTAGGGTTAAATCATTTAGACTAACCAATGTATCAATAGCATGGTCAATATCTTTGCTAAACCATGAGAATGGTGAAGCAGTTATACTTATGTGCGACAAGTTGAGTAAGAGTGAATGGGGGGTTAAGTAGAGTATCCTCTTCGAGTTATGATACATTTGTTCAGTGTGTTGTGTGAATCCTGGTAATAAAAAGACAATGTCATTGCCCTACCCCTAACAAGGTCATCCAGGAAGTCACATTTGTGAATAATTATAGAAAAGTGTATGATTATTCAACTAGACAAATGGCCAGTCCACCATTTAAATAATTGAAGAATCTTCTAAAAACACATTCCTTATAGTTCTTGATAATTAGGGGATCCCCACATGATTAATTTATTTGATAGAAACAACAACCATTAAAGGATCATAGAGATGAAACCTTGTAGAGTTACATATGATAATAGATACATGATATTCCAAGTATGGTAAGAGAAATCAAGTGTGGCCTCTAAGTGATTTGTGGTACAATAGATACAATAGTTTAGGACCACAATTAGAGTCCCAAGTTGACATGTACTATCAAACATGTATAGGTGGCACAACAGTTCCTATGTTGAACCAAGGTGACTCATGTAGAAGATGAAGGAGAAGAATATGACTTCTATAAGAATGATGTAACATCACCATGAGATCAAAATAACCATATGGTAGATTTTGGATGAGGTGCATGAGAAGTATCCATCTTTGTTTACCTTGGATTTTTGGGGAGAAATCCCTTTTAGGGATTTATGGTTGAGAGACCCCTAACCTTGATTAAAGTGTTGAACAATATTAATTACCATAATTTAATGCTTAGAACCATAATATAACCATGTAATATTCTTTGGAATGAGACAAGCTTAAGTATCAAGTTTGGTCCAATTTGAAAATTGTTTGTGCAAGTTATGCAATTTTATGTACATTTTGGACTTTTCTACAATTTACCAAAATGGGACATTTTTCTTGCGATTTGTCACTTGAATTACATTCCCTTGATGTTCTATTATCATTATTGATCTTTTTGAACCATGGGGTGTTCAATTGTACCTTGGTTTGGTGGTGATTTGCTTTAAGGGTGAATTAGGATTTACCCCTTCATAGATGACCACCTTGAAGGCTAACAACTAATGGTACCACGAGTTTGGGAAACAACCGATGGTCATTAAATAATAGGACAAAAGGGCAACATCAGGTGGGCCATCTTAGAAGGCTCCAGGTTGATGGTTCTTTCTGGTTTGGCTCACTTGAACAGATGGTTCCCTTATAGACACCATCAACTGATGGTTCAACCACCTATTGACCTAGACATGAACAAACGATGATAACCACCTCTTAATAGCTGATGGTTGGCCTAAGATGCCAATAATCGATGGCCTGGAAGTCCTCAATAGTAGGTGGACCTATTTCTTGCTTGTCCATAGAGGTCCTAAGACATGGACACTTGGAAAGAAGCTTGGACACCTCATGCTTTGCTTATTCCTTATCCATGGGCTACATCTATCTCTTCCTCTACCAAGTTTGAAACCTTTGCTCACTTCCTCTTTCCTCTAGCCTAGAGAACTAATATACTCTATTGGGATGTAGAACCAGGTGGTTCAAGGTAGAAGACGACCACCTTTTTGGAGGAGAAGGTCTCGTAGAACTACGTCTAGACGAACCCAGGGTATCTAAAGTAATCTCCTAGGGTTTTCGACCAAGGAAATTTGTTTACTTACTACCTTCTCTATTTTCCTTGTTCTTCTTCTTCTTTGTACCTTCCTCCTAGTCAGAGCTCTATAGTTCCATGGATAATCTTTCTCTAATGCTCGAAAACCCTACCTTTCATGCTGCTTATTCTTAGTGTTTGCTTCTTTTATAGAGAAAGGTGCTAGATGTCCAAGGACGAAGCTTATGATTTGATTTTATACCCTCCCTACTCAAGTTTTTCTTTTATTTGGGATCTTATATTCTTCCTAAAGGCAAGTTATACAACTTTCTTGACATTTATAGCTTACCATAAGCTTGCTAACTCATGTTCTTGCTTAAAAATGACAATCTAAGCTTGTGGAATCTATGCTTAACTAGGGTTTTGACTTTTTATGGTGTTCCCTATTCTGTTCTAGTTCTAGATAAACCTATAATTAGGTATATGTCCTATATAATGTAGAAGACGATCTAGTATAGTATGGTAACACAACTAATGGTGCTAAGCACCTAACAACCAATTTTCTAAATTAGGGTTTTCAAGCTATGTCCTTCACTACCACATGCCCCGATGGTGATACCATGCAACAACTGATGGTGTTGCTATTATGACAACATATGGTGGTGACCAAGGGTGTCAACCAATGGTCACCCCTTAGGTTAGGTTTTGGCTAAATTAGAAGCTTAATGATCAACCACTAAGTACTCTAATGATGCTATCAAACAATGATGACATTAGCTTAATATCTGATGGGGTTAAATGAATATAGTGTTGATTTAACAACCAATGGTGACTTAATGATCACAACCAATGTTGAATCAGGTCACCACAACCCATGGTGGGTCAAGGTACAATTGATGCTCATTTAAATCCCTAAACCAATGGTTCCTTGTGTCAAATGAACCAAGGGTTAGAGCTATACTTTAATTGATGGTTTTTAAAATATGAATCTAATCCCATGGTTAGGATCTGATACTTCTTCACCTAGTAGTTTGAAACGATGCCTAATGTAATATGTTGGTCCTAATGATGTGAGCTTTATGCTTTCCTCTATGTCATGCACTTAAGGAGCTAGTTTGTTGATAACGGATGGCATGCTATAAATGAACAATCGAGGATGGGTTTTACCCTACTCTCAGTGGAACCCTTATGTTGTTAGTTTTGGGATGTCTAGGTTTATATGGTGACACTTTCTAGATAACAATTCTAAGACTTCATTGGTGGTGTATTCAAGGTGTTTATTTGTGTAACACCCAATAGTTTTACCTTCTCAACAATCCAATAGTTATGGGATGATGCTTTTGGAATGCTCTTAATGATAAGATAACCCTCCAATGTTATCCTGTTAACATATTTTAGTTATTTAATGCAATATTATGTTGAGCCTGTGCATCACATGTGTGGTGATATTTGTTGAGCCTTGCTATAAGGCATGGAAACATAATGATAAACTTGTAGGAAATGATGTGATGGTCTTAATGAACTTTAGTCACGGTTGAGCCCCAAATGAGGTGTAATACTCTTATGTTGATAAGGGTTGATACCCTATGATGTTGAGATAAGGATTTATATACTGTGGTAGTGTGATGACAAGTGTATTCTCATGAATTGCAATGAATGGTACCATGTGATGATAATGTGATAACAATAATGTCTCTTAATTGGTAGATGAATAGTGCCTTGTGATGTTTAGATGAGAAATCATGCACACTTTATATCTTTTGAAGTTGTTATACAACAATGTTTGCTAGAAATTAATTACGGTTTGTATGTCCATTTGTTTGATGTAGCCTTAATTCACCCAATCGACATAAAGAATCAAGTGAAATTTTAATCACGCAGTGCCCTGTGCTGTAGAATCATTTCAACGTTAGAACTTTCTAGTGGTGAAAGGAGTATTGCTAAGGGAAACTCAGAGTGCATACTGTGAGTAAGAGTGGTGTTTGTCATACTAACTCCAAGTTTTATAGAGGATGGTTGCGGTCATACCTCAGATTTTTGTGATATATGATGTGACTGGGTACACATCGATTGAACTCAAGTGGCAAGGTTTTGCTTGCATACCCTGGTGGTTAGTGTAGTGACCTGTACCAAGGGTGGACTAGGTGTTGGTGGATTGACTATATGGCATTGTAGTGGTATCTTCATTGATATGTCTCTAACTATTTACTCATACTAACCGAGGGGAACAGATTTTAGAATTCTGACTCTCCTAGATCTTGTACAAAACTGAGTAGCCCTTTGTAGGGGTCAGTTGGACAAGTCACATATTTGTTTAGGGTTATATATAACACATCACATTGGACGATAACCCTTGAATGATCTTTTAACATAAAGAGGATGTGTAGTGCAATTATGTACGTAGCCATGTTTATGATACACTGCTACTATTGATTATACTTGTGATGATAGTCATCTCATATTGGTGATCACACTTAAAATGTTAGCTATGCCTCTATCAGTTAAAGATATTAAATTGATATCTATTCCTCTATAACTAGAGATGTTTTTACTTTCAAGAATGCTAATGCAGATTGATGTACATATATTGTTAGTTCTACTCTAATGTGGATATGCTTAATGTCATAACACATGTTAATTGTATTAACTATTCTTATGCTTCTGAACTTATTCATGATGTTTGAGATGATCATGCCACTAGACTTATTATATTGTAAACAAGGATATGAGGATAGTTGTTATTAATACTTTCATGTTATTTACTTATCATCATTGTTGCTAAGATTTTACATTTTACACACTTCATCTAGAAATCATTTAATTACTTAACCTATTGTAATCAATAAGTGTTGTTGTAGGTTATATCTCTTACTGGTACATGGGTCTCACCCTTGTGGTTTGCTGCATCTTTTTAGGTAATTGACAGTGACGACAACAGACCCGTGGCAGAAAAGAGGAGAAATTGTAATGAATCCTTGAGAAAGTTATTAGTTTTCTAGTGTGTCCTAGAGTCATCCATGTACTCTTAGGTCCAGGAAGGAAAGTTTGTAAATAGTGTTTTAATTGGATAAATCTTTCGATAGAATGTTGATGTTTGTATATGCAGAATGTGTGTATGGTGTTCCTTATAAAGTTTATGATGTAGATGAGGCTAAAAAGCAATTGTAAAGGATATTGAGCATTATATGAAATAAAGCAAGTTGTTGGACTCTTATATAAATATTTCTGAGAACTTGGGCAATGTTGAAATTGGTTTTAATTTACTTTGTTTTCTGGGTTTGTGTTTAATTAATGAGTAATCTTGTTTTGTGTTTTAAGTAATCTCATTTAGTGTAACGAGTTATGACATTATCATTCTTCAATAGTGGTTCCCCCATTTCTGGAGACCACTTGGACAAGACTAACCCAGGGTGAATCAGAGATAGGGTAGATTATTCTTGTAGTCAAAAGTTTGATAACCTCTAGATGCACAAACTCATTCATGTTGGGATTCAATTTCCATTGAGGGTCCTTATATGGTTTATACTCTTCTACTATAGGAATTGTATGCATGCAAATAGCTTGATTGATCCCTATCAAATCTACCATTTTATACACTAGGGCAACTCTCCTTTGTCAAAGTTCTATCATGAGCTTGGATTCGTGTTCATAGGTAAGATCAACATTAATGATAATAGGGCACTGTTGTTTCTCATCTAGAAAAACATATATGCTACCTTCGGGGAGTGGTTTCATTTATGGGGCCTTACTGGGTACTGGTTTTCATCTACAAGTTAGACCATCTTAATGTCTTCATATTCCTCATCAAGGATCTCTTCAAATGTGTCTAGATGAGCTTTGAATTTGTCCAATTGGTCATCTTCATAGCCACATTCAGTAGGAGCCATGAGGGTAGTGTGGAGGGGATCCTCAAGTAGCTACCATTCTTGTTTTAACTAGTGAACCTAACAATCAAGGAGGTAAGCCTCTTCCTGGAGGATAGGTCCTCACATGCTCTCAAACACCCTATACTCTAGGGTCTATCTACCAAGACATAGAAGAATGGTTTCCGACTCAACATCAACAAGGCTTAGGTGGTGGCCAAGAAGGGATGACCAAAGATGAGGGGGTAGCATAGGGTTTATTTTATGTCCATGTTTATGAATTCACATGGGACATAAACATCTTTTTCAACCCTTATAGGTATATGTTCAATAATACCCATTGTCTTTGTCATGGAATCACATCCCATATGGATGGTCATGGAAGTTGGAAGCATGTCAACAAACCGTAACTCCTTCAAAGACTATAAGGCATGATAGAGATACTAAAACCTAAATCCGCGAGACCATTATTGCAAGCATTATCACCCAAGCATTATCAAAGACTGTAAGGCATTTTTCTTTAAATGACGTTAGAAGTGGTTCTGGCCAGTTTGACTGTCTCACACTCTACTATAGCATATGTCCTAGTCAATAGAGTTTTCATGTACTTCGACTAGGCAGACATGTTAGCTAGAGCATCTAAGAGAGGGATATGCACATCTAGGTTTTTCACGACTTCACTAAATTTCATGAGTCGGTTGTCAAGCCTAGTTTGGTTTAGGTGGGCTTGGAATAATGAACAAGGCTTCTAGACATGGATTTCAGTCTCAACAACTTCAGGTGGTGGAACTTCGGGGGTAGGGGTGGATGATTCAGGTGAGGGAAAGATTTTAATGACCATGGTGTCATCATCTTCAAAATCCAAAGGTAGGAGTGGAGGCTTTTTTTAAGGAGGGGGAGGAGTGTGTGTCTTTTGAAAATGGGTGGAGACAACCTTTAGTTACTCATTATGCTTATGGTTGTTCTTACGTTTCCCGATAGAAGTACTACCATGAGGCTTCTAGCTGGAAATGAGTCGGGCCAAGTGAGCATCAATATCTCTTTGCTGGACCTGTTGGATGAGGATTTATTATTCCAGGGTGGCTATCCTCTCATTGTTAAAGGGAGGAGTGAGGGAAGTCTATTGCATTTGTGGTGATGGTAAGCTTAGATTTTGGTATGGCCTATGATTTTGGAAGTTACCCCTGTAGTTCATTTGATTACCAAAGTTTCTCTAATTGTTGTTTGGTGGGAACCCAAGTGGTGGATGGTTATTGGCTTGTTGGTGAGCATTTTTAGCAGCTGTTGGGTTCCCGTATTGGAATCTAGGGTGGTTCCTTGCTTGGTTTGGGTTTTAATATGCTTGCCCCAAAATGCTATGGGTGGAGTTGCGGTCCTCCATTTATTGTCCAACCTCCGAATGTGTAGGGGCATTATAGAAATACTAACATTGTAGGGTACAATGATAATACCCTTGGAAGACTACACAGAGAGAATCTATAGCCTTAACTTGATGAGGTTGCTCTCTCCTCTCATAGGCATTAAAAGAGGATTCTAAGTGATCTTGTTTCAAGGTATTAATATTGAGGATTTCTACGATATTTTTAGTGTCAGTGTTCTCCTCGACTGTAGCCACCTTGAGGATCCCACTTGTTCCTTGCTGAGCTTGGGTTTTAGAAGTGCGTTTGACAACCCCATAAGTTCTATCTAGGTTTTGAAAGATGGAATTTCCTCCAAATGAGGAAACAATAAATTTTTTAGTGTCATTGTCAACACTGCGATAAAAGATTTTGAACAATTGGGCTTGGGAAATGTCATGTTTGTGGACATCTATGAAGTTCTTTAAATCTTTCCCAAGCTTCCCCTAGGGTCTCACCTGGGACCATAGAAAAGAGAATGATTTATCCCTTGATTGCATAGCTGAGAGAGAGGGTATTACCTCTCCAGAAATTTGGACTCAAGTGCATTCCAAGTGGTGATGTGTTCACTTCCTTCCAAGGCATTATACCAACTATTGACCTAGCCAACAAGGGAATATTTGAATAGTCGAAGTTGGATGGCCTCTTTAGAATGTCAGGGATCTTAGTTAAAGTGCATAGATCCAACAATCTTTGAAGATGATCTTGGCGACTTTGACCTTTGTTTCTAGAGAAATGATTCGTCTGTAGCATAGTGACCCATTGAATATGGATCTCGAACTGTGGGGTGGTAATATCAGGTGGCACAACGGGATGTTGTGCATAGGTAGTTTTTGGGACTGAAAGTCCTTTAATTGTTTTTACCTTTCTATATCGAGAGTTGTTCCCTCACGGGCTACTATGCAACAACTATGGCTATTTGTTTGTCCATAAAGACCTCTTATTGAGAAGCGGGGGCCTGAGAAACAATGTGGTTTACTTCTTCTTGGTCCATTCTTAAATGATTTGGTGGTTAACACAGTGTAAGGTTCTTTCTATCTTAGGGTCAAAACTCGTAGTGTAGAATCAATGTTTGTCGATCATCACATGTACAATCATAATTATATATATATATTAGCATTGTAGAAAAACATACTGCTGGAATGGAAACTCAACAGAAAGAAGAGTAGCACTTCCAGATTTGTACTGGAAAGGCATAAAAAAAAATTTGTTCAAAAATTTTTGGGGTTTGGAAAACAATATGTTGTCCCCGAAAATGGTGCCATTTTGATACGTGTTGTTTCATGCACCAGAAACCAGGGTCTAAATATTAGAGTTTAAACCTTTATAATATAGAAAGGGTTGATCCACATACAATGTTGCTAAGATTGAAGCCCAACCCCAATCACTTTTAAACAAGATTGTAGAAAGTAAAATTGAGAGTTTGATGGTATGTTGATTACACTAGTGCCATGAAGTGAATTTGCAATAAAATAAAGTTATGATAAGAATAGGTAAAAGAAAATATGCTAATGACAAAAGAAAAGACTTTTGGTTAGAACAATAAAAGAAAGTTATCTAAGGACAAGAAGTAAATTGCAAGTAAGAAAAAAAAGACTATTGAAGGATAGAGATTGAAGAAATGGGATTGAATCAATGGGAAAAGATATTGAGACTATGGGTTTTACCCAATGTTCAGGAAATCGGTTCGTGCGGCCGCTTAAGCGGTTCGGACAGGGGACCACACTGCATATGCCAAAGCGGACCAATAATCGGTCCAAGACTGATTATGCGGCCGATTACCCACTTATGCGGCCGCTTAATCACCGCTTTTCCAAACACACATACATGGAATTGAAGAAATGAAATTTATATGATATTTTTGTTGTTTCTAATTAAATATTTATATGATATTGCTTCTCCCTTTCTTCTAATTAATCATTCTAGGTTGTCCTTGTATGTAATTGTTCAATGTGATATATAATTCTATATGACTGATATATAAATATACATAAATATATTAATTTATTAAAAAAATCCAAAACCGCATATACTCCCGCATACCGCATATACTCTATTCAGTGCCCCATCCGCCCATACACCGAATAGTGCTTTTCTGAACACTGGTTTTACCACCACAGTCGGTGTGAAATAAGATCAAAAGAATGCATATGTCAAAACAAGATAGAAGTAGGCATGCAAAAACATTTATGAATGAATCTATAACAGACAGACTCCCTATGGACCCATTGGTCTAAGCATCCATAGTTCCTAGTCTGGTCATCCCAATAAGGATCTTCCGCATTCACATACAAATCCTTATGTATTTGATTTGGTTGTTCTCAGTCTTGGGTTCCACAATCACATCATGCAAGATTAACTTACGATAAAAATGAGAGATCAAGTCATTAAATTAGTGATTATCCAAACTAACAACCATCCACTAAATAGAGTCATACATGAAATCAAACTAATTTACACTATGGACATGGGGCTACTCCCTATGCCTCGATAAGAGGAACTACTCACTAGCCATAATAAAAGAAGGAGATGTAAGGGAAAGGAAACATCCAAATACTAGAAAAAGAAAAATCTCCAAGGAGATTTTGTTGGGGACAATAAAATAGATTCCATCCTTAATTCTTCATTCCAAAGAAAAGAAGAATGAAAACTATAAATCTGGAGATGAAACACTATTTTTTTTTCCAGAAGTAATGAGTACAAAACTAAGAATTGGAATAACAATGCTCAAAATGATTTTTTCAAGTAAAAAACATTAGATCCCCTTATTAGTGGAGTGACTCTCCTTTTATAGGGGAAGGAGGAGTGGAAACCCTGAAGGGGGACATGATATGAGGATTAGAAGTTGCTAAAATTTGCAATCTATGCGTTGTGAGATAGCCATCTCACAAGATGAACTGGTGGGTTGGTTGGTGATGTGGCATGGCTATTTCGGCAACGAGTCAATCAAACCCTAATAAAAAAGGGTGGTGGCACCTTGGAATCAAATTTTGGCCATCTTGGATAGAAGAAAGTCGTTTGGCAATTGAATGTGTGTAGCAAAGGGAGAAAGCATAATATGCATTAGTGGCACCTTGCTTGAGGTGACTTGGTAATGAGATGTCCTGATATGACCGCTTAGGTGTACGTGATGATCCTTTGGAGGCCCTGAGACAAGATTTTGGGATTCTTTGACGCTTGCTTAACTGTTGAGATAGTTCATGTGAGAAGGGTTGAGCTAAGGGGTGAAGAATGAGCTCTGGGCCAGTGAGACACCCATTCGTGGTTAAAGTGCAACATATCTTTTGTGATAGAAACAACTATTTTAGTGAGTAAGATGGTCAGGTCATGTACTTGGTGGTTGAAAATTGGGTCTTAATGGTTAAAGATGCAAAACACAAAGGTAAAGGACAAACATTTTCATTATTAGTCGAGAATTGGACAAATTGCATTTTATTCTAGAAAATTAGTAAAAATACATAAGTCTTAATAAAAAGACTATGAAAGATATATATAAAAAGAGGGATAAATATACATTCATCAAGTAGTTTTTAGGAATCCAATGTGTTGGAAAATGATATCCATCATCCCATGATCTACGCTCTTAGAAGAGAAGATGCACATATTTTCAATAGATATCACTTAGCCAGAAGCTTTTATATACTCTGTAAAACAATCCAAGATGGTGTCAATGTTCCTCTTTTCTGCCTTTGCAGACATGGTTAGGTCATTGGCAAAACACATACATGCCACCCCTGCATTGCTCCCAGTGACTTTCATAGGGGACCATTATTTTTTTTCTCAACTTTATTGTCAATCATCTGGCTCAATCTTTCAATGCATAAGATGAAGATAGATTGGAGCATTGGGTCTCCCTACCTTAGACCCCTTATTGATTTCAAAGCATATGAGTCCTGGACATTTCAACATAAGGATATTTGTCCCCTAGCAATTTATTTCATTATAAAATTCCTATTGTTTTCTAGAATGTCAAGTTTGCACAATGTATCAATGATGAAGTTCTAGTCCATGATATCATAAGATTTTGGGAGGTCAAATTTTATGGCCATCATCTTGGAAGATTTCCTTGTTTTCATTATGTGGATGAGTTCCTAGACCAAAAAAATGTTATTAGTAATTTACTAACTAGGTAAAAAACTACTATGACCCAAGGAAATCCACTTAGACATCCAATCCTTTACACTATTAACTACTATTGCAATGAATTGAATCGCAATATAATTGTAATCCCACCCATTCTTAAAGTTATCCTATCTTTCTTATCAGTTTGTCCTTAATGTTGAAATTGTGGAAATTGAGTGGTTTGGAGAAAATATGCATACAAATATAAGGGTTAGTGCACAATTATCTCAATTAATATTTCATCAAGAGTTATGTTGAAAATGTCCACAAAAATGAGATAATTATTAAATAACGTTTAGAAATAAGGAATAATGTAATTTAAAAGTAGATAACGAGAACCATAATCATCTTACATTACCTCTATCCTCTTAAAAGAAAATAAAGTAGAAAATGTGGAATATTATGTTAGTTGATGACTCTTAAGTTTATGTGGGATGAGTTTTTCCCAACCAAAAAAACGTTTATGTGGGTTGACTATCTCAAATTTTCATTCAAGATTTAATTAGAAAAACTTATTCATATTAACTCAATTTTCTTATACATTAATAAACGCATTAGTGACCAATATGGTGATTAAGAGACAAAACATAAATAAAAAAGAGATTTAAGGACATAGTAATATTGTAGATACCAAAACAGGCCTATGGTTCAAATTTGGGATTAAGGGGTCAATGATTGACCCACTATATTGATTTTTAAATATTCAATTAAAGTTTGAT
Organism: Alisma plantago-aquatica; assembly: GCA_963693085.1. NCBI lineage: Eukaryota > Viridiplantae > Streptophyta > Magnoliopsida > Alismatales > Alismataceae > Alisma > Alisma plantago-aquatica. The sequence continues at coordinate 1,017,925,876 of OY856412.1, read as the reverse complement.
TAAGTTTCCAAATTAATTTCATCAATGCGAGCCATTTAACATATAGTTTCAGTCTTAATTGATGTCAGGCGTTACTCCCATTTAATCAAATAGCGTGCGTGACTCCCAATGATTAGATGCAAGATCTGACGGCGCATAAGTCAATTTCTACCTCAGTTATTTTGCGAGCCAGAGGCATTTTTCAGTGATTACTCCTCAATCAGTTTCTCAATCAATTCTCCACCGTTTTACTTGATTGCTTGATCTTTGAATGTGTCGTTCTCCTCCATTTCATTTGAGCCATTACTCATGTGTTGAGGCACACTGTATGCAAAATACCCAATCAATCATTCGAAGCTCACTCATCCCCACCATTTCACCTAGACCATCACCTCACCTATAAATACGAGCACCATCGTCTTCATCAACACCAAGAAATCATTTCCACACCACAATTTGCTAGTAGCTCCCTCGCATAGCCACCACCAACTCTATCTCTGTCCAAACCCTGCGACACTCCTCCCTAACCGTTGATGACACATGCATACAAATTAAGACCTCATGTGAGTTCGTCCTTTCCTCCTCTTCATTTCATCGCCTTCTTTTCGTTATTTCATCACGAATTGTAGAAATTCCCAACTCGAGCCATGTTGCTTCACAGCCATGGCGGGGCTGAGGTAGGGGAAGAATCCCCATGATGGTTTTATGGTCCAACCATCTTTCTCACCTATTATCGTGTGATTTTCATGCGAGGGCATTTCAGTCGTTTCTCCCGTCTGCTTAGCCGTGTTTGACAGAAGTCACACGAGCATGGACCCACAATCTGGCCTCTCATAATTGGGACAAGTCATGCGTGCCCATCCTCCTTGTTGGTTTCTTTTAGTGAAATCTTTTTCCTATGTGACATTTCTGAATATTATGTTTTGTCAATTTTAGAAAATTTATTACTTTTGACTCATTTATCATAAAATTATAAATGAATATTTTATGGAATGAGAAAAATGAACTCTATTTCGTAAAAATATTTCCTGAACCTGATTTTGAATTTTTCAAGGAAGGATTTCAAGGATCTAAAATGTTTAAATATAAATCCCTAAAAATGTGTATTTAATTCATTGCAACTCCAAATTAACTCTGCGAATATGTTTTCCTAATTTGAAAAATATAACTAATCAATTTGTCTAGTTTTCAAGTCCCAAATTGATGGTTTATTTTGAAAGCCCAAAAGTTAGGGTTTCTACATTTAAGGTATTACAAAACCATATTATATGTGATGAAAACTTGTATTTAGGATAAAAGTGGCATTGGACTCACTTAGTTGGTGAAATGTCTTGACTAGGAATCTCAACTGAGGTATGTGCATTCTAAACCCTAAGTGGGCATGTTTTTATCCAACTGTAAATTTGCAATGAGGCATGAACCTATGCACTAGTTTAAATAATTCTTGTTTAGTATATTCACCTCAATAATTCTAGGGTCTTGGACCCCACTTGCAATGTTTTCAATTACTTAAATCTACCATATAAATTCTTCTAGCATGATGATGTAAATGACTAATTAACTAAGGTAGTGTAGATGTGTACAACCACCCATAGTTGGGCATATGTTATTTTGCCCAGGGAATGTGATTACTCTCCCATTTTTATATATATTTAGTTGTTTGGGAATGTGTTACTCTCCCACACCTATTGGTTGAGGTTAGGTGGCTGCCTCAGCCCTATATTAGTTTAATGTAGTCATATTAACATTCATGCATGCAACTTTATTACTATTTGACTTGGAAGAATTTTTAATTATCTACTTGCCTCATACTTTTGTACCTCTTATCTTAGTAAATCTTTACTTTGACATATTTTAAAACTTTAAATGTATTTATTCCTTAAAATTGACACATACCTTTTCTCTGCTATTGCTGGGTGATCCCATCCACCCAGATCCAGGGCAAGGTACATGACTAGAGAAAGGAGTACCTGATCAGGAGTAGTACTGTCGAAATGCCTAGGTTACTATTGTCAGATCCCATAGTTTACTTTCTAGTTTATATTTCAAAATTTAAGCTAAATCTATGTATTAACATATGTCTTTCCTTCCATTGCTGCTATTAACATTTTGTATTTGATTCATGCTTATTTAAATGAAATTATTATGCATGCATCCTTCATAATCAAATTTTCTATAAAAGACAGATGTTGTGAATTTTTCATTAAATTTTAGTGAGGAGGTGATATCGCCTCTTTACAACATGGTATTAGAGCCTGTTAGGTAACTACTAGGGCACAAATTGAAAGTGATGGCCTCTAGAAAGGGTCATAATCCAGGGGCTGGCAATATTTTCCTCTACACCACTAGCTTGGTTTATAGGGACTCCTGGGTTCATATGACACATGCCTAACCTGATCTGATAATGAATGCCTGAAATAGAATGCCTATAGGTAATAGTAGCCTTATCTATCTCTATCGAATACTCCAAGAAATCTTACACAATGACCATGTCTTTCAGGAGGGGTAACCTGTTCAGAGATATGAATAACATTCACAACTCCAACAACCCAAACACTCTTGAGACTCCTATCACTCTGACTGCATAAGTTTTGACACTTGAAAAGGAGTTGACTATGTTGCATTAACTTCTCTCTACAACCTTGGTGGGATATCTCTCTGCTATTGCAACTTCTGCTAGAAAACCTAAGGGGTTCACCATAACCAATTTTATCAAGATCCAACCACCATAATTCAAAGGGGAGAATGAGTCTAATATGGTAGACAAGGTAGATAACTGGGTGTTAGTCCTGGAGCATAGTTTTGAGGGCATGGCATGCCCTCCACACCAAAAGGTTAGCTTTGCAACCTATGTTATAGATGGGCCAGCCAAAATCTTGTGGAATGTAATTTTCCATACAAGGGACACTACAACTATGACCTGGGAATAGTTCATCAAACTGTTTATAAAGATGTATATCTGCCTAACTTATCTGAAGTAGAAGGAAGCTGAGTTTTACTATAACATCCCTGACCTGGGTTATGTACTAACCCTAGGTGTTTTGCTTAATTGAGTAATTAGATGCTTGTGTTTATCCTTTTAAATGTAATTAAAGCTTTTGAGGAACTTATATTTCTATTTCAGTCCTTTTTGAATAATATTGGAACATTGTTTTGTTAATTTTGGACTAATGTGCAAATTACCCAAATAGAATGGTTAACTTGAAAATTTCACATGATAAGATGTTACTCATATGTTTAGACATCATAATAATTAATATGATGTGGTGGTATGGATTCCACAAGCTTGAGCACCAAGATATAGCTTGTAGAGCAATCCTTGTGCTTTAAAACCTAGTTTTGGTGTAATGTGCAAATTACCCAAAACCTAGGGTCCAACATGTAAAATATACCTCTAGAGGATCTATAATGTTTCTTGGCATCAAGTGGAGCAAAGAAAATGAGAAGGGAGCCTCATTTGAATGATCATGGTAGAAGTGGAAATTACTCACACTAATAATATATTAAGTAATATCCAATAAAGATGGATATTAATAAATAACTCTTTAAGGTATTTTGGTTTCTTTTCCTTTAAACCTTGGATAATGGAGGAGTTACATGATTCTAGTAGGTGGAAAATTTGGCCAAGGATGGAGCAAGCCTTGGTGGATATGTTTAGGAAATAAAAGAGATAACAATCTTTTTCTTTGCCTTGAAAATACCCATAAATATATAAAGCATCCTTAACAACAAAGAAAGGCATCGTTTCCCTTAGTTCTCTTCCTCATCTTCTTGTCTTGACTGATGAAGAAGGAGCTATGGAGCAGAGGAAGGATGACCAAGCTGGTTTGGTAAGTATGGATCACCATCTACCTCGAATTCATGGTGGGAACCCTAAAACAAGGTTGGTTTATTGGTGTTTTTCACACAATTCTTCTTTCTAGCCATCTTCTCCATCCAAAACATGAAGAACGGACCTTGGGAAACTACTGGATCTTCATCCACCATTAAATCTACAAAGATTGGAGCTCTAGATCTGATCTAATGGCAGGTTTTATAACTCTAACCCTTAAGCTTTGCTTTTGCATCCTTCTTTCTTAGAATCATTGCTTATACTTCTTCTTTAGACACCTTTGTGTGTTCTTGCTAGTATTTCCGTGAAAAACAACCCCTGTTCTTGAGTTAGAAGATGATGACGTTAATTCCTATGTTTATCCAAGAATTAAATTTAACAAATGGTCTCCCAACTTTAGCAAACAGTTTGCCAAATCATTTGGAGCAAACGGTTTCAAACCGTTTGAGTTCAATCGGTTTAACAAGAACACATGGAAGCAAACGGTCCAAGACTATTTGGATGCATTGACCAGGCATTGACCATTTGGAGGTCTGTTGTAAATTATGAAAACTAATTACCTACCAAGAATCATCAAGTAATTCCAAGTAAATCACCAATTGAAGGCCCATCAACCCCCTAAACCCAAATCGGATTAATTCCTGATTTCAATAATAGAATTATGTTGAAGTTTAGGTTGAGTGGCCCAAACAGTTTCAAAACCATTTTGGGATCACCCAAACGGTCTCAAGACCATTTGGTGATCACCCAAGACCGTTTGGAAGTTTAGGGTTAAGTAGGTTTAACCAATTGAGGGCCCAATGATATCAAGTTGATGAATAATTGATTGCTGATTTGGTGACCAAACCTAGGGTCCAAACCTTAGTTGAATGACTTGGTTTATGATGAAATAATGGGAAAACGGTCTCAAGACCATTTTTAGGATATCCAAATGATCCCAAGACTGTTTGGGGGTCACCCAAGACCGTTTGGAGGTCTAGGGTTGACTATGTATAAGTGGTTGAAGATCTAAAAGTAACAAGTTGAAGTGCAATTGATTGTTGACCTAGTGATTGATCCAATGAGCCAAACCTTAATTAGATGAGTTGGTTTTGGATGTGGACTTGAGAAAATGGTCTCAGGACCGTTTGGAGGTCATCCAAATGATCCCAAGATCGTTTGGTATCAGGTCATGACCAAATTGAACGATGGTTCAATGATTTCAAATCAATTAGACTCATGTTGAAACATGTTGATGGGTAATCGATTCCAAACCCTAATCCAATTGATCCAAGCCCTAATTGTTGATCAATTGTGGGTCAATTGAGTGTCAAATCAGTTGAAGGTTGACCTTATTGACTCAATTGATGAGTGTCTAACAAGTGAATGATTGAATGAAGGATTCAACATTAGAAACCCTAACTCAATTGAAGTTGTTGAGACACGTTTTTGGTCCTTGCAGTTTTGAGATGGTTTGGATCCAAACGGTCTCAAGACTATTTGAGTACAAATGGTCTCAAGACCTTTTGGTACCAAATGATCCCAAACCGTTTGGTGCTCATGTGGTTTCAAGATCGGTTATGTCCATGCGGTTTCAAAGTCAAACTTGACCAAACGGTCTTCACCTCTACTTTAGCAAACGGTCTTCAGCGTGCACTTTACGAAACAATTTCAAAAGTCAACAAGACCAAATGGTATTCAACACCAAACGGTTTCAAGGTCTGTCCAAGACCGTTAGGGGGTTTAGTGTGCAAGACCGTTTGAGGTCTAAAAAGGTTGAGATCATTTGATGCCTTAGTGGTCAAGATGGTGTAGTGATTGATTAACCTAAACCTCATAGATACCTAAAGTGATTAAGGGACCAAGTAATTAGTTGATTAATGCATGTTATAATCAATGGTGAACATTACAAAGGTACCCTTGATGGGATAGAGTGACTAATACTCTTTGAATAAGTGAGCCTTAATGATCACAATAAGTAATGATATAATCCATGATGTCAAGGTTGAATTGACTTAGCCTAATCAAAGGTGATGTAAACATCATCTGATAGAAAGAGGAGAGAGAAGACTCCTTATATGAATGAGAATCAAGTAATAAACTTCCAATATGTATGAATATATCTAATTAGGGTATGATACTTCATAGTGAGATCATGGAGACCCTAATTATGATGGGTAATGAATCTTAACCTAATTTGAGGGCATTAGTGGAAGTAATCCTAATAATTATGTATAATAAACCCTAATCTAGGGTAATGTGATGTAATGGGAATAGTAAACCCTAATCTAGGGAAATGTGATGATGTGAACAATAAACCCTAATTCGTGGTTATGCTTTTAAGCATGAAACTCTATGATTGAATTATGAAATAAGGAATCATTATGCCTTGTAAGTTAAAGGAGATGGATAACCCTAATTGAATTGAATAGGAAACCCTAAACCTAGAAACCAGCCGTGGTAATGTAACACGGTCGTGGTATATCTTCTGTAGTACGACCGTGCAAGGTAGAACGACCGTGGTGTTCTATACTTGACTTGCAAATAATTTATATTGTGCTGATATAGATATAATGTACATGTTATCAATTGTGTTAGTGATGCAGGTTTTTATAAACAAGTGAGCATAGCCAGGTAAGGGTTATGATTCCATATTCATTGAAAGCACCTTATAAGCTTTGAAAGTAATGATATGCTATGTTGCCTAGTAAGAGGTAACATATGAGATTGATAGGCTATATGAGACATGAGAAATATCTGCATTGCTACAATCATGTTCATGTTGTTAAATGACTTGATGGCAATATGTTACTTGGTAACAAGTGTTTTGATGATCTAAGGCTTTAAACACCCATATTCCCTAATCATAATGATGAGATAGTTAGGGATTGATATCCAAATGTTAACAATATGTGAGATGAACTTGATACAATTAGTACTCTTTCTTTATAGCAATTGTCTTATTGGTTTATGTTGAAAACATGCCTGATGCTAAAAAGAATGCTATAATATACGTAAATAATCAAGTATAATGATATCATGTAGAGCCCTGACCATAGATCCATCATTGTCAGAAGTTAAATGATGGTGAAACAAGTTTTCCTAATAGAACTCCTGGAGAGCATACTTTTGAGTATGTGGGGGTTATGGACGCGAATATCCTTATGTCATAATGTAGGAATTGATTTGAGATGTACATTTAATCTCTCAATCCTTCATTATATGATTATACTGGGTTGATGTATCACTAATCTCTCGATGATGTTGTTAATGTCGCATCGATGAGAGATAAACAAGAAATCCCTCGATGGTGAAGAGAGTACAACATGCCACTATAACTCTAAATAGCGAAGTTGCCAGAATACCCTGAAAAACTATTTAAGCAGAGACACAATATGTCTTGCATGTTGCTCCTCATACTGACTAAGGAAGATAATGTCATAGGAATCCAGCTCTTCTAATGACCTATGTATGGTACCGATTGCGATTTCGTAATGGTCGGTCGGAGTATGAGAGGTGTAACTCATCTCCTCAGGGCATAAATATGTTTGAAAAATGTAATCAGCCATATAACATAATTACTTAGGTTGAACTACGAGAAATAATGATTGATGATACATTGTTTATAGTTCTCTAGTTGCATAACTAGTATACATGTTCTCCATATTCGTTATTGATATATGTCTTGTCATCCAATCAAGATATAATTGAAATGATTTCTTATAAAATATTGTTCTACTTAGCTTATACAATGTTTCACCTGCTGTTGAATAATTATAGTTCTACTACTCAATGTTATTCCATTTTTGCAATAACAATGCTTCTGGCAAAGAGTTATAACTCTTACTGGGACAATTATTCAATTGTCTCACCCCCGTGGGATTCGACTTTTTAGGTAGATGCCAAGGGCGAAGGAATCCATCAGTGGGTGAGTAGCAATAATAGCAGCAACAACATCAGGGACAACAGTGATCCTCAGGTGGAGACACTGTCTTTCGAGTCTTAGATAGAATGTCCTATGTGTCGTCTCTGTTCTCTCAGGTCCTATGAGTCAGTAGATGTTTAATGTAGATCTGAGATTTTGGCGTAATGCCTCGAGATTTTTGTATCTTGCCTTGTACAGTTAACAGGGCGGTTGATGTTTGTAAACCTCGAGATATGATTTTACAGATATGTAATGATGGATCAGTTTGTAAATAACTTATCATGTTTCTTAATGAAAGAGTTTCATAGTTAGTAGATCTCTTTACAAAAAATTTGAATTTTTAATGATTTTTAGTATTTCCACTGCTAACGAAACACTTCCGCATTAGTTTAAATTGGTTAATCTTGTTTTCTCGAGACGGTCATCATAATTTAGTGGTATCAAAGCTCTAGGTTCGCTGAGTCTAGAGAGACATAGGATTTAGGATGTTGAGTTTGTTCTAAAGTCTTCTAGTATATCTGATAGTGTCTTCTGCTCATTTAGGAGGAGAAGATAAAACTAAAGATGTCTGGACCACACGAGGAACACGTTGTACAGAGTAGTGCTGCTGCACCCAGAGAAGGTGCAAGAAACCCAAAAAGAGAAGAACTTGTGCCTAAACCACCCCAATTCAATCCAACTGACACGGGGAACCCAGCCGTCCAAGCCATGTTTGGGTAGTTCATGACTTCCATGACACATATGACTGATAGGATGCCTATACCTGCACCTACCCATCCAGAAGGACAACGAACCGGCAAGACGTTTGAATGACTTCGCCGAGTTGGAGCCACAGAGTATGATGGAACAGCTGGCCCAACATATGGTGACTTGTGATTAACTGAACTAGAGAAAGCCTTTAGAATCCTGAACATCCCAAGGGATTTTACAGAGATGTAAAATCATATCTCGAGAAGGTTAGGCATGCTGTGTACCTTCTCAAGTGGAGTGTTGGTCACTGGTGGACCATGGAAGAACAGAAAAGGCCAGGTGTGGAGATTGCATGGGAAGTTTTCCGATGGGAATTTATCAATAGATACTTCCCTAAGACATTTCTGGACGAGAAAATCTCTTAGTTTGAGAGGTTAAGACAAGGACCGATGAACATTAGCGAGTACGATGCTAAGTTCATGGAGTTGTTGCGGTTTTGTCTGCATATGGCAACTATAGATGAAGAAAGGATTAGGCATTTTGAGAAAGGATTAAACGTTAAGTTGACCACCCCTGTGTCTACTCTAGAGAACAGGGAAAGGTTTGCTACCTTTGTGGAGTCTGTCAGAAGGGTAGAGAGGTCTATATCAGAGAAGAGACAGACCGAGAATAAGAGGATGTATCCCCAGTTCCAAGGATCTTCATCTAAAGATTTCAAGAAAACTAGGTTTTCTGTACCTACACCACCACCTATATTCAGTACCCAGACGCAGTGGACGTCAAATAGGGGTAGAGGACGAAGCCTACCACTAGAAGGAACTCGCAGTTCAACATCTATGTCGGTTACAGGACCACCCAGACCTTAACAACTGAACATAAGCTGTTATATATGTGGAAAGATGGGACATCTGATGAAAGATTGTAGAGCCAGAGAAGCGAGTATAACTCAACCTCAAAGACAAAGTCAACAAGGATCCCAAAGGCGACAGTTTCTAGGTAATGCTAGAGGACGTGGACAAGTGTCCCAAGATGGATCATCGACACCTAGTCATCGAGCACCGAATCAACCACAAGCGACGACGATGTTTTATGCGATGAATCCACCTGAGGCAGTGATTGACCCTCGGGTTGTGGCATGTCAGATGGAGTTGTTTAATTTTAATATGTCTACATCTTGCGTTGTATTTGTTTTGATTGATCTGGGTGCTACGCACTCCTTTATCACTCGAAGAGTGATTCGTGACTGTAACCTTACTATAAGTAATAAAGCAGATAGTTTTTTATTAGAAACTCCTTTGATGGGATCTACTATGTTGCAGGAGGTATGTTCTCCCTGCATTCTCTTCTTTTCTGATCATCGCATTCAAGTGGATCTTATACCACTTGATATGCATGGATTCGATGTAATCCTTGGGATGGATACCTTAGAAAGGTATAAGGTTGTCTTGGATTGTGAGTCCAAGCAAGCTGTGTTCACTGATGAAAGTGACACACATATCTTTCAAGGAGATAGAAAGATTCTACCAACCTGTCTTGTGTCAGCTATGGTTGCTGAGAAGCTGATGAGGCAAGGATGTTATGCATTCTTGTCCCATATGGTAGATACTACCATGGAGAGTCTTAACCCTGCTGAAGTTCCGATAGTCAGGGAATTTGAAGATGTATTTCCTGAAGAATTTCCAGGTGTACCTCCGCCCCGGGAAATATATTTTGAGATTAATCTAATCCCATACATGCAACCTATAGAAAAAACTCCATATAGGATGGCGCCTGCTGAGATGGCAGAACTCAAGAAACAACTGCAAGAGTTTCTTGAGAAGGGTTTCATCCGACCAAGTACTTCACCATGGGGTGCTCCGGTCCTCTTTGTTAAAAAGAAAGATGCGTCGATGTGGTTGTGCATTGATTATCAACAGTTAAATAAAGTAAAGATAAAGAATAAGTATCATCTACTGAGGATTGATGATCTCTTTGACCAGTTGTGTGGTGCAACCATTTTCTCAAAAATAGATTTGAGATCGGGATATCACCAGTTGCGTATTAAGGATGGTGACGTATCTAAGTCTGCCTTTAGGACAGGGTCTGGTCACTATGAGTTCACGGTTATGTCATTTAGACTAACTAATGCACCAGCTGCATTTATGGAACTCATGAATAGAATTTTCTGACCTTTTCTCGATTAGTGTGTTGTTGTCTTCATAGATGACATTCTGATCTACAATAGGGATGCTCAGCAGCACGAACAACATCTTCGTCAGACTCTAACACAAGTTATATGCTAAATTTAGCAAGTGTGAGTTCTGGTTTCCAAAAGTTTCTTTTCTTGGACATGTAATATCTGCTTTAGGTATACTTGTTGACCCTAAAAAGGTAGAATATGTTCTTCTATGGGAATAGCCGAAGACATCGACGGAGATCCGAAGTTTCTTAGGGTTGGCAGGTTATTACCGGAGGTTCATTAAGAACTTTAGTTCTATAGTTTTACCCTTGACTAAATTGACCAGGAAGGATGTTCCTTTTTCCTGGAGTGATAAGTGTCTGCAATCTTTTCAGCTGTTGAAGGAAAGGTTGACAAGTGCACCTGTGCTTGTGTTACCAGAACAAGGAAAAGGATATATAGTTTTTTGTGATGCCTCTAAGAATGGACTAGGATGTATGTTGATGCAGGATAAACAAGTGAATTCTTTTGCTTCCTGACAGCTTAAGAAACACGAGGGGAATTATCCGACACAAGATTTAGAGCTAGCTGTTGTGGTTCATGCCTTGAAGATCTGGAGGCATTATCTTTATGGAGAGACATTCCAGATTTTCACAGACCATAAGATCCTTAAGTATATCTTTTCTCAGCATGAGCTTAACATGAGGCAACGCCGCTGGATGGAGTTAATCAAGGACTATGATTACATAATTGATTATCATCCAGGGAAGGCCAATGTTGTTGCGGATGCTTTGAATAGGAAATCAGCAACACCAGTTTTAGATAGAGCACAACTGAATTCTTTAGTGTGCTCAAGGAGAGATATGCTTATCTCCTTAAGGCAAGACAATGTACAGTTGAGAGTATCATTGTTATCTGGATTGTTAGCTGAGATGCACATAAAACCTACTTTGAGAGAGCAGATCAAGGAAGCACAACAAGTTGATGCAACAGTTTAACTGATTAGGTCGGAGTATGGTAGTGAGAAACGAGATAGTTTCCATGACTCAGATGATCAAGTAGCCTATTATCATGGTAGGATGATAGTACCAGATGTGGATAACTTGAGGAAGTTAGTCCTGGAAGAAGATCATTCTTCAATGAATGCTATGCATACAGGAAGAACCAAGATGTATCGAAACTTGAAAGATATGTATTGGTGGCCTGGTTTGAAGAAGGACGTTCTTGAGTTCGTTATGCGGTGTCCTATGTGTCAGCAAGTTAAAGCTGAACACCAGAAGCCTACAGGAACAATGCAACCTTTACCCATACCATAGTGGAAGTGGGATCATGTGATAATGGACTTTGTGGTTGGTCTACCTAGAACATCCAAAGGACATGATTCCATCTGGGTAATAGTTGATAGGTTGACAAAGACAACACATTTCTTACCTGTCAAAACAACCTACTCTGCTGAAAAGTTGGTAGAGTTATATGTAGATGAGATAGTGCGGCTACATGGGGTTCCAGTTACCATTGTTTCTGACAGAGGTCCCTAGTTTACGAGTTGCTTTAGGCACACAGTTAAAGTTTAGTACAACCTTTCATCCTCCGACTGACAGACAATCAGAAAGGACTATACAGACATTGGAGGACTTGCTTAGAGCATGTGTTCTTAAATTTACAGGAAGTTGGGATCTGCACCTAAGCTTGATTGAGTTTGCCTACAATAATAGCTATCAACATAGCATTGACATGGCACCTTATGAAGCTGTGTATGGTAGACGTTGTAGATCACCCCTATGTTGGTATGAAATTGGTGAATATCAACTCTTAGGTCTTGATCTTGTGCAGCAGACCACTGAGAAGATTAAGATAATACAACAATAGTTAAAGACTGCACAGGAGAGGCAGAAATCTTACGCTGATAAACATCGCAGACCTTTAGAATTCCAAGTTGGAGACAGATTGTACCTTAAGTTTTCACCCTGGAAAGGAGTTCTTAGATTTGGAAGGAAAGGAAAGTTAACTCCTAGGTTTATGGGGCCTTATCCAATCATTGAACGGATTGGAGAAGTAGCTTATAAGCTAGAGTTACCACCAGAGCTACAAAATTTACATCCTATGTTCCACATTTCCATGCTTAGGAAATGTCATCCTGATACAGAATCAGTTCTGCAACCTATGGAAGTAGAGTTGAATGATGATATATCTTATATAGAAGGACCTGTGTTGATCCTTGATAAGAGAATTAAAAAGTTGAATAAGAAAGACATTAGTCTTGTGAAAGTCCTCTGGAATCACCATGGTATTGAAGAAGCCACGTGGGAACTGGAGGAAGAGATGAGAAGGAAATATCCTACTCTTTTCTCTTAATAGGTTTTTGTAATGATTTCAGGTACGAAATCCTTGTAAGGGGTGGATAATTTGTAACATCCCTGACCTGGGTTATGTACTAACCCTAGGTGTTTTGCTTAATTGAGTAATTAGATGCTTGTGTTTATCCTTTGAAATGTAATTAAAGCTTTTGAGGAACTTATATTTCTATTTCAATCCTTTTTGAATAATATTGGAACATTGTTTTGTTAATTTTGGACTAATGAGCAAATTACCCAAATAGAAGGGTTAACTTGCAAATTGCACATGATAAGATGTTCCTCATATGTTTAGACATCATAAGAATGAATATTATGTGGTGGTATGGATTCCACAAGCTTGAGCACCAAGATATAGCTTGTAGAGCAATCTTTGTGCTTTAAAACCTAGTTTTGGTGTAATGTGCAAATTACCCAAAACCTAGGGTCCAACATGTAAAATATACCTCTAGAGGATCTCTCATGTTTCTTAGCATCAATTAGAGAAAATAAAATGAGAAGGGCGCCTCATTTGAATGATCATGGTAGAAGTGTAAATTACACACACTAATAATATATTAAGTAATATCCAATAAAGATGGATAGTAATAAACAACTCTTTAAGGTGTTTTAGAGCCATGAGAAATATATGCATTGCTACAATCATGTTCATGCTGTTAAATGACTTGATGGAAATATGTTACTTGGTAACAAGTTTTTTGATGATCTAAGGGTTTAAACACCCATATTCCTGAATCATAATGATGAGATAGTTAGGGATTGATATCCCAATGTTAACAATACATGAGATGAACTTGATACAATTAGTACTCTTTCTTTATAGCAATTGTCTTATTGGTTTATGTTTGAAAACATGCCTGATGCTAAAAAGAATGCTATAATATACATAAATAATCAAGTATAATGATATCATGTAGAGCCCTGACCATAGATCCATCATTGTCAGAAGTTAAATGATGGTGAAATAGGTTTTCCTAAGGGAACTCATGGACATCATACTTTTGAGTATGTGGGGATTATGGACGTAAATATCCTTACGTCCTAATGTAGGAATTGATGTGAGATGTACATTTAATCTCTCAATCCTTCATTATATGTTTATGTCGGGGTGATGTATCACTAATCTCCCGATGATCTTGTTAATGCCGCATCGATGAGAGATAAACAAGAAATCCCTCGATGGAGAAGAGAGTACAACATGCCACTGTAACTCTAAATAGCGAAGTTGCTTGAATACCCTGGAAAGCTATTTAAGTAGAGACACAAGATGTCCTGCATGTTGTTCCTCATACTGACTAAGGAAGATGAGGTCATAGGAATCCAGCTCTTCTAATGACCTATGTATGGTACCGATTGCGATTTCGTAATGGTCAGTCGGAGTATGAGAGGTGTAACTCATCTCCTCAGGGCATAAATATGTTTGAAAAATGTAATCAGCCATATAGCATAATTGCTTAGGTTGAACTACGAGAAACAATGATTGATGGTACATTGTTTATAGTGCTCTAGTTGAATAACTAGTATACATGTTCTCCATATTCCTTATTGATATATGTCTTGTCATCCAATCAAATTATAATTGAAATGATTGCTTATAAAATACGGTTCTACTTAGCTTATACAATGTTTCACCTGTTGTTGAATAATTATAGTTCTACTGCTCAACGTTACTCCATTTTTGCAATAACAATGCTTCTGGCGAATAGTTATAACTCTCACTGGGATTCAGCTTTTTAGGCAGACGTCGAGGATGAAGGAATCCATCAGAGGGTGAGCAGCAACAACAACACCAGCAACATCAGGGACAACAGTGATCCTCAGGTGGAGACATTGTCTGTCGAGTCTTAGACAGAATGTCCTATGCGTCGTCTCTGTACTCTCAGGTCCTAGGAGTTAGTAGATGTTTAATGTAGATCTGAGATTTTGGCGTAATGCCTCAAGATTTTTGTATCTTGCCTTGAACAGTTAACATGGCGGTTGATGTTTGTAAACCTCGAGATATTATTTTACAGAGATGTAATGATGGATCAGTTTGTAAATAACTTATCATGTTTCTTTATGAAAGAGTTTCACAGTTAGTAGATCTCTTTACAAACAGTTTTAATTTTTAGTGATTTTCAGTATTTCCGCTGCTAACGAAATGCTTCCGCATTAGTTTAAATTGGTTAATCTTGTTTCTGCGAGACGTTCGTCACATTTACATTCTGTGGCAAGGAAGTATGCCTTTTTTTAATATGTTCAACATTTCCTATTGCTTGAATGCTATGTTGTTGACCTTCGAACTGAACGAAGATCAACCATCTTCATGGAAGGACTCTACTATAACGTGGGACGTAACCTTGTTCCTCAACTACCCTTGACCTTTCAACATATGGTGGACAAGGCACTAGCAATAGAGTCCTATCCCAACATTTAGTCTTCTATTCACAATAACAACAAACAGAAGAGCCTTGGTGGCAATCAAGGGTGTGATATGTGCAACAAGCATTCCTAATCTCATCCACCTGGGAAGTTCCCTACATGCAATTCACCACCCCACAGATCGACCTACACCTATTTGTCATGAGTGTGGCCAAGTCATACATATTTGACCAATTTGTCCTAAGCTTTAGTGAGGACAAGTCTCATCCCAGTAGCCGCCTCAATGTTAGAATCCGCCTCCACAGAACAACAAAAACAATAACCAGTAAGAGCGTCGACTGCCTATTGAGAGGTGGAACGGAAGGGTGTTTGATCTAGATGCTGATGAAGCTGGAGAAGGAAATGAAGTCATTGAAGGTACCTTACATCTTAATTTGGATCCTATAAAAGCACTTTTTGATTATGGATCGTCGCATACCTTCATATATACACAATTTGGCTCTATGCTAGAAATATAATTTGAATATATGAACCATGTGTTAGATGTCAAAAGACCTAGTGGTAGAATCTTCTCCTCTTATCTCAAACTTCCGACTATGGACCTCTGCGTCTTGGGGAAGATGTTTCCTTCAAACTTTATCTTGCTTGATATGATGACCTTTGACATTATCATGGGATTGGAATGGCTGAAGAAATATAAGGCAGTCCTATTCTATGAAGAGTTGAAGGTTAGCTTGTTACACCCTTAAGAAGGAAGGATGTGTATTAAAAGTAGTAATAAAGAAGAAAGGAAATTTATCATCTTTTCCATTAAATCCGAAAAACTCATCTTGTAAGGGTGTAAGTCATACTTAGCATCCATACTTCTTGATGTCACACCCCCTACTCTCGATCATATAGTTGTCATTAAGGAATTTCATGATGTCTTTCCCAAAGAATTACCTAGGTTACCTCCAACTCGCGATGTGGAATTCTCCATCGAGCTTGTACCTTGAACTTCACCTATTTTGAAGCCACCTTACCTCTTGTAACCAGCTGAACTCGTAGAGCTTAAGAAGTAGGTCCAAGAACTTCTTAACATGTGTTTTATCCACCTAAGTGTTTCACCTTGGGGAGTCCCCATCTTGTTCGTAAAGAAGAAGGATGGATTAATGCATATGTGTATGGACTACTCCATGCATAATCAAGTTACGGTGATGAATCTTTATCCACTACCATACATTGATGATCTTTTTTACTAACTAAACCCAGTCACCATGTACTTGTCAGTTGTCCCAGTTGGTAAGTTGGTCGTTCAGTGGAGTGCCGGTCGTGGGTTCGATCCCGTTGGTGCATTGGGTGGGTAGAAATACGATGGGAGGGGTAAAAAAAACTCAACCACCATATTTTTAAAGATGCACTTGGAAAGTGGTTATTATCTGATGCTAGTGAAAGATGAGAACGTATCGAAGATAGCTTTCAGAACTAGATATGGGCATTATAAATTTTAGTCATGCCTTTTGGTTTGACCAATGCCGCAACTACTTTTATGGACCTGATGAAATGAGTATTACATCCCCACCTTAATCGATTTGTCATGGTGTTCAATGATGACGTCTTGATATATTCTGAGTCAGAAGAACAACATCATGATCATTTGAGGATGGCAGTCAACACACTATGAAAAAACGAACTCTATGCAAAATTTTCAAAGTGTGAGTTATGGATCAAAGATGTAACGTTCTTGGGTCATGTAATTTCTACTGGACACATTGTTGTTGACCCCGCAAAAGTAGAAGTTGTGACCAAATGGAAGGCTCTGAAGAATCCATCTAAAATCTATAGTATCCTCTATTTAGTAGGTAACTACTAGAAGTTTATCAAGAACTTCTCAGAACTAGACCTCCCTATGACAAAGTTGACACAAAAAGAAGTCAAGTTTGTATGGACTCTAGAATACAAGGATAGTTTTCAAAAGCTAAAAAAGTGTTTAACATTTGCTCATGTGCCCGCATTACCTATTTATGGCAAACCCCATGTTATTTTCACTGATGCCTCTAAGCAAGGATGTGGGTGTGTTCTAATGCAAGAAAGTAAAGTGATTACCTATGCCTCCCGCCAACTGAAGTTGAATGAAGAAAATGGGCCTACACACGATTTAGATCTAGCAAATGTCGTACATGCTCTGAAAATCTGGCGACACTATATCTATGGAGTCAAGTTCGAGGTCTTTTCTTATCATAGAAGTTTGATGCACCTCCTGACACAAAAGGACCTAAATATGAGACAAGGTAGGTGTATGGAATAACTATGACTTTACAATCACTTATCATCCTAGTAAAGCTAATGTAGTTGTTGATGTTTTGAGTTGAAAGAAAATTGTAACTTGAGCTTCTATAACTTGTTCGATATGGAAGAATCTAGAATATGTTTCTTGTTGAAACTACAACCTATAGAGGTTCTGGATGACGAAGCTACCGATTAGTTACACATTCATAAGGCTAGCTTATCCATCACCCCATCATGGATTTTGGATATTGTTGCTGCCCAATTAGAAAGTCCTACATTAGAAGAGATGAAGACTTTAACCATGGAACCATAATCTAACATCTCCATTGGAGTGGATGGTGTTCTTCACTTTTGACAAAGGTTGTTGATTTCTGGGGTTAGCAATCTATGACATATAGTTTTTATTGAAGCTCATGGGTCTAATTACACTATTCACCCTGGAATGACCAAGATGTATAAGGACCTACAACACAGTTTCTAGTGGAAGAATATGAAGAAAGATATAGATATGTATGTTTGAAGATGCTTGACTTGTTAAAAAGTTAAGATAGAACATCAACGGCCTGGTGGTCTTCTCCACCTACTTGAGATTCTATAATGGAAATGGGAGAAATTAACTAAGGATTTTTTCATTGGTTTCCCTAAGATGAGTAAAGGTTGTGATGTTGTATGGGTAGTAATTGATCTACTCACTAAGTCTACCCACTTTCTACCTTTCAAATCCAATTACAAGGTTGAGGATATGGCACAATTATATATTGAATTGATAGTTTGTTTGCATGGTGTACCCAAAGTGATAGTATCTGACCGTGATCCAAAATTCACCTCTCGTTTGTGGAGTCAAATTCAGGAAGAAATGGGAACCGACCTACGTTTCAGTATTGTTTACCACCCACAAACTGATTGCCAGTTAGAAAGAACTGTGCAAATTCTAGAGGATCTGCTTCATGCTTGTGTTATGGACTGGGGAGGTGCATGGGATAGATATCTACCTTTGGTTGAGTTTGCGTACAATAATAGCTACCAAGCCAGCATTGGTATGCCTATGTATGAAGCCTTATATGGAAGACCTTATCGTTCCCCATTGCAACGGGATGATGTGGGAGAACGTACTCTAGTGAAGACTGATAACATGTAAATGATGATAGTGAAGGCTTAGTTGATTAAGAAGTGTATGAAAGCCGCACAAGACCGATAAAACATGTATGATGACACGCATAGGTCTGATGTAAACTTCTTAGTAGGTGACCATGTCTTCCTAAAAGTCAATCCTATATTCTCTATTGCACGATCTAAAGTCAAGGGAAAGCTTAGTCCTCATTATGTGGGACCTTTTGATATTTTGGCTAACATAAGAGAGTGCAAATGACAAGATCCATATCTTTCATGTCTCAATGTTGCGAAAATATGTGAATGATCCTTATCATGTACTCTCAACAGAACCTTTGGAGATTTATAATAATATACCCTACAAGGAGTTAACCGTGAAGATCCTTGACACTTGAGTTAAGCAATTGAAGAATAAAGAGATTGAGCTAGTGAATGTCTTACAAAAGTACCATGGCTTATAGGAATCAACTTGGGAACTTAAAGACAAGATGCTACGTACTAACCCTTCTCTTTTTGTTTGAGATTTCGGGGATGAAATCCTTTAAATGGGTGGAGTATTGTAACGAACTGAATCTCAATGTAATTGTAATCCCACCCATTCTTAAAGTTATCCTATCTTTCTTATCAGTTTGTCCTTAATGTTGAAATTATAGAAATTGAGTGGTTTGGAGTAAATATGCATACAAATATAAGGGTCTGTGGACAATTACATGAATTAATATTTCATCAAGACTTATGTTGCAAATGTCCACAAAAATGAGATAATTATTAAATAAAGTTTATAAATAAGGAATAATGTGATTTAAAAGTAGATAATGAGAACCATATTCATCTTACATTACCTCTATCCTCTTAAAAGAAAATAAAGCATAAAATGGGGAATATTATGTCAATTGGTGACTCTTGAGTTAATGTGGGATGACTATGTAAAATTTTTGTTCAAGATTTAATTAGACAAACTTTTTAATATTAACTCAATTCTCTTATAGATTAATAAACATGTTAATGACCAATATGGTGATTACGATCCAAAACATAAATAAAAACAAGATTTAAGGGCATAGGAAAATTATAAATACCAACATAGGACTATGGTTTAAATTTAGGAATAATTGGTCAATGTTTAACCCACCAATTTGATTTTTAAAAATTCAATTAAAGTTTGATTATGTTTCCAAATTAATTTCATCAATGCGGGACATTTAACATATAGTTTTAGTGTTAATTGATGTCACACTTTACTCCCATTTAATCAAATGGAGCACATGATTCCCGACCATTAGATGCATAATTCGACGACCCATAGGTCGTCTTCTACCTCAGTTATTTCACGATTCAGAGATATTTTTACAGTGATTACTCCTCGATCGGTTTCTCGATCAATTATACACCATTTTACTTGATTTATTTGTCTTTGAATTCGTTGTTCTTCACCGTTTCATTGAGCCATTACTCATGTGTTGAGGCACACCATACACAAAATGCCCAATCAACCATTCAAAGCTCTCTCACCGCCACCTTCATTTCACCTCAGACCATCACCTCACCTATAATTACAAGCGCCATCGCCTTCATCGACACCAAAGTGATCATCTCCTCCCTCCAATATTCTAGTAGATCCCTCACACATCCACCAAAAACTCTATCTCTATCCAAACCCTACGACACTCCTCCCTGATCGTCGATGACACCAACATACAAATTAAGACCTCAGGTGAGTTCGTCCTTTCCTCCTCTTCATTTTCATGGCCTTCTTTTCCTTGCTTAATCGTGAATTGTAGAAATGCCCAACGCGAGCCAAGTTGCTTCACATCCATGGCAGGGCAGAGGTAGGGGAAGAATCCCCATGATGCTTTTATGGTCCTACTCTCTTCCTCTCCTATTATCATGTGTTTTCGTGCAAGAGCATTTTTGTCATTTTTCCTGTCTTCTTAGCCATGTTTGACTAAAGTCACACGAGTACGGGCCCTATAAGCTGGCCTCCCATGATTGGGCCAGGTCACGTGGGCTCAACCTCCATGCTGCTTTCTTTTCGTGAAATCTTTTTCCTACATGGAATTTTTGAATATTCTAATTTGACGATTTTATAAAATTCATAACTTTTGACTCATTTATTAGAAAACTATGAATAAATATGCTACATAATCAAAAAAATAAACTCTATTTAATAAAAATATTTCCTGAACTTGATTTTAAAGTTTTCAAGGAAGGATTTTCAAGGAACTAAAATGTTTAAATAAAAATCCCTAAAATGTGTAACTAATTCATATAAACTCCAAATTAAATCAACAAATATGTTTTCCTAATTAGAAAAATATAACTAATAGATTGGTCTAGTTTTCAAGTCCAAAATCGATGGTTTATATAGAAAGTCTGAAAATTAGGGTTTCTACATTTAAAGTATTACAAAACCCTAATATATGTGATGAAAACTTGTATATAGGATAAAAGTGGCATTGCACTTACTTAGTTGGTGAAAGGTCTTCGCTAGGAATTTCAAGTGAGGTATGTTCATTCTAAACCCTACGTTGGGCATGTTTTTATCCAACCCTAAATTCCCAATGAGGCATGAACTTATATACTAGTTTCAGTAATTCTTGTTTAGTATATTCACCTCTATAATTCTAGGGCCTTAGACCCCACTTGCAATGTTTCAATTACTTAAATATTCCATATAAATTCTTCTAGCATGATGATGTAAATGACAAATTTACAAATGTAGTGTACATGTGTACAACCACCCATAGTTGGGCATGTGTTATTTTGCCCAAGGGAATGTGATTACTCTCCCCATTTTTATATATATTTAGGTGTTTGGGAATGTGTTACTCTCCCTCTCCTATTGGTAGAGGTTAGGTAGGTGGCTCAGCCCTATATTAGTTTAATGTAGTGATGTTAACATTCATGCATGAAACATTATTACCATTTGACTTGGTAGAATTCTGAATTATTTACCTGTCTCATACTTTTGAACCTCTTACCTTAGTAAATCTTTACTTTTACGTATTTGAAAAAAATTAAATGTCTTTATTCATTAAAGTTAACACATACCTTTTCTCTCCTCATGTTGGGTGATCCCAACCACCCAGATCTAGGGCAAGGTATAGGACCGTAGCAGGAGTACCCGATCAGGAGTAGTACTACCGAAATGCCAAGGTTACTATTGGTAGATCTGGTAGTTTACTTTCTGGTTTATATTTCAAAATTTGAGCTATAGCTATGTAATAGCATATGTTTTCCTTCCAGAACTGTTATTGACATTTTGTATATTTTATTCATGCTTATTTAAATGAATTTACTATGCATGCATCCTTCATAATCAAATTTTATATAAAAGATGCATGTTGGGTATTTTTTGTTAAATTTTAGTGAGGAGGTGATCTCGCCTCTTTACAACTATCTTTGAGCACAACTTGAGGTTGACATTGTTCAGAGTGATAGGCTTAAGTTGTTTACATGATTCATGTTTTGCACACTTGGGAATAAGGATGAGGGTTGTGTTATAGAAATCAATATCAAACACATTTCCATCAAGAGAAGTAATGGTCATATGATAAATCAAGTTTTCGACCATTATATGCTTAGGATTATATAGACCTTGCCTATTTTAATTAAATCATGCTTTTTATAATTATAGGATCTCGTTGTAATACACTTGTTAATGATATAGATAAAAATATCTAAATTATGTTATCTTTATATCATTCTCTACTCAAAGTGTGATTTATCCTCCTATTTTCTACAGTAGTGGGGAACTTGCTTGTATGCATGTATGTATGTATGTATCCTTACATTTTTTGGCATTATATACTTGTTTGAGATACATGTTCCCTAAGATTGTTACTTTTATTTTGATCATAATATGTTGAAATGACCTTGAAACATAATCAAACTAGTCAACTATTCAAACATTGTACACCTATCTATATTCTCTGGGCAAGGACACAAGGATGGACAACCTACTTGACTTTTCAAGCAAGGATGAATCATTCTAATAAAAAGGTTTAACTCTTGACTTAGTCATATAGCCCCTCGTGTTGAAATAGATATCATCAGTAGCTTTGTCTTTAATGACCCTCAAGGACCCTTGCTTTGAAAAGTTAGTGAGTGGTTATATAATATTGATTAGTATAATAGAAATGCACCTAAAATATGTTGGCATGTGAAAACGAAAATCTTTTAAATTTTTTTATTTCCTTCTTATTATTACTTTAAGTTTTTTCCAAGAAAAATATTTCAATAAACCTATAACAGTGTATCTTTTATAGCCTACTCAGCACAAGTGCATTAATGTGTACATGTTTTATTATTTGGTACCTTGTATAGATGAGTTGTAGATTATGCTCTTAACTGATAATTTTCTACTATTACTCTAATTATATATAATGATATGTAAATAGATTTCACATGGTCTGAAATATGGGTCTAGTGTCTTGTGTTAGGTACTTGTTAGAATTATTTTTATATGCCATGTTGTCTCATACTGTAGTTCTTTTATGTTTATTGTGGTTTTATTCATGCATATGTTAATCCATTATAGGGATGAGGCTTAGGTCCTATCACTTTTATCTATATGTAGATTAGGGGTTTCGAGGTATCGTAGTGTGCAGGTGAACGGGAAATTGCAATCTCAAAGACAAGGTTAAACATGAATACATGATGATCAAATAAAAAATTAAAAAATTGAAGTAGGTAATTTATAAGTGACATAATTATGACAAGAAGTCATTGTTATGTAAGATCCTTTCATTCTTATAAGCCTTCTATACCACACTACATATTATGGTGTTCTGTAAAACCTCATGTCAGGGTCTATGAAGTAGAAGTTGAGGGGCTAGGTTTGGGATAACTCCATTGTGGATGGAATATTTATGCAACAATCAAGGAATATTTTCCAAACCTCTATGGTGATTTGATGGGAAATTTGGATGTGGTGCTCAAAGTTGTGACATGGATCTCTCAATTAAAAAAATGAAAGTAGTGTTATCGAGAGTGGTTTGAGTTTCTTTGCATAAAGTATTGGTAGTTAAAGGAGGTAAAGAGAGATGGGTTATTTTTTATACAGGTAAGGAGAGATGATATGGCGACTGAATATATGAGTGATGATGCTTAGATCACAAGAATAGGGGAACTTAAAAAATATGAATGACTAGAAAACTAAATAACATGTTGTTCCATATCATTTGTGACTAGAATTGAGTTGTGAGAATTTATGGAGGGAGGGAAATTTAAACCCAAGTTCTTATGCTACCATGTGAGGGAGGGTTTCATATAATATGATTCCAAAATATGATTTGTATACACACAACTATCTAGACTAGAAATTTGTCCTGGTAAAACTATGTCAACTAAGTTTTTTACATTTGAAATACAGTTTATGATTTATTTTCTTCTCTAATTTATTTATCTTTCATTAATGTCAACTTAATATAAAATTTTGATCATAGCCTAATAATTGTCACATAAACAAAAAGATTTCAAGATTAAATACATCTCTAGGGCATTTTATGTTCTTATGAGCATAAAACATAATTAAATTAATCGATATACATGCAACAATGTAGTTGATTGAATATTTTTTATTTCATTTCTAATGATGAGTATACTTGAATAGTAAAATATTGAAATTTAACTCTTATCCAAATAAGAAACCATTGGTTCTAATATGAAAGAAAAAGAGAGAAAGATTTAAGAAATAACTACTTAAAATGCACTGAAAAGAAAATTCTCCCTCAAAACCATGCATCACTAGTACATTTACCACCTTTAGAATTAGTTAAACTAGCCCTATAAATTTGGTTTTTTACCAACACCTAAGTGGGAAAAATTACAACTAAGCACCTTCTACATCGATTCGGTCACTAAAATTGAAAATGTACTTCCTTATTAGGTAAAATTTTAACTGATATGGATATTTGTGTCAATGGTTTGTTTTAAAAAATTGATGCCATAGATCTGTAATCCCAATTTTTTTATAACAACCCACACCACATCTACACTTTTGAATAGTAAGTCTACAGACCTACTATCCAAGTGTTGAATAAGATGTAGAATGTATAGTTCGTTAGAACTATAGGTTTCATCCTATGTTTAGCTTAAAAATGGGCCAACACACCTACAAACCCTACAATAACAAACACATACACCCAGTTTATCCACCCACATCTTCAGTTCCATTCTCTTCAATGCTTATTTTTATTCTCATGCACACACACACACACACAATTCAGAATATAGATATACATGATCATCATTCTCCAATTCCATTCTCATGACATGTACAATTGTAGTTTTCATTGATTAATTCATCTTAACATTCATTCACACACATGCATATGTACACACATCATGCGTATATGAACCAACATTCACTAACATCAAATTTAAAGCTCCAAAAGTCATAATCACCACATGTACACATAAATGAATCACATCAAGGTTTAATAAAGTCATATTTTATTCCAATCACATTCACAGTCTACTTCCTCAATGAAGGTGTGTGCCCATTCTTCTTGTATCTCATATATATCTTCTTTTGTATAGAGTTATGTATTGTTAAACAACTTCAAAGGGAATAAAATAATTCAAAAGTTTGATTTGATATTTTTTATATTATCAAATTATACTATTTACTTGCGATGATAAAGACTACATATACATTACGTTCTGCATACAATGGATGTTTAGCATCTCCTGTCTGACAATCACATCCATATACCCCATCATTTAGTATCTGTATGCCCAACCATTATCTTGCATAGGGCACTATAAATTTATAGCTATGAGATTTGTAAGTAAATAAAAGTAAACATGGTTGGCATATATGCATTGGAGTAAGAAAACTACCTCAACATTCTTCCAACTTATTAACTTGTTTTTCATCTCTACCTTTCCTACAACCTTTTTGAATTCTTTTATAGACCTATGAGTTAAAGTAACATATTTAATTTAATTCGTAAATAGTCTTGAATTAATGATGAAGATATTAAAAATATGATAATGGACATAAAAATTTGCTCACGTAAACAAATCTTTTTTCATTGTTTTGTCCCCCAATATCTACTTTCCCACCCTAAGGATCTAGGTAATACATAATTAGCATCTCAGAAAAAATTATAAACAACACCAAATGATTATTATTGAGTAAAAAGGAAGAAAATAAAAGAAAACTCAAACTTCACAATGAAATATAATTCATAAGTCAAAATTATAAGCAAATTGTCTGAAACTTACCCAACATTGAAAGGATATATAATCACACTCTTTACTACATTACAAAAATATTTAAATGTGGTTGAGAAGTAATCACTAACAAATTTTGGGACTTTATATATATTGCCAATAAATGATGGAACTAGAAATTTAACATTGGTTAGTGCTCTTCACACACCCTATATGTATATGTATGCATTAATCTAAAAGAAAACAAATAAACTTATATTCAGACACACACAAACACACACACACAGATATATATATATATATATATATATATATATATATATATATATATATATATATATATATATATATATATATATATAAGAGGTAGTTAATCGTAAGACCTCACCATATTCAAAACACTATTACAAATGTATTCATCCAAGCAATAGAAATATCTCAATGACAACTTGCAATAATACACTAGTATCGTGAGATTGACCTATAAAGTCCTCCATAATATGGACTATCATAGTTGACCCTTCTTCTAAGTTGATTAGCCATAGTGTCAACCACCTACACCTAGGACGTAGCGAGTCGAGTATGTAGGGAAATATGGATACATAGTAGGAAGCGGAATTTAAAATTTTATCTACCATATTCCTATAATTAGTAGATCATGTCAATAACTATAATACATGAAAAATAATTTCAAAGATATACCTAGTCCTGGAGCAAGTCCAACAACAATTCTCGTAGTCATAGATGCACAAATTCTAAATCCTAGTTTCATTGGGACTCATTTGACTGCTTCGCCTCTTGGTCTGCACCACAGACTGTAGCCACGAATGTGGTCTTCTTCAGCATCTCCTCTTATCACAGACTACTGGTTGACGTTGTCCTCCATGTGGAAAACAATGGCATCCCTCCACTATGGTAGTCCACAAGTACCGCCTAGAACTCCTATCATCCTACTAGAACTATCAAGAAGGAGTTGTCCCTCTCTATCAGTGTCACTGACTTACTCTCCCACAACAATGATCCCAATTTCTCTTTCCCTTAATGTTCCTCCCTAGTTGGGTAGAACTTGTTTGGACTCTCACAGTTACCACAACTAGAGAGGACAAAATTTATCAAAGAAACTATTTATCAATTGTTTGTGCCATGCTCTAGGAAGCCCCAGTACCCCCTCTATTTATAGGTGGGGTTTGGGTCTAGGTTCCCAGTCTATGCTGGAGTGGATGGGACTGGAAGAACTCAAAATTGTGCAACAATTATGGAATTTTCATAACCTAGGATAGTCAAAACGACTATTTGGCAAACCCAGACGGTCATCTTGCATGCAAGACAATCATTCTGTAGTTTCCTAGTTGTACATGAATTTCGCAAATCAATTCCCATCAATGTTAGACATTGATTTCCTTGTGAAATAAGTATTACACAAGAAAAATGAATAGGGAAACATCTAGAACCTTCCCTAAAAAAATTGGACCATCTTACACATGCAAGATGGTTGTCTTAGTCACCCAGACGATTGTCTGGTGAACTGAGTCAAGCTATTCTGGTTGGGTCGATTCGTTCCTTAGAAAATTCAACTCACAACAAGTTTGACACCCAAATGCCTGTATCAACATTTGTGACGACCATTTGCAACTTCTAGACATCCGTATAAAGACTTGAGATGGGTGTTTGGTAGTGTTGTTAGCCTGTTTGTTGCATGAATGAAATGCCTAAACACTTTAGCACTTAATTCAAATGACATTTGAGATCTAAACTCCTCTTCTAGGTGGAGACCTATGTGTGTGACCCTATATGTTACAACCCCAATTTTTGGGTTCATTTTGTGAGAAATGTAATTTCTCATATTAAAGATATTTGAACAAATAGTGATATAATTTGTTTTGAATACATGGATTTTGTTTACAATAGCCTTGATGTTTGTGTTGTGGGCTTTATTGGCTATTGGGCCCAATAACAAGGGAATTCAATTAATAAATGAATAATTGAGTTTTTGAGAAAAGAGAGATGTGGAAACCTCTGGAAGGCAAAAGAATGTAATCCAAGGATGGATTTCGTGCCTTTTGGGTTCCTTGGGTTCCAAGTAGTCCAAATTGCAAAGATAATGCAATAAGAAAAAGAAAGGATCAATTAAATATTGCTTTATTATGAAGAAAATACTGAAATACAAGAAACATGTGGAAATATGGATAATGGATCCATATTGGATAATATTTCGTGTCTACATGGTTTCTAATAATAAAAGGAATCAAAATAAAGAAAATAAATGTTTTGGAGAGAGAATATAAGTTTAAGGAATAAATGCCTTAAAAGTCTTTGACTTGCAAATGTATAAAAGGAGTTATTCCTTTTGTATTTTGGCTCCAAATTTGGAACATAAGTAGACTAAGTCATAATAGACTTTCCCCTAAAATTTTATGAAAAAAGGATAAACGAGGAGAGAGTCATTGCTTTTTGAGTTTGCATAAAATGATAGGGATAATCTTTGATTTCTTTTAAATATCCCAATGTTTGAGATGTGCACGTGACACCACAGTCATTGGATTCTAATCCAACGATGACTGTGTTGTCATCTACCTCACGCCCAAATAGGAAACATGGACTGTGGGAAATAAGTTTCCTGATTCAGCCCTGTTTTAGGGCTTTATCTTGTGTCATTTTGCATTTCAGCCACATCTATACTTGTTAGATTACATGTTATTTCCCCCAATATGCTTATTTCTATCAAATGCACTTATGGAGGCTTTTTTCATGTTTTATAGGTACTTTGTCCACTAATTGATGGCATGGAAAGAGGATGGTCCAATCCAGGGTTTCCTCAGGCTTGGAGGAGCCCAAAATGAGGCCAAAACCACTTCCAACCTACCCCAAGTGGTCAAAGAATGTTTTGAAGCAATACCCTCCATGGATGATCAAGTTCAAGGCTCAAATGCATGGGAGAGACACCACCACACCGTGGTGAGCCCCCACGGCCGTGGTGAACATGCCCCAAGTACAAAAAATCAGTAAAACCCCCAGAAATCGATGAAAATGGCCAAAACGATCGTGGCGATCAACATGCCCGTGGCCATAGGTGTCCACCACGACCGTGGTGACCCCCCACGGCCGTGGCCATCCATGCACACCACTCTGTGATCTCCACATTTTATAAACCCATGACCGTGCCCATCCACCACGGTCGTGGTCTACCCTACCCACCACGACTGTGGTAACCCACCACGGCCGTGCTACTCACAAAACCCACCTAGTTTTCACTGCTTTACCTATTTTACCCCTAACTTAACCCTAGACCCCCTAGATACCTATATAAGCCCTAGTGGCAGCTGGGGATCGAAGGTTGGCTACCTTCTACCCCTTCCTAGTTCCCCAAATCACCACCCACTCCATTCCACTCCATATCCACCTCAAATCCACTCCATTTCACCATTTCCACCACATAACCCCCCATATCTAAGCCTTCCATCCACTTCCCTCCATCATTCCACACCATTTCATCCAAGGAGAAGAAGGAGGACGTCCCTGTAGCTGCTGGAGAGGAGGACTTCTTCATCTACACCGAGCTCCATGGCTTATTTTACCTCTTTCTCCTCTCTTTTTGTATTTTGCTTTGTTATGAGTAGCTAGGCCCCTTGGGTGGGCTGTTTGGGGAAAAATATGTTACTTTGATACCATGTTGGGGGAAAATGACATGTAAACTTTGTAATTTCATTTGTTAATGATTATATTCTATTTCTATCTCATTCTCCATGGATTGCTTGTTGGTTTGTGTGTGAAATCACCTAGGAATTTAGGCAAATTGCTTATATGTGTGAATTTTGGGATTTGCCCCTAGGTCCAATTCTTGGATCCCTAGGTTGCCTCCCATATTCCTACATCCTAATCAATCTCCCTAAACCTAAGTGAGAGATCTAAGTATCTAGATTAGGTAATTCTAGTGCAATTAGCATGGAGCCTTCTCAAGGCTAGACTGTGGGGGAATTGGGGTCCAAAACCCTAATCTCACCTCCCCATTACTACCCCCGGCCCCTAATTGCCCTAGGAATTCCTAATCTAGAAACCTAGACTTGATTAGACTATAATTGATTTGAACCTAATCCCTAACCCAATTGAGCCTCGTAAGGGTAGTAGGGGGTGTTAGGGACCAGTTCCCCTATGCACAACATAGCATATCCATGGCCAGTTAGTAGCTTACGTCAATTCATTAGACTCTAACTTGTTGTTTAGTTTGGATAATCTAAATGGAATCATAATGTTCATATGTCACCCCCCAACTTAAGTGATAAGTACATACCCCTAAACAGCCCACACATCTCTTTACTGCTTAAAACCATAGTTTTGTGCTTGCTTAGCTTAATTAGCACTTTCCTTTCTTAGTTAGCTTATTGCTTTGTTCTTACCTTGTTCATGTTAGTCTAGTTCTTTAATTTCTCTTTTGGTTCTCTCTTGCTTGCCTTAGTGTAATTTGCCTTTTCATACCTAACTTAGTCTTTCCTTGCTTGCTTAGTCTTAATCTAACCTAGGGTTAACATAGATTTCATTCTTGCCTTTAATTGCTTGCTTGTTCATAATAGTTAACAATCAAAAACAACCTTTAAACCCTTAACCCTAGTCTCTGCAGTAGGAACCTAGCTAAACTAACCTAGATCTAGCGCCCCCTCTTTTCCCTGTGGATCGACCCTTTACTTGCCACCTTCCTATACTACAACACGACCCCGTGCGCTTGCGGGTGTAGTGTTTTAGTAGACGTAGGTAGCTAGTTTAGGTTTATAAATATTGAAAGCAAACCCCCATCCACCATGCATTCCAACCTCGTGGGGCGCATCTATTCAATCAAGTAGTGTGTTAGAACCACTAGAGGAATCGCACCATTTTCCCCCACCGATTTTCCTTGCAAACCAAGACATATCAGAGTTCGAGAATGTTCCCAGTAGATTCGGGGGATCAATCCGAGTTGATCCACCCCTAGTTTCTCAGAGTTTCCTTGTACATAGGACTTTTACCCAATCTCAAACTCTACACGGAAGCCTGATGGATGCCTATATATATATATATATCGGGCCTTGAACCCACAACAAAGTAGAGAATATGTACCTTGGCTTCGGCTCAGTTTTGCGAGTAAGATGGCACTATCAATTTTTAGATCGGGCCATGGATTCTACTCCCGACGATGCAGGAACCTCGTCGAAGGGTCGGAATTCATTTCTTTATCCTTGTTTGCGATCGGTGCTTTTGGAACCCTGGGTGCATTCGGAGGAGCATGGCGGAAGGTACCCAACTCTCACTTGGTGAGAAGGATGAGTGAACGGCAGAGTCAACTAAAGAGTTGACCGTCCGCATAGCTGCTCTGCGCGCAAGGACTTGCGTGAGGTAGAAGAAGAGGGAGGAGAAAAGACCTCCTTGCCCCCGCGTCCCAGTTAATAGAGAATGTATTTTAAGGGAAATTTGCAATCTCTCCCTGTTAACAAGCACGTTGCCACTAGATTGTTTTTAATCCAATAAATCCACGTGGCCACTTCTCAATGGTCGAAAAAGAACTATCTTGTAAAATATGTATCTAATTATGGATATATCGGATGAAGGTGATCCATACATGAAAGTTGATTTGAAAAACATAAAGAATCCAATAAAAATATAATTGGAGCCTGATATTGCTTGCAAATTAAAAATTACACAAAGTTATCACCTTTGATATATTAAATTACGGTAAAACCCTAATTTTGATATGGAACTCGAATTTCACTACTACAAAAATAGCATTTGATGTCTCTTTTCTGGGCGTCGGTAATTTAGGTAAACCGACGCCTATACTATTCAATGTCAGTTATTTAGGAAAATTGACGTCTATATTCGAAGCCCAGCTAGACACAGGTACCGCTTTGTATTCAGTGTCGGCTGGGTATAACAAATCGACGCCTAAAATCGCCCGCGAAATCCAATTTTTGAGCGAAAAAATTTGCGTCACATACAGTGTCGTGTTTTTTAACTATTCACCGATGCCTATTTAAGATGAAAATTTGCACGAAAAGTTCCACTTTCGGTGTCGGTTATCCTCTGATAATCGATGCTGATAATGGTTCCCACCAAATAATTTAGGGCACAGATTGCCTCATTGGACGTCGGTTTTTTACTATCAACTGACGCTGAAGAGTAATAGGCGTCAGTTTTGTAGATAACCGATGTTGTTGACCAACTTAATAGACTGATCACCCGACTCTTCCCCCTTTCATCACAATAATTTTCCTGTGCTTGCCGCTCTCGCCTAAAATCACCGACGACCCCCGCTGCTGCTCGCCGCCACTGCTTCTAGTGCACCTCTGCTCGCCGCCACCGCCGCTGCATCCTCTTTGTGTTGCTGTCGCCGCTCTCCGCCACTGCTGCTCTGCTGTTCTGTGCTGCTCTGCTCGTCTCTTGGTGCCACTGTGAGCGCCGCTCTACTCTTCTCTTCGCCTGTTCGCCGCCACTGCTGCCGCTGGTCGCTGCCGCTCTTCTCCACGCTAGCTCCAGGTAGCCCAAGTCGCTTTGCTTCCTTCTCCCTAGCTCCTTACCAACAGCAAGCATGGCCATGGCTGTGTTGGCCTAGCATGACCGTGCTGTCCAACACGGCCGTGGTAGGCCAACACAACCACGATCGTGCTTGTTGTTGGTAAGGATATGAACAAATATTTATGTAATGCTTTATGTAAATCCTAGGATACGAACAAATCTTTTTCTTGCATATATTTGTGCTTCTAATCCTAATGTTTGACCTAATTCAATAATGTTTGATGTTAGTACATATGTACTTAAGATTTAAACTTGATTTGATTTGATTAAACCTAACATTGATGAAACCCTAACATCAATTGTGATGAAACCCTAACATTAATTGTGATCAAACCCTAACATGTACATATCTATTATTGTGTTTGTTGGCCTAGAAACCCGTCCAAGATTTACTCATTAGGAGTAAATCTTGGATAGTCCCCAATTTGGGACTGTTCTTGAACACCTAATCTCACTTAGGATGTAAGTGTATAATGTGTATTGGGTTTTTGAGAAAATTTCAGAAACATTTCCCCATTTGTTCGCTAAGTACATATGTACTTAGAGAACAGCGGGGAAATGCTGCCGAAATTTTCTCGAAAACCCAATACACATTATACACTTACTAGTGAGATTAGGTGTTCAAGGATGGGATAGGTGGTACACATTTGTTATATATAAGAATGACATCACATGTATTTGTTAACCATAGACCCTAATCTTGTCCTAATATATACTTATTTTCTCTTTGATCATAGAATGGATAGATCATGGATGTCCATTCGCAATCGCTGCACCCCAGAGTTTATATCTGGTCTTGATCAGTTTATTAGATTTGTCGAGGAACATAGGAAAGAACCTGGAGATAGGTTCTATTGTCCATGTAGGCATTGTGGTAACAACTTGAAAGTCAACACTGGTGACGGAATCAAAAGTCATGTCATGTGCAATAGGATTTTACAAGGCTATACAGAATGGCACTAGCTTGGAGAGATTTCAAACTCGAAACCAGTGGATGTCGATAGCAATGCTTGGATGGAAGAAAAAATTGCCTCTGATGATGTAGATGTGAATGAAACAGTTCCAGTAGACATCGTTGATGCGATGCTGGATAGTTGTAGGGTAGAGCACACCGATCCACCTCCTATCTTTAGAAGCATTGTGCATGATGCTGAGATACCATTATACACCGGTTGTGCTAAGTTTACGAAGCTTAGTGCTATGTTGAGATTGTATAAGTTGAAAGCTAACAATAGATGGAGTGACAAAAGCTTCACTTCATTGTTGACTTTGTTGAAAGAAATGCTTCCTGAAGGAAACGAGCTGCCAATCTCAACATATCGGGTAAAGAAATTGTTGTGCCCAATGGGAATGGAGGCCAAGAAGATACACACATGCCTGAATGATTGTGTATTATTTCAAAAGGACTATGTGGATTTGAAAGATTGTCCAAAATGTGGTGCGTTACAGTATAAATTGACGACTTCGGGGGAGTCCAAAATTGGTTCTCCTGCAAAGGTGATGTGGTATCTACCTATAATATCACAGTTTCAATGCTTGTTTGCAAATCCGAAAGATGCGAAGAATTTGAGGTGGCATGCAGATGTTAAGAAAAATAATGATGGGATCCTACGACATGCATCTGATTCCCATAGTGGAAGAAGATTGATCTATTGTACCCCAAATTTGGTGAAGAAGATAGGAATCTAAGACTTGGGCTTTGTACAGATCGGATGAATCCATACGGGACATTGAGAAGCCAACATAGCACTTGGCCAGTCATGCTTGTTATATACAATCTTCCTCCCTGGTTGTGTATGAAAAATAAGTATGTTATGTTGTCGTTGTTGATATCGGGCCCTAAACAACCCAGAAATGATATCGATGTTTATCTTGAACCTCTGATTGATGACATAAAGAAACTTTGGGCTAAAGGTGTGATGACATATGATGCTTCAGGAAGAGAGACATTTCGTTTGCACGCTATGTTGTTTTGCACTATTAATGACTTTCCAGCATACGGGAATTTGTCTAGATATAGTGTCAAAGGAGCCAAACTGTTTCCTATGTGTGAAGAAAACACTGATTCAATAAGACTAAAACATGGCGGAAAGACTGTATATCTTGTTCATCGAAGGTTTCTTTCAAAATTCCATCCATATCGTAGGAAGCGCAAAGCATTCAATGGATGGAATGATGAACGGAGTGCACCTAAACCTATACCAGGGGATGTTGTTTATGAAAGAGTAAAAGACATTGTCAATGAATTTGGTAAGAAATCACAATGTAGTATGGCCACACGGAGTGACAATTCTTCATTCAAGAAGCAGTCAATATTTTGGGATCTTCCTTATTGGAGTTCTTTGACAGTCAGACATTGTATCAATGTAATGCATGTTGAGAAAAATGTCTATGATAGTGTCATTGGTACTCTATTAAATATACCAGGTAAGACTAAAGATGGGATAAAATCCAGACTGGACCTACGTGAAATGGGAATAAGGTCAAAATTAACAGAATTATGTGAAATGGGTAATAAAAGAACATACTTACATCCTGCTTGTTACACGTTGTCTAGAAAGGAGAAGAAAGCTTTTTGTGAATGCTTGATAAATGTTAAGGTGCCACATGGTTACTCATCCAACATCCGTAGATTGGTATCAATGAAAGATCTGAAGTTGATAGGTCTTCAATCTCATGATTGTCACACTCTAATGCAACAAATATTGCCTATGGAAATTCGATCTATATTGCCAAAGCATGTAAGGTTTGCAATCAACAGACTTTGTTTCTTTTTCAACAGTCTATGCAACAAAGTTATTGACCCTAATAATCTGATAATTTGCAAAGACAAGTGGTTGTTACCCTATGTCAGCTTGAGATGTATTTCCCTCCTGCGTTCTTTGATATCATGGTACATCTTGTTGTCCACTTGACTAGGGAAGTGAAAATGTTGGGACCAGTTTTCTTGTATTGGATGTATCCATTTGAACGATACATGAGCATTTATAAAGGTGATGTTCGAAACCTTTATCAGCCTGAAGGGAGTATTATTGAAGGTTATGTGGTGAGAGAGGTTATGGATTTTTGCAATGACTTTCTGAGTGGTAATAACACTCCTATTAATGACAAGAATATTGAGGAGGGCAAAGGAATTTTGGGATCACAGGTGAAAGTAATCAGCCATGAGCAGTTGGAACAAGGTCACTTGTATATTTTACACAACATGGACGAAGTGAGTGTTTATATCGAGGAAGATACCAATTTCATCAAGAGACAACATCCTTGAGCAAGTTCAATGCGGCTTGCTAGAGAGAATAACAAGACTTTTACTAAGTGGTTTGAAGATAAAGTCTTACATCAACTATCTCAAACACCAAATGATATTACGGAAACTATCAAATGCCTCACCTTTAAACCAAAACTGAATGTTATGACTTATGAAGGGTTTGACATTAATGGGTTCACATATTACACAAAGCGCCATGATGATAAGAGTATCGTCCAAAACAGTGGGGTCACTCTTCAAGCATCGACTATGTATTTTACAAGTGCAAAGGATAAGAGTCCACGTGAAGCTAAAATGTCATATTATGGTGTCATTGAAGACATATGGGAGTTTGACTACATAGATTTCAGAATTACGCTCTTTAAATGAAATTGGGTTGATAACACCAAAGGAGTTATAGTGGATGAATTGGGTTTCACTTTAGTGAACTTTGAAAAGATTGGTGAGAAGGGTGAACCATTCATACTGGCATCACAGGTGAAACAAATATTCTATATCGATGATCCTACAAATGATAAATGGTCGGTTGTTCTTCATGGTAAAAGACAGTTCATTGAAGATCCTATAGATAAAGAAGAGTACTATGATAAGTATGATGACTCCAGTCCATTCTCAGTTGGGTTGCCAACTCCACAAAATATTGAAGCTAATGATGACTTATATGTGCACGAAGATCACAATGAAGGATTGTTAATTGATAAAAGATCACAATTTTAGAGGATTGCATGCTTATATTTTTTATTGAAGCTAAATGTTCCAATTCTAGACATTGATCAGTATTTCACTAACTCTACACTAATAATTTTGTTTGTATTATCTTTGAAAAATAAATATAGGAAGAAGGAAGCCATACAACAATGGAACTACTTGGACCCCAAACACTGGGAGGAGTTTGTTACCCAAAGAAAAATAGATGAATTCAAGGTATTAAGTGCCACTCCCAATTTAATTAATATACATTTTTATGTATTCACCTATTCAAGATTAACCTTTAGTGTTACTAACCAAATCAATGTGCTAACTAACTAGGCTATTAGTGATGCTCAACGAGCAAGCATTCCACACTAAGGTTATATAGATATATAGGCAGCAAGCCATGAAACAGCAAAAGAAGCCACAATGAAGAGAAGCAGGATACAGATACAATACATAAAGTGTAGCACGCACAAGTGTTTCAGATTCATATAACAACATGATAGGCTAACACATATATAGTACATAACAACAACAACACCGAATTTACATACAACACTAGCTTAGTACATATATAGTGGGACTAAGGTGACGAGTTAATAGGAGGACAAACATATTTCACCACGAGTTAACATTGAAGAAGGTCTACTAACTGAAATAGAGATAAACAAGTTTATCAGTACTAGTCTAAGGCACAAGTACCGTTCGTCAGGACAATGACGGTCGTGGAAGCTTAGTGGCCACCAGCTTAGTGACCACTACACGTTCAACTGGCCAGTGGCCACTAAGCTTCCACGACCGTCATTGTCCTGACGAACGGTACTTGTGCCTTAGGCTAGTACTGATAAACTTATTTAGCTCAGTGTAGGTTAGTAGACCTTCTTCAATGTTAACTCGTGGTGAAATCTATTTGTCCTCCTGTTAACTCGTCACCTTAGTCCCACTATATATGTACTAAGCTAGTGTTGTATGTAAATTCGACGTTGCTATTGTTATGCACTATATATGTATTAGTATGTCATGTTGTTATATGAATCTGAAGCACTTGTGTGTGCTGCACTTTTTGTATTATATTTACATGAGCAGAGGAAACAAGGCACGTTCATCCCTCAGGGCACAAGCAGATGTTGAATGATATTTTGTAAATGAATATTTCTGAATGTTTATACATGTCTGAATGTTTATACATGTATTTGAATTTTTCTACATGTGTGAATGTGAGTATTGAATTGATGTATGAATGTATCTACTTGTGTGAAAAGTATATTTGTTGATTTTGTAGGTTTGTGGCCTGTTTGTTGGCTGATATCAATGGATGTCGTAAACCTATAGTTCAAAACTGAACTGTAGGTTCTCATCCTGTTGACCAGCCACAGCATGCCTACAAACTGATAAGAAAAAAAATTAAAACATAGACATCGGTTATTTATATAAAACCGTCATCAAAGGCTTACAGTGTCGGTTATTGGATAAAAACTGCTGCCTAATGTGACAAACAACCCGATCGTGCAGGAAAGCACGACTGTGGCGGTAAAAGCTTCCGTTATTAGTATAAAACTGACATTAGTACTAAACACGGTGGTTTTTTAGTTGCAAACCGACGTAGAAAGTGTCCTAGATGGCGCCCTTTTTGTGGCGCGAACCCTTTTGGCGTCGGCTTACTACACATAACCGATGCCTATAGGTGCCATGCTGGCGCATTTTTGGTGGTGCAAAGCCTTTTGGCATCGGTTATAAAATCGATGCCGAAGAGTTCGACCTTTAGCGGCGCCCACATAGGCGTCGCTTGAGAACCGTCGCTAAAACGGGTTAAACAACCGACGCCAAAGGAGTGTTTTGTAGTAGTGTTTAATAACTCTTTGGGGTTAATCTGGTAGAAACCCTAATTATAAGAAATATTGACCCATTAAGAATAAAAGGGGGAGTTAACTTTGGAAAATATAGTTGCATGCTTGTTTTAGGGTTTTATGCACATGATTATGTCTAGAAACCCTAATTTGGGATATTATGGGTTAAATCTGAAAACATAATTATAGAACTAAATTTTTATGGTTCTAAGCTAACTAGAGTATAAAAGATTCTAATTATGGATAAATGGCTTTAATTTGGTAATTAGGGTTTTCTAGTGTATAAAAGTGAAATTAATGATAAATTAGGGTTTGCTAACCTAAAAGATGTGAAATACAGTAATTAGGGTTCCTTTGAGAATCAAACTATAATTCTTTGTTGAGTTGTCAATTCAAAAGAACTCAAACATGATAATTGGGCTTAATGATATTGACATAACCTAAAAGGATAAAGATAGTAGTTTTAGTGTAAAAGAGACATATTGGACTTAATTGACTTTTAATTGTGCCTATGATGTTGAAATTAGAGTTTGTGGATTTAAAGTGCATTAAAAGTGATAAATGCGTAAAGAAGCTAAAACCCTAAAAGTTGGCTTAGAAACTCTAAAGTGGAATCCAAGTTGATCTTGAGAATGTTTTGAATAAAACAATGACACTTGGATGTTATGCATTATTTTTAGGATATTGTTGATTGCTTGTTTGACTGTATTGAATGTTAATGCATGGACATCAAGTTACTCTGGATCAGGTATGTGGTTACGCTTATGATTATCCCGACTAGTTTTTCGAGGATTTTATTGACGTTTCCCTCATGGCTAGAAATAACTGTTGGATGCTTTTATTTCATGCAACTATAAAGTGACTATGATTATCACCATAAGTACATATATAACTGGCTAGATCTGGGTCCACCTCTGATGCTTTGAAAAGGCTAAACAAGGGGTAATCCTAGAGCAAGGTCCAGGTTACCGAGAGTTAGAAACCGGGCTACCTATGTGTAGTGCCATGAGACTCTTTAGTGTACCATGAGTTAAGGAGTGGTCTACCTATGAGTAGTTCCATGTGACTCAACCCTAGAAATTGGTTCACTTGATAGGTGGATCATGAGGGGTTTAATCGGAACAACATAGAGGATAGGGTACTCTTGGTTCGTGGAGTTATATTTAAAATGTAATCTTGGTTGTTAAATGATTAATTGAATGATTACGTTGTTAACATATTTACATGATTATTGTTTCCCCCACATACCAACTTCAGCTGACTGACGTTTTGTTTGTCGGCATTTTAGGTACAAGCCAAATGAGACAAACAATAAATTTTCATATTGTGAAATACATGAAGTAAAATACATGGAGGGTTAGTTAGACTAGTTCAACTATGGATAGAGGTTTAGAAATTCCAACTTTTCAAAGGTATGAAAAAGTTTATTTTCTTACAGCTTTTCAGTATAGATTGTTGAAATTTAATAATTGTTCTTGGTTAAATGTTGAACCTTTGATCCGGAAGTTATGGGTGCGGCTTCAACCTCTCGGTCTCCCTTAATTGGGGGTTACCGAAAGGTGGGGTCGTAACACTATAGGTCCCATAACACGTTGGTAGTCGATGTCGATAAAAACCTATGACATCACAAGAAAGAAGTGGTGCCTAGTCGCACATCAATGCTTCCCATAGTGAATGATAAGTTGGGGAACAACTTCAACCTACAGTCCATGTATGGTATTGTAATGTTTGTATAGTTCCTTTGTCACTGATTTCTAGATTTAACTAGAGGCATGGAGTAGTCACCCTAATTATTATACAATCATGTTTGCTAAACAAAGAGCAAACTATCTGAGATATATGTAAGCTCAATATCACATATTGACTCATATGTGCATGAACATGCATTTCTCAATCTTACTAATAAAGAGGCCTAGGACATCACACTCCGATAGGAGGGATGAATCCCATATCCATCACTCATAGTAAATCCCCATGTGTGAAAGCCACCCGATTATCACTATTAGAAGAACTCATCCTTCAGGATTGCATTTGATGATGTCAAAGTGTACCCAACGACGTGTGTTGAGTGTAGTGATTTCAAGTCTAAGAACTGCCACCACCGCCGTCACTATGAGAGCTAACTATGACTTCTATGATGATGGCTTCCATGTGTCAATATCATTGTTGGTCTGTCTAATACACTATTCTCTAACATGTACTTGTGTGCTTGGTTTGATATCGCCAAATCATGACTAATGAGATTTAGTCATAAACCAACTCACACTCTGATCTTATGTGTCATTTTTTTCTATCAACCTTCAACAATAACAACCGATCAAGGACATAATGAGAATATGTATATGTACTCTTAACATCTGTATGATCTCACTTCAACAAGGATAATACTTTAAGACATACATCGTTGAGTAATATTATTCTCTAGACATTTATAATGTTACATCATTATATCATAATTAAATTAAATATAATAAATTGGAAGTTTGCCTTTTATTAATAATCAAATCATTTTTTCATGATATGCCATTACAATCATCACATGATTGGCTCTCTGGGCATACATAACCAACAGGCTCCCACTTACACTTAGAACCAATCACCCACAAATCTAATTTTGAGTGACCTTACATGACCATCATGCTTTTTCTATTAAAGTGCCTTTGTCAATAGACCTACAACATTATTTTTTGGTTGGTACTTTGCAAATCTTTACATCTCCTCACTGTATGATCTCTCGTATGAGATGATACTGTCTTTGTATATGCTTGGAGTGTTGATGCAATCTGAGTTCCTTAGCTTGCACTAACTCCATTGTTGTCACAATATAGCTCGATTGCCTCACTAATGCTTGGAACAACCCCAAGTTCTGTGAAGAACTTCTTGATCCATACAACCTCCTTTGTTGTACTTGATGCAGCAATATACTCAACCTCTACTGTAGATTCGACAACTGTTTCTTTTTGGGAACTATTCCAGCTCACATCTTTGTTGTTGAGGCAGAACATGAATCTAGATTGCAACTTTTAATCATCTTGATCAGTCTGGAAGCTTGCATCAGTGTAACCTCTTACACCAACTCTTCCTCTTCTCCGTAAACCATGAACTGTTCCTTAGTCCTTCTCAAGTACTTGAAGATGTTCTTTACGACTATCTAGTGAGAATCACCTAGATCTGAGTGATATCTACTTGTCATGCTCAAGGCATATGAGATGCCTGGATGGGTACACAACATTGCATACATGATTGATCCAATTGTTGAGGCATATGGAATCACACTCACACATTCACTCTCTTCAGAAGAACTAGCACATTGAGCTCTAGAGATAGGGATACCATGATGTGCAGGTAGGTTTCCTCTCTTTAAGTTCTCCATGATGAACCGCTTCAACACTTTGTCAATGTATGTTCTCTTACTTAGTCTAAAAATCCTTGTGGATCTATCTCTATA
This sequence comes from Alisma plantago-aquatica, assembly GCA_963693085.1. Taxonomy (NCBI): domain Eukaryota; kingdom Viridiplantae; phylum Streptophyta; class Magnoliopsida; order Alismatales; family Alismataceae; genus Alisma; species Alisma plantago-aquatica. The sequence goes on along the minus strand of OY856412.1, from coordinate 1,017,884,242 downwards.
TATTTTTATCCCCAAGATGTAGGATTCTTATCCTAAGTCTTTCATATAGAATGTTTTTCCAAGCCATGCCTTTACCTTTTGTAAAGTAGGGATGTCATTCCCCATAAATAGTATGTCATCTACATACAATCTGAGGAATGTCACTATGCTCCCATTGACCTTCTTATACGCACAAGGTTCATCTTCATTTTGAATAAAGCCAAACCCTTAGACTTTCTCCTCAAAATTAAGATTCTAGCTCCAAGATGCTTTCTTCAATCCATAGATTGACCTTTATAGCTTACATACTTTATTTGCAAACTTTGGATCTATAAACCCTTCAGGCTGTGTCATATCCATATCATGAACAAGATTCTCATTAAGGAATTTGGTTTTAACATCCATTTTCCAAATTTCATAATCACGATAAGGTGCAATATCAAGCATGATCCTGATGGACTTAACCATGGCCACTGGAGAAAAGGTTTCATCATAGTAAACACCTTGAACTTGTCTGAAACACTATTCTACAAATCTTCCCTTATAGATTTATACTTTACCATCCACGTCGGTCTTCTTTTTGAAGACCCATTTGCACCCTATGGGTTTTACCCCTTCAGGTGGATCCACCAAAGTCCATACTTTATTGGTGTACATGGATTCCATCTCGGATCTCATGGCATCAAGCCATTTCTCAAACTATGGTCCCTCTATAGCATCTTAATAGGAAATTGGCTCATCATGTGTGACAAATTCACTGCCTTCTGAGTTACAAGATATCCAAATCTTTCAAGCTCAAGGTGTGTCCTATTAGATCTACGAGGTTCATGTGTTACTTGAGGAATTTGAGATTCCATAACATTTTGTGAATCTTTAGGTTCCTCTTGTACATCTACTCATTCAATGTTTTCTTGTTGGTCTCAAACCTCTTCAAGTTCTACTTGCCTCCCACTTATTCCTTTAGAAACAAATTTCTTTTCAAGGAATACAACATCTCTGACAAAAAACACTTTTCTATTAGATATGGAGTAAAAGTAATATCCTTTAGTTTCCTTTAGATATCCAAAAAAGTAGCATTTATCAGATTTAGGACCAAGCTTTTCAAGGAAGCATCTTGCTAACATAAGCTTCACATTCCCAAATCCTCATAAAAGACATATTGGGATGCTTCCCATTCCATATCTCATATGGTGTCTTTTGAACCGACTTAAATAGTATTCAGTTTAGTGTAAATGCAGTGGTTTGTAGAGTATATCCCCAAAAGGTAGTCAGAAGTTCAGCTAAACTCAGCATCAATCACACCATATCCAGTAATGTGTGATTCCTTCTTTCTGATACACCATTATGATGAGGTGTCCCAACTGGAGTACATTGGGAGACAATCCCATGGGCTCTAAGAAGGACCTCAAACTCTAGGTTTAAGTATTCTCCATCTCGATCAGAATGAAGTGCCTTAATACTTTTACCAAGTTGGTTATGTACTTCATTCATGAACTCCTTGAACTTGTAAAGAGCTTCAAACTTACATTTCATTAAATAAACATATCCATACCTACTGAAGTCATTTATGAAGGTAATAAAGTATTGAAACCCACCTCTAGTTGTAGTTCTAAAAGGTCAACACACATCAGTATATATGTGTCCTAATAGATCACTAGCCCTCTTATTATTACCATTGAAAGGGATCTTAGCCATCTTGCCAACAAACAAGATTCACATGTCTCTAATGATTCAAAATCAAGAGTCCAGATAACCATCTTTATGGAGTCTAGATATGTGATTCTCATTTTTGTGCCCAAGACGACAATGCCAAAGGTATGTTTTGTTTGAGTTGTTGAGTTTTAGTCTTTTTTATTAATGTAATATACATATGTCTTAAGATATAACAAGTAAAGATCATAAGACATAGGGGCACTACCATAAAAGATCGCATCTTTTGAAATAGAACATAAACCACTTTTTATATGGAATTCAAATGCATCTGTGTCTAAAAAAGATATAAAAATGATATTTCTATTTATAGAAGGTACATAATAGTAGTTCTTTAACTCTATTACAATCCCCATAGAAAAATATATAATATAGGTTCCAACTGTGTTGGCCACAACTCTTGCGCCAATAGCAAATCACAGTTCCACATTGACTTTTCTCAAAGGCCTACTTCCATTCAAATCATGCATATGGGAACATATGTGAGATCCACATCTGGTATCTAATACACAAGATGATGAAGTAGATAGATTTTTCCAAATAACATATATACCTGAAGTGAAGATCACCATCCCCATCTTCTGCTTCCTGAAATCCTTCAAGTACAAAGGATGAGTTCCTCTTGTACTTTTCTTTCTCCTTATCTTGAGTGTTGAAGAATTGGACTTAGGGTTGACCACAAAAATCTTCTTGGTCTTGCTTTGATCCTTGGACTCAGACCCACTGATCATCATCACGAGCTTGTCCTTCTACACTTTTGCTTCAGCATGAATCAACATGGCAAGTCATTCTGACATTTGTTCAGCCAAATTACTCACATGGTAACATGAAATAAAATGTCTATATGATTCAGGAAAGTCCTTGGATTCCTATTAGTGGCCAACTCTTGGCTCAAACTGAATCCAATTCTTCAAGATGATACACATGTCCAATCATATTATGCACATTTTCTTCTATTGAGGTTCCCTATGTTAGCTTTGACTCAAGTAGCACCTTTAAGATAGAGTCCCTTTCTTTCTTGTCAAGACTGAGTGCTACCTTCTTAAGATGTGTCACCATCAAGAATACTCATGTCCTCACAATGCTCTGTAAACTCATACTTCATGCATCTTAACATAAGGTACTTTATCTCCAAGGCATAATGGGCATGCTTCCAGTAAACATCCACTTGTGCCCTAGGTGCATTAGGAGGAGTATTCAGGCACAGGTTTGTCAAGGACGTATATCTTGCACTCTTCATTGAGAACTCTTCTCAAAGTCCAAAACCAGTCGTAGAAATTCCGCCTGTCAATTTTTTCCTTCTCCAGGACCAATCGTAATTCGGATTTTTTTGTCATTGATTTTACAAAAGAAAATTTTGTATTTTTCCAAAACTATTTTTGATTTGATTTGATTTGAAATTCACTATGATATTAATTATTCCTTTAATTATTATCACTCCCAATATTTTATTCTAATTGATAGCCCTCAATATCAATTCAGAATATTGCAACATACAATACTCTAGTGGGGTACAATCCATATTTCATCAAGTCATGAGTCAGCTTTGGTTGATCACCGACAACTTGACTATTTAGGTAGGCCATCATGCCAATTGCATCATATATAACTCTTAGATATATGATATGAACAACTACTTGCCATAAGCATCTGCATGCTTTTGGGCTTAGACACTCTAACAATCACTAGTTAAGCCTGACTCAAAAACTAACACGATAAAAATGTACCCCACTTTGGTGACACCTACATCATTACCATCACACTTCCACAAGATAGACAGAATACCATGCTTTGGCATCAACTACGCTTGGTTGACTAAGCTTTTCATGTGTGTCATTTATGGAAAGCATCTAAGACTTAATATTTTAATTGAGGGAGTTTGTATAAATACATATACTTTATCCAATCACCACATATATAGTATGTATCATATACATGTTAAATATTATAATGAAAACATGTAATAAATGAAAGAGGTGGTTATGGCCAGCCTAATGAAATCTCTTGGAGCCACAAGGAATTACGGTCATCTAGGTCTACATCACATGCATAAACCTATTGTTGATGAAGATTTGTGCTTGCCAATATGGGTTTATCAGTTCAACTCTTGAACCGATCCACTCACCTCCTGGCCAGTTGCTAGGTCATCTCATCGGTCGTCTGGTCCTTCAGTCCACCATCAGTTGGCTCCTCTAGTGGATCAATCGGGTCCACCAGGAAATTGGTCTAGATTGTCCTCCGTATTATTGTCTCATCTTCAGGACGTCATCATCTTTGTCATAGTAGAAAAGTAAACTATCCTACTTTTACATGATTATTTAGAAACATCAAGTTACATTCAAGGGGAGTAATTGTAGGAAAGAATTAAATTTACATGGAGAAGAAAAGATAGATTCTCAGTATGTAGATCGAGATAAGAGGGTCAACCAACGATTCAACCATGCACAAAATATAGGCGTTATTGGCCATAACCATGCTACATATCCACCATCAAAATTGCTTTTAGCATGACACATGTAATTTGCATATATATATATATATATATATATATATATATATATATATATATATATATATATTCTGATCATATGATGTCCTAGAGAGCCAATCATATGTTGTCCCATATGATCATATATATACACATGTCCCAGAGAGTCAATCATATGCTGATTATAATGGAATAACTTGTAAATGATTTGATTAATAATAAAAGCAATCTTCCAATTTATTTTGTTTTTCAGTTATGAGATAATGAATTAACATAATAAATGTCTAAAGAATGATATTACTCAATGATGTATGTCTTTGGGTTGATGATCTAAATAATGAGATCATATGGATTCCATGAGTATATACATTCTTGATATGTCCCTAGTCGAATGTTATTGTGAAAGGATGATAGAAAAAAATAACACATAAGACTAGAGTGTGTGTTGGTTGATGATAGAATTTCATCAACCATGATATGTGATATCAAACCAAACACATAGGTACTTGTTAGAGAATAATGTATTGGACAGACCCACCATAAGAGTGATAAATGGAGACCATAAATGATAGTCAGAATCAGCTCTTCTAATGTTGGTGGTTATTGTGGCTCTTAGACCTAAATGTACTACACACCTCTTATGTCATTCAGCATACGTTGACATCATCCACCATAACCTTGAATAAGGGTTGCCATAAAAGTGTTGATTGGATGCAATGCGACACATGGGGATGACAGTAAGTGATGTAGATGGGATTTGTCCCTCCTACATGAGTATGATATGCTAGCCACTTGAAAAGTGAGACTAAGAAATGCATGACCATGTACATGTGAGTCACTGTGTGATATTGAGCTTACACATATCTCATACAATCTGGTCTGGTTCAAGGAACATAGATTAAATGTTGAAGAGCTTGACTATTCCATGCCTTGATTTCAATCTGGATATCAATGACAAAGGAACTATACAAACATTATAGAACTAAACACAGATTGTAGGTTGAAGTTGTTCTCTAACTTTCCATTTACTTGGGTAGTAATTATGTGTTCTAGATACCACTCTTTTCTTGTGATGTCATAAATTGGTTATGGACATTCACTACCAACATAAACTGCAACCTACAGTGTCACACATATAGGATACACTTAGAATAGGAGTTTGTTCATAAATGGTATTAAAATTGATTACTACAGTGTTTATTTTTTTTTATTTAAGAAATAAATGACTTATTGGACTCTGAATTGACAACTTTAAGTGGTAAACCGATCAGTTCGAGTGTCAGCTTAATTGGAAATTACATTGGCTAAATTCTGGAAGAACTAGGGCATGCATGATCAGTTCACGTAGCGAACCAATCGGCTCAAGGCTGCCAGATGAACGGTTAATGAGATGAACCTCCTGGTTCATAGATTAAATTTGATTTCATCAAGGATGAATTTTGATGTCATGTAGTGTATTAATTAGATTATAATTTCCAATACAAATATGATTGGGAAATATGATGAAACGTTTGGCTTAAGGGTTGAACTGATCGTCTTGCATGCCAACCAATCGGTTCTCCTGTGAATTGGTTGTTTTGTCGCTCGTATGATGCAAAACATTCATGAAATTCCGATCCCTTCCTATGATGCCCCATGCCACACAAAAGGAGATTACTCAAAGCAAAATTGTGGAAGAGAGATTAACAAACTTATTAGAAAAAAATACTAAAAATTAAAACTTTTTTAACAAAACAACCATATAGAAAGAACCTTTATACATGAGTCCTTTCATGCCTCAAAGCATTCATAAGGAATGTTGTCAATCTATAACGAAAGCATTTTTATAGAACATATATACATGATTCCATCATATTTGATATACAAAGGTCACATAAAGATAACACGTTCACAAAACATATACAAAGTGTTCCCAAAGACCCGAATGTACATGGACAACTCTAGGACTCTATAAAAAAAAGACATCCAACAATACCTCCAACCTTACCAGCTACTGTTCCTCTAACTGCTGCTCAACCTCCTCTACACAATCTCTATATCTCCGTGCTCATCCACCTAAAAAGGGTGTGGGAAACCCATTGGGTGAGATTCCAAATCTCAGTGGGAGATACAACTCATCATCATTCTATTATTAATATCACAGATAAGATAAACTAAGCAACAATATAAATACAACTAAGATGAAACAAATAATGATTATTAACATGAAGGGTAATCACTATTAAATTAGGAAACAACTTAATAATTAAAAAAGAATATGAAGAGCATGTATATTTTCTATCAAGAACATTGTCTAAAGATCAAGCAAGGCCTCAACCAATATTTTCATATTGATCCTATATAATTATACTACACGGCTGATTACATATTCATTATGCCCTTAAAATTTGAATCGTGCCATCCATATCCAACTGACCACTATATGTATATAGTCAAAATAAGTGCCATACAAGGTCTAATGGATGAGCCAAAATCCATGACATCACCTTCCTCAATCAGTATGAGTAAATATGCAGTGACATCATGAGTCATCTGCTTCTAGAGACGTTTTAGTCTAGTTGTGTATATTTATCCCACCTTGGTATAGGTTATGACCCTAGTGAAATTGAGCTACGACTTATAGTAGTGCTCTTTTAGGATTTGACTTATAGTCAATCCCGTGATACAAATTCTAGGTATGACTTACACTCAATCTTATGATACAAATTCTAGGTATGACTTACTGTCAATCTTGTGATACAAATTCTAGGTATGACTTACAGTCAATCCTGTGGTACAAATTCTAGGTATGACTTATAGTCAATCCTATCATACAAATACGTTATGGATACAAGTTGGTATTCCAACTTGCACCCCACATATTCAACAATATATGCTCCCAGTTAAACTCGTTTCACCATTCAGCAAGTGCTAAAACTAAATTGATCTATGGCACACAACAACTACACTATTAGATTTCACTTGATTAATTAGATCAATTTAACATCTTTGAGCATCAATCAAGTTACAACGTATAACCTCTAATTAAGATCTACATAAATAGGGCATAATTCATCACCAGGGGAAATTGAATCTCATCATCACTTTATGCGTGTTATTCATTATATGTCCATCTCAAGGACCAATGACCATCACAAGGTCCAATGTCAATCACAAGGACCAATGTCCATCACATCATAACCACCATAGCTCATACCCGACTATGTACATCAATCAGTATCACCTACATGGTTAGAAGTTGATAATAAGAAGGCAAAGCATCAAAATCTCATAGAACCCATACCATACATTTACTTCATAACTTTTACATCATAGCAATTAGGGTTTCACTTCTCCCAATTAGGGTTTACAAGGTTGAATCACCATCCAGCCTTAGGTTATCACTTCCTTCATCGTTATGAAGTATATTATGAGATGTAGAAACATATTCCTATCATTATTATAAAACATGTAAAGGGGTCTAGCTTTCAACATCATACACATGATTACACCATAGGGTATCACATCACACCATGTAACCCTAACATCAATAAGATGCATCACTACACATCACATAGGGTATTGGTTAACCCTAGGTATCAGGGAACCAACCTAGATAGGGTATCGACCTACCAACCTCAAGGTAAGTATCAATTTATCATCACCTGGTATCAGATACCACAAAAGATATCGGTTTATCATCACTTGCTATCGGGCACCACAAAAGATATTGATTTATCATCACTTGGTATCGGGCACCACAAACGATATCGGTTTATCAGCACTTGGTATTGAGCACCACAAAAGATATTGGTTTGAAGGTACATGAAAAAGTGTATCGGCCATACAATCTTATAGGGTATCGGCCTAAGTATCCCTTTAGATATCAACCACCTTCACCATCATGGGATATCGGCCATACCAACAACTAGGGTATCGGCCTCAAAGATCCCCAAGGGATATCGGCCACTAGGGTTTAGAGTAGAATCGGTTAAACCTCAAGGAAGATGTTTCTGTCTTCAAATCTAGGTGCATCGAGTTGCATGTGTGTCGAATTACATGTGTATTGGATTAGGGTTACCCATGTCGACTTCCATACTCAACTAAAAGCATGGAGATTGAACACTCTTCCTCAGTAGTCATCACTAGATCAAAACAAGCAACATCATGGTAGGTATATCAGCTTAGCATGTTAGTTTGCATTGCATTTCAGTTTATCATATCGGTTTAGCATATCAGATCAGTTTAGCAATCTTCTTCTTCAAGATGATGATACTAACAAGACAAAAGAAAGGTTCATCTCATGGCAGCAACTTAGCAAGGTTCTATTCTCAAAACCAAACGTAAGGCTACCAAGAATAGCTACTAAAAATCAAGGAATAATGAGCTAAGGACAACCGGAAAGATAACAAGTAGAAAGGTGATAAAAACAATGTAGGTTTAGAATTATATAACCCTCCTCAAGAACAACCACCAAGCTCCAAGATCTAAGGTCAAGCTCTAATGTCATGAACTCAAGGTAGAAGAAGAAGATCCTCCAAGCACAACACCTCCAAGAGATAAGATAGGATTGTAATTAAGAAAGAAAAAGAGAGGTAAGAAGGTACCAAGGTCCATGGTTGAGAAGAAGAAAGAAGAAGAGAAAGAAAGCTAGAAAGCCATGGCTTACCAAGGAAGAAGATGAAAGAGAGCACCACAAGCTGTTGGCTTGACCACCAAGATCCAAGGGAGAGTTCTCTTCAAGATCAATGTCAACCACCAAAGAGAGAAAGCAAGGATCACTAAAATGGTTCTCCTACATGGGAAGAGAGGGGTATATATACATGGTTGATGAAAGAGAGAGCAAGGGGAATGTGTCACCACCTTAGAACTCTAGAAGACACATGTCCGAGAAGAAAGGACACATGTAACACCATGCAACAAGGTGATAGGATCTATGTCTCACCCACTTGGTCACTAAGGAAGATAAAGGTCGATACACTCATCCATCCTCTTCACAACCCGATAGGGATGAAACCCTAGGTCACAAACTGATAAGGCACATCTCTAAAGTCTCCTCAAAATGATATGCCAATCCTCAAGGTACCACAAACTGATAAGATGTCCCTCAAGACATCCTCAACTGGAATCAAACCTCCTCAAGGCAACCACAAACCAATACATGGTCTTACCAAGGCTCTCAAGCCCACGACAACACTCTTATGAGCAAAGCACACCTTAAACATGTGCCTAAAACATCACCAAGGATGTTAACACTCAACCAAGTCCAAAACAAGGTGGTCAACACTTCCTCTCTCCTCTAAATGATGCCAAGAGAGAGAAGAAACACTCTAGAGGTGGCAAACTTGCACAACAACCCCTATTTTGGGTAAATTGCAAGTTTGCACCAAACCTCTCCACAAAGCATTGGCATCAAGAAACAAGCTCAAACAAGAAACACAAACCTCAAACATGCCGTAATTACATCTTAGATGTTTAGAGAAGGGAGCTAAGCAACATACTTAAGCAAAGAAAATAGGGTTAGCCCAAAACATGGGTCAGTGTCCTTACACTTCCACTCCAACATAGATTGGGAACCCTAACCCTAACCCTCCTATGAATAGAGGGGTATTGGGGGATTCCAAGAGATACAACTCAATTACTTCTTAAAAATGTTATTTTCTCTAGTTGTGGTAACCAAGAGAACCTGAGAAAGTCCTACTCGATAAAGGAAGGGACAGAAAGGGAGAAAAATTGTGGGAGAGAAAACTGGATCTAGTAAACCAATATACAGGGACAACTCCATCCTATCTATTCTACTTGAAGGATAGGAGTTCTAGGTGGTTTGTGTGGACTACTCTAGATGCGTGAAGCTTTTACTGCTAGAAGGACAACATCAGACTGGTGTCTTTGGCGATCATTCGGGAACTATTGTAGGTGTTTTTTGAGTGTGACTAGAATAAAGGTGCACAAGAAGATGAGGATATTGTCATTGGACTTGCTCCAAGACGAGCTATATCCTCGAAACCATCCTTTCCATTATGTAGTTGTTGATGCGATCTACTGTTATAAAGTGAATATGGCAGTAATATTTTTTTCACTACCTACTATGATTCCATATTTCCATACACTATTGAGATATGCCAGTGCGGGGAGGGTTTTTCCCCATCACCCCATTTTGAATGTTTTTGAGAATGTTTTAGGTTGTGGCTTAAATATTATGTGATAGAGAGTAGATGTTGTTGTAACTCATTTTAGGGTTGTATACCCTACTTTTTGGTGTTGTGGCATGTGTACCCATGATGTACCATATTTTAGTGGGATGGTCATTGTACCCTTATTGGAAATTGGACCTTATTCCATTTTAGTTATCACTCATACTGATCAAGGGGGAGAGATCTTTAGGAGTCTTATTATTATAAGATCTTATAGGGGCTTGTTTTAGCTTCACAATGTTCAACTCATAGTTTGAGTGGTATGCTTCAAACCAACTCGATCTTAATAAAACAAGTAACCAACTATGTAGTATACCTACTTAGTTGCATTTTATGAATCACATTGGATATGTTTCTAATTGTTCTTATACTTTTTCCAAGTATTATACATGATCAACACATGTATTTGAATCTAATTTTTATATTGTCTATGAATTTATTTATGTGTTCAACATATGTTGTAATCATAATTAACACTTTATGCATAAATCTTATGTATATATGTTCACCTATTGATTAAGATGTCTTTTAATAATATGGGCATATTATTCTTGTAATAAATAAGTATGTGAGATCTTTATGTATCATATTTTTGGGACTTGATGTCACCCATGTGGTTTTGAAAATCTTTTAGGTATGCTAGCACAGTGTAAGTTACATGTTAATTAAGAAGGCACACGAATTAATTTAGTTAAGTCTAGAGTGTATATGTAATCTTACTTTCCTAAATTATGGTTGGGTAGGTTATAATGGATATGATAGGATGATCTTCTTGGAATTTTCTTATGATAATGAGTTGTAACCTGGTTTAGAAACCTTACATTTCTACATGATGCATATGAAACACATTGTAATACAATTTGGTGAAGTTAATCGAAAGGGAATCCAATTTTTTCCCTATCATATATACTCTAGGAGTAGTTCTAATGTAGAGTGGCACCCTTTATACAGTGTTATGTGAGGTTTTATTATGTTTTCCCATATTATAGTTTTTACTAGATTTCTTTACTCAAAATGATTCAACTCAGGATTTTAATGATTCTTAATTTTGAGTTGGGTGTTTGTCTGGGGACCTCTCCTAATGACTATTCATGGTTTGATCATCAAGACGGGTCCTCAAAGTAATATATACTAATTATTAAATGAAATGGCATGTCATCGGTGAAATATTGTTTTTGCAACATAGAGATTAGTTATTATTCGTCTCGTTCTCTATTATGTGTGAAAATGAAGAGGGTTGAATATGGATATTATTAGAAATCCAATTTAGTTTGTCATGTAGGAAAGCATGCGGTTAGAAGGAGTACATAGTATGTTTTATGATATATTCAGCTACCATGTTGTAGCTGTGAGGTATGAAAGACATTTTCTATTTGGGGAATTCTTTGATTAGATCGGAAAACTCTCTTCTGAAGGGCTTCATTTTGATGTCCATGAGTCTGTTATTTCTTACAAGGTTGATATCGTGGATGCATCTAAGTAAATAGTAAGTGAAGACCAATAGTATTCCTTCTTTTTTTTAAAGTCAGGAGGCAATCTTATTCATCCCGCCCTCCTCTTATGAGCTTCAGAAAATGACAAAATACAACCACTAATTAAATGAGGAGTCATAAACGTGGTAGTACTACTACCATTACAATCACTATAAAGTAAATCAATACAACCCGCAGGGGGTGAAGCATACTCGACATATGCATGTTGGTTTTAAATGTTAGACTTGGCCAACTGCTCTGCCACCATGTTACCATCTCTTCCAATATGCTTGATACACCGTCCTGATCTGCTCATCCATTTGATCCTACCGATGGTCTTAGCGTATTTAGGGCAATCAGTAACGTCTCCTTGTAACATCTTCACAGCCTCTAGAGAGTCTGTTTCAAATATAGCTTGTGTGATATTATTATCCAGTGCTACCTCCATGGCGAACAAGACTCCTTCCAACTCAGCCTCAACCACCTCTGTGGTTTGCAATCTTACCGCCGCACCTCCAATCAACCTACCTTCTTCATCGCGGCAGACAAAAGCGCTACAGGCCGTTCTATTCTTTATAGTCGCGTCAGAATTAAATTTGACTACTCCAGGAGGAGGCGTTGTCCAGTGAGCGGGGCTGATGAAGGCTTCCATCTGCGTTTGCCTACTGAATGCCTATTTGTGTGCCGCGATCTCCCGCCTAATTTGTCCCACGATTGTCTGCTTGTCCATGGTTTTGTCTTCCAGAACTCGTATGTTTCTCGCCTTCCAAATCACCAAGTAGGTGATGAAGATAGTCGATCTTTCTTGTTCGTACAGATTGAGGGTTTCGTCGATCCAGAATCTGATGTCCACCATCGATTGAAAAGGATCATGGATGCCCGTGTTGTCGTAGACCTCCTCCCAGATGTCCTTAGCCTCTCTACAGTCTCTAATGGTGTGGAGCATAGTTTCTTCCTCCTCCCAACATCTAGGGCATGAACTGCAGTTCGTCAACCTCCTCTTAAACCTTCGGCTATTTGTGAGATGTGCATCATGCATCATTAACCACACGAATGTTTTAATTTTACTAGAGAGTTTAGATTTCCATAGTTTAGTCCACCTCCCATCGATCCTGATGTCCTTCCCTCACGGAGCTTGGAATAGGCCGATTTCGTAGTGAACTGTCCATTGTTAGTCAGGCTCCACACCGTCATGTCTTCGTCGTCATCCGCGTGGGGTGGTTTAAGGTTCAAGATGGCCTCCACCGTCGCTGGAATGAACCAATCGTACATGAAGTCCTTATCCCAGTTCCCCTGCAAATCCACCATGCTTGCCACTCTGAGGTCAACCAACTCCGGCGGAACCTGTCTCATGACCTCCTCCTCCAGTTTAGGCCTGTTATGGATCCACCGGTCATACCACACACTCATAGATTCACCATTCATCGGTATGGTATAGGTGTTCACTTCCATAAAGTCTTCCCCATCGAAAATAGCAGCACCCAGCCTGGAGACATTCGAAGGCCTAGTGCCTCTGCGATCTTTTTCTCTCATGAACCGTAGCCAATGTGTATCCCTATTGCTCCTCAGTTCCCGAAGGTGTTTGAGGATCAAAGCCTGATTCCATTCCCTCATACTCCTCATACCTAACCCTCTGTCTTTCTTACTGCTGGTTAGTTTGTTCCATGCCACCAAAGCCATTGGGTGAGTTTTGTGGTTGCCCTCCCACACAAACCTTCTTACCGCCCCATTGATTCTGTCACAGATATGTGCCGGAAGCTTGGCCGTTTGCATTACGTAGGTGGGTAAGGCTTGGATAACATACTTGGATAGGGATACTCGACCTCGCAGGGAGAGTCATCTCACCGACCATGCTACGATCATGATGTTAACCCTGTCAAGACCAATAGTATTCTTTGCACAACTTCAATGCATGTAAAATTCCCATGATTTCCTTCTCGATTGTTGATGATGCGTACATATAGCATTGACCTCATGCAATTAACCTCTAGAATCGACCTATAACATTTTATCCTCATGGAATAAAAACCATGGAACATACTAATAGCATCGACCTATGGAATCAAACTATAACACCAATCTCATGGTACCACCCCATGAATATCCACCATTTGACTTAAACATCCAAACTCATTCCTGTTTTACCTTAAAGAAGGTGAGTTTACTATAAAGGGAGACATTTCAACTCTACATATTTTTCTAATGGGTAAATTCAATAAGAGAGAGAAAATACACATTCATTTATCAATCATTTGATTTATGGAAGCTCAATTAGGGTCTTTGTAAGCTAATAACATTCAAGCATGAATCAAAACTAAAGATCTAATTGAGGAAAATTTTGTTCATTTAAAAAATGTTTAGAGCATAAAAACACGGTACAGAACATAAAGGATTTGAAGTCCCAAAGTATAATTTAATTTAATCTCAATGTCTTAAGATTATAAAAGAAGAATATTGTCAACTATTTAGTTGCAATTGGTTTTAATCCTCTATATGAATAGATATCTAACATAGATTAGTTTTATCACCTAAGATTATATTTCCTGAAGTGCTAGAGATGAAGGAGTAAAGGTTTAAACTCTAGAAGCTCCACTAAAAAGGTTTCAACCTCCCATCTTGTACGCAACACCTCCAATTAGGTGAAAGAAGGAGAAATATACGATTTTAAAAAATAATCTAGGGTTTCTACCGTATGTTATGTATAACTCTAGTCAAGAATAGAGAAGGGAGAAACTAGATGATTAAATAAGAAGAATAGAGACAATTTAACTAGATTGAAACCCTAGTGGATGAGTGCATGATAGAAGAGTGAAGAAATACAAGGAGATAACAAAAACTATATCTGCTTGCTCCTTCATAGGGAAATTTGATAGTTGAAAAGTTTCATGCTCGCACTCAACATTGGAGGCAGTCTCCACAAATGATGGCTCCAGTGGTTCATCCATTTAGATTCATATTTTCCTATTTTTTCTATAATATTATGTCAACAATGTTGGGTTAATCCCCTATTCTATGGGACCTAGGAGTAGTCTGGTATTAATTAGTACATGACAATCTTTCTATAGTGTTCACATTCTTTGCTCTAATTTTGATGATAATGATTAGTTTTATTCACCATGTTCACTCATTATCATACAAAATTATTCGATGTATATTTAGCCATTATGAAAGCGGGGTTAATAGTTGGAAACATTATCATGACTGTATCTAATAACACACTATGAAAGATGGATAACAATTATGAGATTATATATCCAGAGTGAAATACATGTGATTCATCTTCTATATGAACACTATAAAAGGAGTTTGTAATTAGTTTGAATAATACATTAGAGTGTGAAGTGGGTAATGATGAATACAAGTGACTAGTTCTGAAAACCAAAGATAATTTCTTTTTAGATAAAGATAAATAGTGTATGAGTTGATGTCATGGAAAAACTATAATCCAAGCGAATCCATTTTTTATTACATGGATCAATTTAATTCATTATCGTGTTAATTTCAATTTTTATCTTAAACAATCAAATTAAACTTTTTCTATGGTCTAGTTGATTTGGCTTCTAGTTTGTAGTAGTTTAGAGCTTCGTAGTTCTCCATGTTCGATAACTAGAAACTTGATAGTCCGATATTACTTGGCACATAAACTTGTTTTTACATGTGTGTCTTTAGTGTGTCAAATTTTTAGCATCATTTCCAAGGAATTGCCAATGAAAAAGGTACAAGTTCTAAAACCAAACACTCTTAGCCACTTAATATTTTTTTTAGTTACATTTTACTAAAAAACTGTCATTCCTTTTATTAGTCAATTATAAAACTATGCATTCTTTCATTGAATTCACTTTTTTTTCTGGTACTAAGTTATGGTCCACACTCAAAGCAATAATTATAGGGATCCATCTCCTCTATGAATAGTCAAGAAAGATTCTTTTATAAGAGAAGGAATATTCAGCTTCATCTTGGATGTGAATTTCATTTACACCACCACAAATAGTACAATAAGTTCCACTAGTGGATAAAGAAGAACAAGTGACTGATCCTAAATATCTATAGGTTGAAGAAGAAGAAATAGAAGACATGTTGAACCACTTAGATGACAACAATGATGATGTGGTAGTTTAAGATGATGGGAAAACTATTTGGGAAAAGATGAAATCACTCTCAGCCACAACATAGTTGGGTCCAATCAGGTACCAAGAAGCTAATGTGGGGACCTACAACAAGATCCATATCTTGTATCTTTGGTAAAATGCCAGGTGTTCCATAGACATACCATGGAGGATCTAATGCAACACATTAATAGACTTGTAGAAAGTTGTGACATGCTAAAAATTAATAGGATGCTAGCTACAATCATGTATTTGAAGTCATTTCCCATATATATTGATGGAAAAGGAGAAGTCATGGTTCCTTAGTTTGACTCCTAAATCTATTGTCACATGGTATGAGATGATCAATATGTTTTTTGAAAGATATTTTACCAAAAAATTGAATGAATTGGTGAGAAAATACATGGTTTCAAGTAGCACACAAACAAGACATATTTAGAAGCTTGGAAGTTCTACCAGAATATGCTCAGGAATGTCTAATGTCATGGGATAGACTTACATGGCTAGGAAAAAACCTTTTTTGGGTTTTCATAAGGGGGATAGGGCCACAGTGGAAAGTGCATGAGCAGGATAGTTCATGAATAAGAAGGACAAGAAATGTGATGATATACTGAACAACATACCCATGAACCAGTACTGAGGACATGAACATGAGACACCTACATCAACCAAGAGTTCCATAATAATAAAGTGAAGCCAAGGAGCTAAGGAAATGGATGGCTGAGTTGACAAAGTACTTGGGTATTATGAATTGCACTTCATATAGAGGTGAGGAAAATGAATGATTGTACATGTAGAAGTCCAAAAATAGGTGAAATGAATAGTATCCATGGCCCAAAAACTCGAAGTTTTCTTGGGAGGATCTCAAAAAATTTCATGAGGATCTTTTACAGTTATAACAACCTCCACCATTGAAGTCCAATGTTCCACAACAAAATCAACAAGAAAGGGTACATGCTGGCTTGAAAGTTGGGGAGGATCTATTTGGAGAATTTATTACTAAGAATGATTCATATTTTGATTAGTCTCTTATGGAGCAGTAGAACTAAGGGTCTCAAATAAGAATCTTGGAAACTCAGTTCTCACAGTTGGTAATAGATGTGGAAAATTTTAGGAATTCTATTGAGTACGGGGTCCCAGGAAATACATACATCCAACATAATAACCAACAAGCCAAGGAAGTTGTAGAGAAGTGAAACCACCTCTCTACTAGAAAAGGAAAGGCCACATCCCAAAAACCAAACACCACATAAAAAATTTCACTAATAAGATGTGTACTAATACTTTCCACATGTGTGTATCTCAATACCAAAAAAATAGCAGCGGAAGAAACTCTAACTATTACAAAGCTTGACAACATATACAACTCATCACCACAAGTGTCTAAAAAGGAAACATAAAAGCTAAAGACCAAGTCAAGGATCATCTAACCACCTCTTCAAGTCTCCCAAAAGCTCAGATACAAGGTTGATGTTGAAGTTCACCTTTCCTTGATTTAACCTGGGGTTGGAAGCGTACCCCACAAAGAAGAGAAGAAAAAGAAACATCAGCAAAAAGTTGGTTTGTGCATACTAAAAGAAAACTTTGAGCAATTTAAGCAATAAGGACATCAAATGTAAAATGCTTCCCATACAAGAGATAAGGACTACCCACACAGGCATAAAAGAAAAGAATCATCATAACATGATAAAAAGGAAACTTGCCATAAACAAAACGATAAAGATTTTGCAATAAAAGTACATAAATAGAAAGTAGGGCACACACCCCAAAATCATCATCAAACTTGCATGCATGTGAGATAAAAATATCCCTAGAACAATATAAATGCAAAGGCTTCTAAGGCTTCACATACTTGAAAACTTGATAGAGAATGACTCACCAACAAACTCCCAATATATAAAAGTTGAGCCAAGGCTTCACATCCTTAAAACTCAGGTATGGGGCACCATCACCTCCATCCCAAAAATAGTAGGGCATACACCCAAAAACCAATGCAATTTACACTACTCTAGTGCTACTCATTCACATAGCATGTAAAATATAGAAGCAAGTAAATATTATCATCATATTAAAGAAAAATTGCCATCATACTAATGGACAACATAAACAACCACCTCACAAGTGGGAAAAAGACATCACATGTCATCCTATAGAGTTCCAACATGAACAAAGAATAAGAGAGAGTCCAAAATAATATCCATGATCACAAGATCAATATCAAGTAAGGTAGTTCACATGAACCATGATTTTCAAAACAAAAGTCATTCTATATAGGCTAATTTCCATAGGACCAAGAGTAATATAATTTAGTTTAATTGCTCAATTTATAATAATAGGAGATACAAAACATACCTCAAATCAGAGTCCAAAGTCCAAAGCGTGATCTAGGTCCAAGCCTAGGATCCAAAAACCTATTAAAGCACATATACAAATTTAATGTCAATTTCATGTACATTATCCAAACCCTTAAAACACTTTTTTTATCATTATGTGAATTAGGTTATGAAAACCATGCCACATTATAGATTAGGTTATTAGAATTCCAAAACATATTTTATTATACTGACTTATAGATAATTAGTTATGATTTTTATAAGTTAATTCATCATTAATTAGACCCATTGAAAACACATATTATTAATCTTTAGATTTAGTTATAAAAACATATACAAATTGTTATATCTTATTTTTGTGATTCCAATGAATATTTTTACATATTTTTATGATCATCCATTAGTTAGTTACTAATTTTTAAGCAACAACCAATCATGAAATTCCACGTCAGCAAACTGATCGCAAAGCAAAGAGAGAGAGAGAGAGTCCACACGGATCTGGGCCAGCCAATTAGGGCCGCACATGTCAGTGGACAACTAAGCCAAGACAAAAAAAGATCGTGCAAAGAAAACAAAATTGGATCACGGGAAAAGACTATTTTGCCCTTCGAGCGTAAAATTGAAATAAAGGTCGAATACAAGGGCAAAGAGGGGAAATTAGAAGGACCATGTATCCCCCGCGAAGAGCTCCTGATACCTGAACACTGTGACCAAATCCTCAAACTCCAGATCACAAACCAGAGAGAATCAATCCATGAAGTGAAAATGAACTTTGTTCCTAGGACATCACCAGATGCAACGAAACAAACAACAGAGAAAATGACCGCCCACAACCCGAGAGAGGTTCTCCACTATCACTAGGGAAACTGGAAAACCTAGATTGAGAGAACAAGCCTTAGGAAGGCCAAACCAACAATGGAGGGTGAACAAGCATCAAAAACTGAAGCACGACACCAAGAAACACGACGAGGAGAGGAACCAGGTGCTACTAATTTCAGAGAAAAACAAAACCAAAGAGAAAGAGGTGAATCAACATTACCTAAAATTCAAGCAAACTAGGGACCCACGAAGCTCGCCCCCAGCCTCACGAACCGAATTCGACTAAAAGAAGTAGCAACTGAGCACCAGGAACCCACCGTCGAGGTCACTGCCGCCGAAATAGGTAGATGGAGTAGGGAGAGATAGATGCGGAAAAAACAAGACCAAAGTGGCTTTTGGAGAAGGTTGTTGGGTGTTCAAGGAACGTAGGGGAGGTCCTATTTATAGGTGTGAAGTTAGGGTTCAACAAGGAAATCACTGGAACCAGGAAATGGAGGAGAAAAAGGAAAGCCCTCGTCGACCCAACAACTGGAAGAGAGAGAGTCCCAAAGAAAGTGGGGATCTCTAAAACTGGAAAGCAACAAAGATAGCAAAAAGGAAAACAAAAATAACTGAGATGGAGAGGAGAGAAAGATCAGGGTCATAATCGATCGCCATCGTTGTTGAGTCCTAATAGGACAGGGAAGGTGAGGAAGACATATAGAGTCCATCTGATCAATCCGCATTTGAACAGGGAGAACGTGGGCCGTCCGATCGCACATGATAGAAACCTTAGTCGAAAAGGAAATATGTTGGTGTGACATATGATTTATTTAATTTTATAAAGTGATACACATGATTCCTTTACTTATTCTCTCTCTTCAATTGAGGGCTTAAACATTATCCAAATTAAGTGAAATTTGGCATAGACGCCAAATAAGATATGTAGATTCTGACTGTCCAATTTGATTGCACTTTTAGCAAATTTATATGTATTATTTAACGTACTCTTTGTTTCTCTTTCCTGATGCAATAATGACACATGGATTATCCAAATTAGGTGAAACTTCATCCACAAGTTATCTTAAGTGTGTTGAATATGAATTGCCTTTATTTCCAACTTTTGGTGTCATGAATTACATTTATTTATTAATTATCCCTTTTTGGCAATTTGTCTATCCTAACATACCATGTTATTTCACGGTAGTTCAAATTGGATGAAAATTGACATGTAGGCTTATTTTGATGTGTAGATTATGAATTTTAAATTTATTCTTTCATTTGAGACTTTCTTACATGTGTTATGTCATATGTCCCATTAGAGGCCCATTAGCTCATTAATCATCCAATTAGGTTCCTAATATCTCCTTATGTGTCATATTTGATCATTTTGCACGATTTTATTATGTGACACATCTTGTATTTCATATTTGGCTTAATTACTTATTTAGCCTATCCTTGTTTGGCTAAGTCAAAAGGGTCAAACTTCTAGGGTATGGTTAGAGATCTAGTATGTTACAACAGTGACACTTCATAATGGAAAGGTGGGGAACAAAGAATAGACAATGCATCATAATAAGGGAAGGAAATTGGGTCAAGTACAAAACTTCTTGAACTATTAGTTGAGGGATGATTGTTCCTTCTGTGAAGATTCCTATGGTATCAATGGAAGAAGAGCTTGAATCCATCATATAGGGTGGGAAATCCATTATTATTGGGTATGTTCCACAACATCTCACAAATATTGTTATGCTTGTACCTTTTCCCAACAGACTCAAGAATACCAAGGTAGACCAACAATTCAATATATTCATAGATATCTTTTGCAAGCTCCATTTACTTCTCTCGTTAGTTGAGGATCTTGAACAGAGTACTTCTATTCTTATGTAGTGGAGTAATGAATAGAAGTAAGTATGTTGATTTAAAGGAAGTTACCTAGGAAGATGGAAGATCTGTGGTGCCTTAATATACCTTATTCAATAGGCAATTTTCACTTTGGGGACACACTATGTAAATTAGAAATCAACATTAATTTGATGCGCTCAAGACATTTAGAAATATGGAATGGGAACACTGCAAGAAGATTAATATGATGATCTAGTTAGATGAAAAAATATTTTGTTATGCCTAATTGTATTTGTAAGGAAATCCTTGTAATGGTAGACAGATTTATGTTCCCCAAAGTTTTTATAACCATGAATATGTTAAAAGACAATGGGTCATAGCTACACTTGGGTAGAACATTCCAGGATACAATAGATATGATATTTGAAATGGGAAGAGGAAGAATGACTTTTGGGATTGAATATGACATGATGGAGTTCAACATTCTATATCCATTAACAAAGTTGGGTAGTGCATCTAGAGGCCCTACTACATAGGGTATTGAATCTCATGTTTCCTTACTTATAGGAAAACCATTCCTACAAATGGAAAACATTGAGTGGAGGAAGTACACCCAATCTCTCTTGTTAAAGTTGTAAGACATCCAAAAGAGTCCATGTATTTTATCTTGCCTAAGGTGATAACACTCCATCATTCTTATCCTAGTTTGTTGTTTAATGTGTATATGAGTATTCATAAGGAGATCATTATTCATGATGAGTTTATAGAGGAGTGTTTCAAATTTTTGAAAGCATTACTGGATCTCTACGAAAGAAATTCAAATACTTAGGACCACCACCACCATATATTGTGTCATAACTTGAGTTCCCTCACTATCTTGAGCTTAAGACCTTACCTCCTCATACAAAGTACATATATCTTGATGTAGAAGAGAATTTTCCTATGCTCTTCATTTCATCCTGGAGGAATTCAGAAGAATAACAATTGGTGATAGTCTTAAAGAACCAGTGAGCAACATTTTTATGGTCTATTGCAGACATAAAAGGAATCTCTACAAGATTGTTTCAATATTAAATAAGCATGGAGGAAAAAAAACATGTGCACAACCCTTGAGCTGATTAAACCTCATCATGAGTGAGGTATTTAAAAGGAGGTAATCAAATTACTGTCTGGAGGATTTATTAATGCTATATCTGATTCCAACTAGGTAAGCCTACTTGGGTTTTACTTAAGAAAGGGGGAGGTAACTATGAACACCAATTTTGTGAGTGAATTGGTTACCACTACACTAGTGACCAAATGGGCAATGTTATTATAGTTTAAATGCACCACCTTCAAGGATCAATTTTCATTACCTTTTATTGATCAAATATTACAATACTCACAAACCATCTATTTTTTTATTTCTTGATGGATATTTAGGTTGTAACCATATTTTGTCAAGCATGATGATCAAGAGAAGTCAAGCTTCACATTGTGTTGTAGTACTTTTGCTTTATCATTGAATACCTTTTGGTCATTGTAATTCACCTGCCACATTTTAGTGGTGCATGCTTTCCATCATCTCAAATCAGGTGGGAGTGGTTCCTAAAAAAATTATGGTTGATGTTTTAGTGTATGGGGAGTGATTTTCACATTTCTTTGATATATTAGACAAGGTATTACTAAGATATGAGGAAAAACATTTAGTCCTAAATTAGAAAAAGTGTCATATAATGGTTAATGAGGATATTGTGTTGGGACACAAGGTGTCCAAAAAATGCATGGAGGTAGACTCAATCAAAGTAAAATTGTTCTCTAAACTTCCATTACCATCAATAGTGAAGGTAGTGAGGATCTTTTTAGGCCATGTGGGACTTTATCAATGATTCATTAAAGTTTTTATAAGATCACAAAACCACTTTCAGACCTTCATGAATAAGATGTAGATTGTAAGTTCAATTTTTATTTTTATTTTAAATATTCCAAAAGAAAGTTTGATTTCAGCACCTTTTGTAGCGGCCCCTGATTAGAACCATTTGTTTGAGCTCATGTGTGATGCATATTTTAGGGCAACGTTGGATTGTTCCTTATCTATTATCTATTATTCTTCATACATACTAAATGAGAAAAAATTAAATTAGACTACCAGGGAAAAAGAGTTGTTCGATGTGTTTGCTTTTCATAAATTTTGGCAATATTTTTGTTGGGGCTAAACTCATTGTTTGGACCAATCAAACTACAATCAAATTCTTTTGCTGAAGATATTGAGTAATCATAGGATTATTCGATGGATCTTTCTATTGAAAGAGTATAACATAGAGGTCAGAGATAAGGTTGGAAGTGAGAATGTTGTGGCCACCCTCATTTCACAACAGATGTAGGGGAAGGGGTTCAATATTCCCACCTAGGAGGCTATTCCTAATGATAGACTATTATCTATAAAGACATTTGACCCATAGAATGCTGACATTGTTAATTACTTATATAATGGTGCAATGCATGGATACTATAATTATCAAGAGAGAATGAAATTTATCTATTCTTTAGGATATTACATCTAGGATGTTCTATTCCTCTAAACAATCTAGGGATAGGATTTTGAGAATATGTGTACCCAAGTGGAAGGTCAATACCATCTAGGCTCACAACTACTCCCTACCCACTAGAGGACAACATGCTAGTAATAATCTAAAAGAAAGGTGTTATGATGTGGAATTTACTGGCCATCCTTACATAAGGATACTTATAATTTTGTGTGAAGGTGTGATGCATGTCAAAACAGCAACAATGTGAAACCCCTTGATCACTAGTGATGGTGGATCTCACTTCATCAAACGCATATTTGGGGCTCTCTTGAGGAAGTATGGGGTAAATCTTTATTTAGATACCCATATAACTCCCAAACACAATGATAGGTAGAAGTATCTAGTCCATAAATTAATATGATATGGGAGAAAAACATTTCCCAATCCCCTGTACTTATTAGAGTATCAAACTATAATATGCCTTATGAGCATATAGAACCACCTTGAAAATTAAAATTGGTACAACACCTTATAGACTTGTTTATGGTAGGTAATGCCACCTTCCAGTAGAGATGGAATACAGATGCACGTGGCCTTTGAGGATGTTAAACTTTGATTTAGATCCAACATGCATACAGAGGAAAGTGGAACTCGATGAACTATATGAAATACATGTTGATTCCTTTGTAACCTTGAAATTAGTAACCCTACATACCTTGTACCATGAAACTCTATGTGGATCATTATTGTGTCCTAGTGTGAGGAAGTGAACAAATCTTGATATGATGATGATCTATGATGCATGTTGATAATTGAGGATCCAATGTTGTATAAAAAATTGCCTAATGATCATTGATGTTAAGAAATTGTTTCAGATATGTATATTTATTATTCTTGTGACACCTAATCTAAATGGAAGTCATTTATTCTCAAATGATGTCTAACTTGCTTGAAAATGACTAAATATGACTAGTTCTGACTATGTTGATGCTATGTCTTTTAGCGTGCTCAAATCTTACAACTTACATATGAAGATCTTGAAACTATAATCATAAATCCATAATTTAGTTGTGAAGTCTCTATCTAAGTGCTAGATGAATCCATGATGTATGATGCATAATGATATTTAAATTGCATGACCTATTTGTGACATTGAAATCAATGATGAAAAATATGATACCTAGACATAAGTGACACATCCAACCACCATGACAATAAGACCTAATCTTATTGATATCAATCCTTCATTTCGTGGGACTCATCATACCAATAACCATTTACCTTTGACTTGATCTTTTCAAGTTGCATCCCTTAAAAGCCAAAGCACTACTCAATTTCAAGCATTTCAAGAAGGCCCGACTATTTTTCAAGCATGAGGGGAGGGTGTACGCACTTTTTGTATAGAATGAACATGTTCATTTTGACCATGTCTTCAAGATCCACAATGTTAGGCACCTATGATGGCCTACATCAATG
Organism: Alisma plantago-aquatica; assembly: GCA_963693085.1. Lineage (NCBI taxonomy): Eukaryota > Viridiplantae > Streptophyta > Magnoliopsida > Alismatales > Alismataceae > Alisma > Alisma plantago-aquatica. The sequence continues at coordinate 1,017,859,355 of OY856412.1, read as the reverse complement.
GAAGGAGAAGCTGAGCAAGCAACTAAAGAGGAGGTTGAAGAGGAACCAGTCGAGCCAGTAGAAGGCCACAAAGAAGAAGAGGAGGCCACACATATGTGACATGCTATCACCCACATGAAAACTTATGTTGCTATGGGGCATATTCACCGACATCATCACTAGAGACACTTGGTGATTCCTTCTCAGTGGAAGGAACCTATGGCATTCTGACTTCCATCCAACAAGGTACGAAACAATTATAGGCAGTCATAACCCAAGTTCATGGCATCAAGAGTGCATTCAGACAGATCTGGATCAAATATTTACTCACAAAAGTGCTTGTTTGATAAGTGTCTCCTACTCACAAACCAAGATAACATCCATCACAAGATAAGATCATTGGAATATCTTAAGAATCCACTCTACAATCATTACTAGAACAAGTAAACTTTAGTAGTACCCACAACTTCCACCACAACCAATTTAACCACCACAATTTGTTGGCCTGTTTTACCTGCCTGATCTGAACCTACTGTTGGAATTTTCACCACCACAACCATGAGGAGGATGATGAATAGACCTATATTTCATGTTAGTTAGTTTTTGTTCTTGGATTTTTAATTTTTAAGTTGCATTTAGTTGATACTTATACTCCACAATTTATCTAGTGTTGACGTTGAGGATTTTTTTGTTAAGTGAGCCTATTTTGCCTATTCATGTTATTAAGTTTGATTCAATTCCATAAGGTACCATGACATGTTTATACAATGTCTATAATTTCATTTGTTGGGTACCACCAACATCTTTTCAGTTGTACCGACCTTGACCTAAAAAAACCCATCAATAACCACATAACTCATGTCTATAGGACTAACCCTCAAGTCAGTTGCAATGAGTCGGGATGTCATTTTCAATAGGAAGTAGCATGATTTGACTTGGTACCATCAACACACTGGTTAGTATCACCAGAAAAGACATAATAATATGGTTGAGAGACCACATCCACTATGTGTAGTAACATAGGCATTGAGACTCAACTAGATAACACTGGATGCATCTCGGTGGCGTCAATGGAGGATGAATAAGAAGGTGTTAATTTCCATGGAGAAAGAGTTTCAATAGGAATTTCTTGTTCAAATACACTCCCCAATTACATACTCATACATGTTATTAGCTATTTCATTTGTCATTCATCACATAATTTAACATTTTTTGCTGACAGACAATCACATATGAGAATGATGATGGGGTGTCCGTAGGAACTTTGTTTCTAACTTGGTTATCAGCTTCCCTTCACTGAATCATATTTGTACATTTGTTCTATTTATCTTCTTTTTTTGACATTAAGGACAATTCCAAATTCAAGCTTAGTGGGGGAATATAATGATGTTTATATCCTGATTTCTTGAAATTTTACTTTTCATCAGCTATTTGTAGTGTTTTTCATTGCAAAATAATTTTTTTAAAATTTTTACGGTCCACTCCTATCCAAAGTATTCATGGACATCAATGGTATAATTTAGTTAGGATAGTTGTTATTTGATGGCATGATATAAATTTAAAAAAAGTATCTTATATGCTCTATATTGAATATCATGTAAGTATTTCTACTGTTTTAAGAATGGAAAACTTTAGGAATTGTTTGCACTAGTCAGTTTGAAAATGTGTCTAATAAATGAGATGAGCTAAGATAACTCTATGGAATATTACAAGATGATGGTGATTAAGTTTAATATAATCAAGAAATAGTGTGACCCCTTATGTCATTTCAAAAATAAGGTTTAGCCACATTTATTCAAGAGTTAACATGATAGAGGATTATCATGGTTAATAATGTCTCCTAGTCACATGAACTCATCCACACTCATCACATAAATTACCACCAAAAGATGAATAAATAATCCAAATTATTTTCCTCTTTATTTCATTATATGGGATTATAAGAAGCATATAGTTAGTTCATTTTCTCTTGCATTAGAAAAAAAATCTTACATATCATCGCATCTGAGAATTTTAGGTATGCATAACAAAATCATTTATGGATTGTGGATTGCAATACATCTATCATAAGGTGTTAATTCTTATTATGCATGTTATCAATTAATAAAGAGATAAAAATATATATCCTTACAATTTCTCCAAAAAGGGAGAAAAATCCCAAGAACGAACAACTCATCGTGCTAAAATAAGGGGCAAAAAAATGTCTGAGAAAAATAAAAAGGAAGGAGAAGATTGAGGAAAGGATTCCTAAGTTCAATATCATACTCTCTATAAACAAAAAGAAGGAAATAGTGAAATATAAGTTACTTATACACCTTTCAACCTTACTCATCATTAGGATGAGACATCCTTTTCATACATCATATTACTAAAAATAAGAAAATGGGCATTACATAGAATGCATTTCATCTACCATTTAGGTGGATCATATTTTATTATTTAAATAAATTATCTAGACTATTATTAGTGAATCCATTTCTTAAGCCACCCATCTTTTCCACCCATTTCTATGCAAGGAGGACCTTAATCTTGATTATTCCCCTAATCAATGTCTATATAGGGAACTACATCTAGTATAGATTATTTTTAAAATGAAGTAATGTATACATGAAGATCATGTGGTGCACTCAACATATACTCAACTTTGCATGATGTTTAGCTTCTTCAACATATTTATGATTTCGTTGATCATTTGTTGATGTCTTTTTATTGGTATAATTGGTCTCTGGTAGAGTAGATATTTGCTCTATGGTTGGAGAGGACCAGTTAGGGACTAGACCATGAAGACTTGTTAGGAAGTTCAACCTAATTATTTATTTTTTCTTGTTGACTTCTTTGACCAAATCCATAAGTAATTTTACTTGATGATGACCAATATTCAATATTAGAGGGTTTTAATGGATGTGAATTATATTGTTATTTCGTAGGCCATATTAGCTTATTTCTTGTGCATTCATAAACTCATTTATGTATTTTTGCTAATATTGATAAATGACTTGAGAAAACCATGTGAATCAACTCCATCATGTTTTCTTAATTTTGGTATGAATTATCAGTGTTTATTATATTTTCATTACTTTACTTTTGGTATTTCAAATTAAAAGTGTATTTGAAGGCAAAGATAGTGCTACCAAGATGTATCTCAGAGTAATTGACAAGGTTCACACCACAAAAAGTCAGCAAAATGATAAGAATATCTTAGCACCATTAAATTAGTTTTGGTGCTTGTGAGATGACAATTGGGTACTAGTGTAGCTCAACTTATTGGTATTGACTTATGTTTGTAGACCACTATAGGAACATTATCTTGATAATTGGAGGTACTGACACTTGGTATAGGAGATCTCTAAAGATATATCCATATTAGTGACACTATGTGAGTAGTCATACAAGGAAATAGAGAACTTAGAACTACGAACCAAAGTTGGTGCTATCAAGTTTGGAAATCTAATGAATTGTATTATTATGCCAAATCCAATGGTCCAAATGTTTAAGAAGGATATTATCTTACTTATGTACTAAGGGGTTGTGGCCACAAATCATGTCCTAAAGAACTTGCTTAAAATCTGAGACATGAGAGAAAAGAGGAGAAAGAGAAGGAGATGGTATAAATTGGAAATCCAATCAATTTTAGAGGGTGATTTCATAGACAAAACACTACTTGTTTTCATTCAACTTCAGAGCAGTTACAATTTCTCTAATGGTTCATACATTGAGTTTCATGTTTTCTTTATTTTCTCGACTTTTTGTGAAACCATGCCAACAATGTGGTCGTGAGTAGATTGAAATTATTTTTACATGATAATTTTTATTTAGAGATCAATTTATTTCCTCATATTTTTATGATAATGATTATATTGATTTACAGTGTTCAAGACTGATCAACCAAAATTATGTCACATTTTTTTAATAGAAAAAATTACCATCATCATAATTAGTGATGTAGTGTAAAGGTGGGCTAACAAGCATGAGGTCAAATATCCAAAGTGAAACCTAATGTGTTTGTTCTTCTATATGAGCACTATGAAAGTGGATTTGTAACTAGATTCAGTAGTACATTTCAAAGCAAAAGTGTGTAATGTTAACTATAAATGACTAATTCCAAAAAGCAAAGGTAGCTTAATTTTAGATAAAGAGATATATTTCTGATTGATATTGTGATGAAATTAAAATCCAAAAAAATCCATTATTTTGTTCACAAATCAATATAATTGATCATCTTGTTAATCTCAAATTGTAGTTTAAACAACTAAATCAAAAAAATTCTTAGGTCTAGCTAATTGATTTCTAGTTAGTAGTAGTTTTTAGCACTAGAATTTCTCATACTCCTTAACTTGAGACTTGATAGGCCTATATTACTTGGCAAATACACTTATGTTTTACAAGAACATATTTAGTGTATGAATTATCAAACAATTTAATAGGGTGAATAAATTCCATTGTGAACACAATCACCAAGAACCCATTGTTCTAATAAACTCCATAGAGTCCATTACTAGAACAAAGAATTCAAAACTAAATGTGATGGAATACTCATAGGTTTCCAATTTAAGATGGAATCAAGCAGTTCATTACTTGAAATTATATGATCTTATGTTGCTATATATATTGTTAATATTACATGCATATATTCTTTGTGGCACCTATGTTCACAACATAGGTTTATGCTGACCATATTTATTTGTCAGTGTTTTAGGTTGACCACAAATCTAGAGTATGAAGCTCTGAACTTAAAGAGGAATAATCCACAAGTTTACTTGAAGATACATGAAAGATTTCACTTGTTCATTTCTAGTATAATTAGCTTCCCAATTTAAAAACTTATGTAACTCCTTAGAGTAGATCTTCTCTTCCCTAATCCTACAAACTGAACCTTAGTTTGGAGTTATTAATGATATTGCTTGTTTATTATAAATATGGATCATGTAATTATTGGTAATGAATCTTTATTCTTTGGTCCCCCTTTATTAGGGACAACATGAGGAGGAAGTTCATTACAATATTACTCACATTTATCCACATGGTCCCAATACATTATACATGTATTATCTAATCCATGCAAATGAACATTAACTTTAAATCATAATTTATGTGTAACTAGATATAATTGTCAATTTCACACTTATCATTTTAATTCAAATAATATTTAGTAAATAACAATGAAATATACCATCATGATTCAATCATTTTTGTTAATCTCTTGGAATTTTTCATCCAATCAAGCCCATAAGATTAGACTCATAGGTCTTACTCATAGGTCTTATATGCAGTTAATGTGGATGGATTAAGAAAATTTCCACACCCAATAATTATATATTCACTCAGTCTCATAACTCCTCGCTATCCTTATAAATAATTTATTTATCAATATTTATTCATCAAAAAAAGTTTCAAAAGAAGATATATCAATAATGCACAATATATTAACATGTAAAATTTATATAAGTTAGTATATTTAGGAAAAAATTCTAAAGTGTATACAATTCAAGTGTCTATATTTGTTGCAAATGAGGAAATTTGCATAGCCTCCTATAAACCACAAACTATGAGAAGATATCTCGCATCATTGTTAGCCACAATTAAAGGTAGACATCCACATGCATGAAGTCATTACACATCTTTGTCTCAATTGGTTGCCCTGCCCTCCTACATTTGGTTGGAGAGATTCACACCCTTCATCTAACATCAAATTAGGTCGGTTATGTTCCCAAATCCATAGAGTTGTGTGAATTGGGCATAAAAAGTTAAAAAAATGGTCATTCTAATAGAGAGGAAACCCATGTGAGGAATTGTCCCCTTGATGAAAAAAGTGAGTTCTGTAGATGATTGATAACATCGTTATCCAGGGATGAAATAGCAGAAGTTGATGAAGCGTGTGCAAAATGCACGTCAAGAACAAATGGCACGTGATCTTTCTTCCCGCGATAGTTAAAACACATTGACAATAATGAGTGGACAAATACTACAAATAAGAGAAGAACTTATTTTTGTTTTACTATCAAAGGATTGTTTATTGCTTTTCTATGCATAACTTTCCTGGAGGTGACTAAAAAAGAAAAAGAGGGCCATCTTTTAGGTGGAATAGTTATGACTCTTGAAGATGATGGAAAAACTCTAACCAAAGAAATCTATTATGTGCCCATATACTAGGAAATATATTAAGTAGAAATTCTAGCAGGACTACACCTATAAGCAAGATTTAACACCCTCTATATAGGGTCACAACATCCACTGACACGTCTAGTTAAACACTTCATAGCCTAGAATTTCCTTAAGTCCCACAAACATTGGGCTAAACACTATATTGTCTTTTGGAATTCAATTTCATACAACACCACCCCCACAATACAATTGTATTGTATTGCTTAGTTTCTATAAAAAAAATAGGGTAAACAAAGTTAAGCAATCTTTCTTGTAGAAATTTTCATATTGGACTACTTTGTCTAGAAACCCTAAATTATAAATTGGAGATCCCGCCATGGGAACAACATATATGAAATATGATACCAACCCACATAATACATCCTCATGAAATACGATCAAAGGCCCTTACTCAAAGCAGGGTATGCATCTAGCCTCCAGACACTCTTACAGACATAGTGGAGCACTATGGACCTGGAAAAATTTGGTCTTTCACCTGGGAAACGATGGAGCCAATGGTAGTGGATGCAACGACACAATATATGACACATGTTGTATAGGAGCATATAGAGATCACATTGTTGCTCAATGGTCTATTCTAGCTTCCATGTGTTGGGAAGAAGAATCCTTTGGGAGGATTTTGAGAGGGTGGCGAGAGTGGTAGGGAAAAGTAGGTGGATGATAGTAATGGAGTTCAATTTTGTCATAAGTATAGGGGAACGAAGAGCAGGGGAGGAACCAGATAGAACAGCTATGAGGGAGTTCAATGGGTGGATTGAAGATTTGAATATTTAGGGGACACATTTTCAAAGGAAGCGTGTTTACATGGTTATACAAACAAAGAGGGATACCTATGGTTTGGGATAGGTTGGATCAGGGGCTAGTGAATGAGAAATGGGAAGATAAGGGGTTGGTGTGTAGGTTAGAGCATCTTACTTGGTCACCAGAATTAGACCATTGCTCTTTGTTTGTGGTAGAGGAGGTGAGTAGGCTTACGACAAACAGATATGGGAAATTCCATTTCTACACAATGTGAACTTCGCACCTTGATTTCCTATGCGTTGTTAGAGATGGTGGGCAGATGGAGGGGTGGGGGATCTAAGATATCAGTTCTTCACGAAGGCAAGAAACATGAGGCATGTTGTAAAGGACTAGAACGATACGATGTCAGAGACCTTTTTTAGAAGATCGAGACCCTATAAGAGGTTGCGAAAGGAGTTGTAGATGGGGATGGATGATGATCTAACAAGAGAAAGTGAGAGGGATCTATGAAAGGGAGCATACGATAGAGAAGAAATGTTCTAGAGGGAGAAGGACGACATCAAATGATTGGCAAAAGGAGACATAAACATTTGATTATTTCACATGTATGTGAAAGCTAGGAGAAAGTAGTCATGGATCCAAAAGTTTGTTCAAGAATTAGGTGAGGAGGTGATCAAGCATGGACTAATGCTTGAAGAAGAGGCGGCTACTACATGCAACTGGTTGAACAAACCCAATGACTGCCAAATTCTAAGGAGGAGATTCTCCTATCAAACATCTTGACAGTACTGACACAATAGGATGACAAGTCATTCGGGAGGGAGCCAACCAATGAAGAAGTTCGTTAGGCTATGTGGGGTTAGGAACATGATGGGGCATTGGGACCTAATGGCCTCAACATACTCCTATTCTACTTTGCTTGGGAGGTCTGAAGAAGGACCTCAACGTCCTAGTGTGGTTCTTCTACAATGGGGGAAATGTTCACATGAGTGTCATGTATGGATGCATTCCATTGATATCAAAGAAGGATGGGGTGATCAGACTAGACTCAGATTTTACACCAATTACGATGGAGAATTATTATCTATGAGTGATCACAAAGTTAATGGTGAATAGGTTGGTATTATTGTTGTCGATGATGGTTAACCCTGAGAAAAATGCTTTTGTGGGTAGTAGGGACATTACGAGTAATATTCATTTAGAAAATAAGATTTATTACAACCTCATAACAACAAGGAGAAGGAGTGACATGGTGGTGAAGGTGGACATGTCGAAGACCTACGACATAGTTCATTGGAAGTTCCTCTCTTTGGTTCTTAGGAGGTTTTGTTTGACTGCAACAACAACTCATATATGTTCATCCTATTTTGAGGAACGTGGGTTTTGGTGAGGATGAACAAAGAATCGACAAGATTTTTTGAGATCTATTGAGGGCTCACACAAGACAACTGATGCTCCTCGAGACTCTTTCTCTTATTTGAAGAGATGTTGAGTCCAGCTTTGGCAAGGGAGATAGTGATGGGGAGGATCCAACGGTTTGCCACAAGAGTGAGGCTCAAGCTCCCACCCATTGTTGCTTTGTAGATGATGTTATTATCTTTTGCAACTCTGAAGGAGGGTCATAGGAGACGGTTAGAGGGGTCTTCGTGGAATATCGAAGAAACACATAACATAAGATCAATATTGTAAAGTTGTTGATGGTGGTCCATGGAGACGATGTGGTAGTGAGAGAACTCTTGGATACTATGAGGATGGAGAGGCAACATGGTGGTATGAGTTATATTTGGATCCCCCTCTACACAGTTCGATGTAAAGCTAGCTTCTATAACTTTCTGGTAGAGAATATGGAAAATAAGATGAGAAGGTGGAAGGGCAAGGTTCTCTCCATTGCGGGTAAGAGAACTCTCCTAAAGCATGTTCTTTCTACAATCTTCATCTACACCTTCACGATGGTGGTGTTTCCAATGTCTACTTATGGGGGTTTGGATAGATGTATGATAAGGTTTATGTGGAACTTAAGGCTGGGAGCATCTAGAAGAACATGGGTGAGATAGAAAGTGATTGCGAAGCCAAGGGACAAAGGAGGTCTAGGAATAATAGGTTTTAAGGAAACACAAGAGGCATTTGTATGAAGGAAACACATGAGGTTTACGACATAAAATTTATGTTCGTGAGATTTTGTGTAGACAAATAAATGAAAAGGGGGTTATCAATGGTGTCGTCACACCAGACCTTTCTAAATCTCAACTCATTCCCTTTATCATTATGGAGAAGGGTTTGGGGGAGCTTCCTAAAGATCTTGGGACATTGCAGGTGGCTACCAGGGGAGGGTGAGTGACTCTTATGGTTGGCAAGATGGTGCGGGGGAAATCGCTCCTCGTCTTTAGATCAGCGTAGGCTTCATCGCCCATGGAAATAAAAATTAGGGAGTTGACGGTGGACAAACATGTCTGAGATTGACCCAAGCTTGAAGTCTAGCTGGACCAACATGACCTTAGTCTGCTATGGCAATCTAGAGAGAGGATTATAGGAGGGAGGGATACACCGGTATGAGAAATGATGCAATAAGGAGCCTTCAACATTGGCTCAACAAAGAAGATTATATAAGTCAAAACAAAGAGAGTTGGTTGCATGCGAGATGGCTCTGGCATGGTGTGATGAACCTAATTTTAGGATTATGATACCAAATATAGTGTTTTAAGACCATGAGTGTCATGTAGATGATTGATACCAAATTGAGGAATTGGTTGTTCAATCATTGTATATTTCCACCCAAAAAGTGTAACTATATATGCAATTGACAATTCGAATATTATTTGAGTTCAAGTATGATGAATAGGTTTGATTAAATTGATTTGGGTACATATGAGTCCATGGGACCCGTTTAATAGTACCAATAACCTCAAGTGATATATTAATGAAGTTTGAGGTATTAGTATCATAATAAGTGCTTCTGGACTTTTAGAATCAAGATTTTATGATTATTTGAATTTAATTCAAGGTAAATTTACCTCTTTATGAGGTTGGTTGCATAATCTATATGCATGGATAAATAATAGACCTTGAGTCTCAAACTTTAATAGAATCTACTTTAGGTTTCTGTGAGCCTATGTCAAAAAAAATTAAGAATGTTTGGAGATTTCTATGAAGAGATGCAACTGTTTGAAATTGGGGATATTGATGATATTCTTTTTTAATCGGACTTTGCTCCTTTAAGTATCTAGTATCTAGGTCTGTGGCATACTCATGTGACGCATCCTTTTACAGGTTGGGAGCCAGTGATCCAGAGAACCGGTCATCCCCAACCTCCATCAATTACGGATCAGGGGGATATGACCAGGCTGTGAATCAGTCGCACCAGATAGAGAACAAACAACAGATCAGTGTGATCTCCTAACCGAGAAATCCTCACCACCTCACTCCCACTCAACAACCTCTCACTCGAGGCATCGGGTGGCCATATGTGAGAGATCTAGCTACCTCCCATTTCTCCCTCTCCAAAGCGTTCTACAGACACCTATTGACAAAGAAAGCTATAATGCCAGGTGCTCGCTGGAGAAGCTACAACTTATAGAAACCCTGCCTTGTGGTCATTCCAAATTCAACAAAACCTGGGATGTCTTCCTGGAGCATCGATTGTGTAAGACGGTGGCGAAGAAGCAAAGCCCCAATTTCACAGAGCTTCCTCCGCCACAGATCCATAGCGGAGGTCTCGTGGGTCCATGATCCCTCTCTAGACGTCGAGGGTGCTCACAGTGGTGTGCCAATACCTAGAAGGTCTCGCAGGACCATCATCTGATGACTAGAATGCTGAGATGTGAAGGTGGCTCGTCAGGAGTCTGCTCCACGGCGGTGCCCTGTTCTACGAAGACTAGGAAGGATAGCGGGAGAGAAAGAGAGCGGGTCGAGAGAGATGATAGCTGAGGAGAAGCGAGGACCAAATATGTGTTGAGGAGCTCCCAGCCGCTGCCCATGCCTTGCCGCTTCCTTCCTTGCGGTGGCGCTTACCTGGAAGGATGGTTCCACACGGAGATCGTGAAAGAGGGGATAGGAGATTGTAGGTTAGACCAACAAGTAGATCCCAATCGAGTAGCTCTTGGCACCACCTTTGGGCGGAGGCAGAGGATGCTCGCCGGGCAGAGTTCTTCTAGTGTGATGATGCTCACACACTCAGGAGACGGAGAACGCGAGAACAGAAGGAGAGGGGTCGATTCTGCGAGAAGAAACCCAGTGAACCTGTAGATCCAGTCCATGTATCCCCTAAACCGTACCGACTTTGTAAAGATGAAAGTAGAGGGCCAGATTCCTTGACTTGGCGCTCATCCAGATCCTAGGCGTAAGATCTGACGGCTATGTTAATTTCAAACAAGGTAACTATCTCAGATTATATGCAGATCTTAGAAAATTCATTAAAAATTGCACCATTAGCCAAATAATTCCCCAAAAAATATCCATGCACTCAGAATAATGTCCTCTACATTACTGGATCCCTAGATCAGTCCTTTGATGCACATTTACTTATCTTAAATAGTTTAGATGATAATACCCCATTTAGGTTTCATTAAATGAAAGAAATTGTATAAAGCTGACATAAATTCTCAGAAAATTCTTATAGATCCCTAATTACGATTTTAATCCATTTGTGGGCCCTGAATTCAATTGTATTTCCTAATATTAGGTCTTTTCCCATTAATGCATAATTAGATGCTTTCAATCTCGCATTAATACTAGAAAATAGATTAAGCATCAGAAAATAATGAAATTTGAACCAGACCATAGTTATGACCTTTAGACCAGTATAAAAATATTAGAGGCAAGCTTAGGTCAGTTTAAACCTAGGTTTGACATAAACCCTAACTTAAAACTAAAATTTCAATGACATAATGGACCATGTATTAATGATGATTAATTTGTTATTAACCAGGTGATGACCAGATATCTAGATGAGCAAGAATGATTAGAAATCTTTGAACTCAGGTACGTGGGTTTTTATTAAGTATAAGACTAGTTTTCATGAATACATAATGATATGGTGTACTTTGGATGCTTGTTTTGCATATAAATTCTAGGATGTGTATCAGTAGCATATGCTCTGTAAACATTAAAGAACACAAAAAAAGAATATAGATGGTTTGTACAAGGAGGATATCTAGTGGTAGGATGAGATATGTGGTGAACTCTAGAGAGATTAAGACCCACAGGGAGAAGGTCATAGGACCTAGCCTCCAATATATGAGATATGAGTTAAAAAATATCCTACACTAGATTACTCTCGAGTGTTGAGTTGAGTCCTTATGCATGATTCAAATCTATATGTGAGAAATGGGTAAAATAAAAGGATGGGTAGATGACCCATATGATAAAGTCAATCCTTTGGCTGAGTTAGGTCCTAGCTGGAGTGACATATTTTGTGAATCTCATCATTAGTTGCAAGTGAGGTAATATGTGAACTCTAGTTATGAGAGTATGATGCTTTGTGCAAAAGATACTCAAAATACATGTTCTCCCTTCTTCTTCTCTTTCTTAATATATGATGATAGAAACCTCACTTGAGCTATATAGATGATTTATATATGAGGAGTCACTCGTATAAGCTTGACCTATTCTATATATTTTCCCCATAACATACATGTAGTACCCAAGATTAAAATCATGATAAGTTTGACTTTCAAATATTCCCTTCCCCTTCATATGAAACATGAAAAATATGATGCTGAGATCATGGGATAAACTTCGTATATTCTCTTTTTTTCCCCTTCACATAATGCATGCAAGACATAAAAAGTTGAACTCATGAACTTGATATAAAGATATCTTTGGATCATAGGATATATGATCAGAAATACTGTACATAACTTTGATCCTTCTCAATGTATGCTTCTAAGTTGAGTATGAATATCACGCCATCGGGTGAAACCCTAATGGTCAAGCATGTTACGTAAGCCCTTCTTATGTGGAAAAATCCTAATGTCAAGAATGAAGATAAATCCCCTCTAATGCTGAAATCATTGTAAGATGTTGATAATAAAACATATTAATGATGTTAGATTTGAACGATCTGAATTTCATGGCATATAAACAAATTCCTCCCGAACATTAAAAGTATGAACAAAACATGTACCCTTAGAGATGATGTAACCCTAAGATATCATAATGTCATGTTACGGATAAGACATTAAGTGATGCTTCCACATATATAAGGTGGGGTGGACACACCCAATAATCTTTGGACTCCAAGATGACAACTTAGAGTGCATGCAACTATGGTGGTCTTTGGAACCTAGAAGTGGTGACCTATATGAAGTTGAACTTTATGATTACCACTTAAGTATGAGATTAATTGAATTTTGAGGACGAAATTCCTTATAAGGTGGGGTGAATGTGATGAACCTGATTTTAGGATTATGATACCCAATATAGTGTTTTAAGACCATGAGTTTCATGTAGATGATTGATACCAAATTGAGGAATTGGTTGTTCAATCATTGTATATTTCCACCCAAAAAGTGTAACTATATATGCAATTGACAATTCGAATATTATTTGAGTTCAAGTATGATGAATAGGTTTGATTAAATTGATTTGGGTACATATGAGTCCATGAGACCCGTTTAATAGTACCAATAACCTCAAGTGATATATTAATGAACTTTGAGGTATTAGTATCATAATAAGTGCTTCTGGACTTTTAGCATCAAGATTTTATGATTATTTGAATTTAATTCAAGGTAAATTTACCTTTTTATGAGGTTGGTTGCAGAATCTATATGCATGGATAAATAATAGACCTTGAGTCTCAAACTTTAATAGAATCTACTTTAGGTTTTTGTGAGCCTATGTCAAAAAAAATTAAGAATGTTTGGAGATTTCTACGAAGAGATGCAACTATTTGAAATTGGGGATATTGATGATATTTTTTTAATCAGACTTTGCTCCTTTAAGTATCTAGTATCTAGGTTTGTGACATACTCATGTCACACATCCTTTTACTGGTTGGGAGCCAATGATCCAGAGAACCGGTCATCCCCAACCTCCATCAATTACGGATCAGGGGGATATGACCAGGTTGTGAATCACTCGCACCAGATAGAGAACAAACAACAAATCAGTGTGATCTCCTAACCGAGAAATCCTCACCACCTCACTCCCACTCAACAACCTCTCACTCGAGGCATCAGGTGGCCATATGTGAGAGATCTAGCTACCTCCCATTTCTCCCTCTCCAAAGCATTCTGCAGACACCTATTGACAAAGAAAGCTGTAATGCCAGGTGCTCGCTGGAGAAGCTACAACTTATAGAAACCCTGCCTTGTGGTCATTCCAAATTCAACAAAACCTGGGATGTCTTCCTGGAGCATCGATTGTGTAAGACGGTGGCGAAGAAGCACAACCCCAATTTCACAGAGCTTCCTCTGCCACAGATCCATAACGGAGGTCTCGTGGGTCCATGATCCCTCTCCAGACGTCGAGGGTGCTCACAGTGGTGTGCCAATACCTAGAAGGTCTCGTAGGACCATCATCTGATGACTAGAACGCCGAGATGTGAAGGTGGCTCGTCAGGAGTCTGCTCCACGGCGGCGCCCTATTCTACGACGACTAGGAAGGATAGCGGGAGAGAAAGAGAGCGGGTCGAGAGAGATGATAGTTGAGGAGAAGCGAGGGCCAAATCTGTGTCGAGGAGCTCCCAGCCGCTGCCCATGCCTTGCCGCTTCCTTCCTTGCGGCGGTGCTTACCTGGAAGGATGGTTCCACACGGAGATCGTGAAAGAGGGGATAGGAGATTGTAGGTTAGACCAGCAAGTAGATCCCAATCGAGCAGCTCTTGGCACCACCTTTGGGCAGAGGCATAGGATGCTCTCCGGCCGGTGTTCTTCCAGTGTGATGATGCTCGCACACTCAGGAGATGGAGAACGCGAGAACTGAAGGAGAAGGGTCGATTCTGCGAGAAGAAACCCAATGAACCTGTAGATCCAGTCCGTTTATCCCTTGAACCGGACCGAATTTGTAAAGATGAAAGGAGAGGGCCAGTTTCCTTGACTTGGCGCTCATCTAGATCCTAGGCGCAAGATCTGACAGCTATGTTAATTTCAAACAAGGTAACTATCTCAGATTATATGCAGATCTTAGAAAATTCATTAAAAATTGCACCATTGGCCAAATAATTCCCCAAAAAATATCCCTGGACTCAAAATAATGTCCTCTACATTACTGGATCCCTAGATCAGTCCTTTGATGCACATTTACTGATCTTAAATAGTTTATATGATAATACCCCATTTAGGTTTCATTAAATGAAATAAATTGTATAAAGCTGACATAAATTCTCAGAAAATTCTTATTGATCCCTAATTACGATTTTAATCCATTTGTGGGCCCTGAATTCAATTGTATTTCCTAATATTAGGTCTTTTCCCATTAATGCATAATTAGATGCTTTCAATCTCATATTAATGCTAGAAAATAGATTAAGCATCAAAAAATTATGAAATTTGAACCAGACCATAGTTATGACCTTTAGACCAGTATAAAAATATTAGAGGCAAGCTTAGGTCAGTTTAAACCTAGGTTTGACCTAAACCCTAACTTAAAACTAAAATATCAATGACATAATGGACCATTTATTAATGATGATTAATTTGTTATTAACCAGGTGATGACTAGATATCTATATGAGCAAGAATGATTAGAAATCTCTGAACTCAGGTACGTGGGTTTTTATTAAGTATAAGACTAGTTTTCATGAATGCATAATGATATGATGTACTTTGGATGCTTGTGTTTGCATATAAATTCTTGGATGTGTATTAGTAGTATATGCTCTGTAAAACATTAAAGAACACAAAAAAAGAATATAGATGGTTTGTAGCTACTGAGTGGATATATGCTCTCTCTCTCTCTCCCTCAATCCTCTCTCTCTTCCTCTAAATATAAGGTCGGCACTCGGTCCCCGTAGCCCAAGGGGCGGGGAAAAATGAAGTGCGACATCTCTCTCCCCCCTCTAAATATAAGGTCGGCACTCGGTCCCCATAGCCCAAGGGGGTGGGGAAAAATGAAGTGTGACACCACTTAGTAGTACAAATGCATCAAAAGGCATCTAAAAATAGGTGTTTACCTGATTATCACTTTAAACAATGTTTTCTTTTACTCTTTCTTTCTCAAGATTATTTCAATTATGCAAACATATTAGTATGTATCTTTCTACCCACGTGCACAACACCTTGTGTGTTGATTCGTTGTTTCATGTATGTTTTAGGTTCCGAGATAGAGTGGGATAAAAGAAAGGAAGTGAGCAGTTGTTCAGGTTGTACCTATTGTCTAAGATCCTGTTACCATACATGTCCAGACTTGTGGATTTTTCATTCAATATGTAACTGTAAATCATGTTGTAATAATTCATATTGTATAATTATGCATGTTGAATGTTGAGAATGTTATGGTTGTATGTTCATGTATGTGAAATATGCTTCCGCATCGCTCTCTGATATGATTGGATGATGTTTTCGGATTCTGACCTCTCATTCCCAATAGGGTTGGAGAAGTCAAAAATCCGGGGACGTCACACATGGCGACCTTCCTCAGAGGGTAGTGACATTTAGCTGGAACGTGTTGTACATGTCATTTCCAATGGATATGCATATTAGATCATGTCTGATTTTGTTGGCCTCAATAGGTGAATTTGCAATGAGTGAGGGAGAAGTCAGATGACCACTTGGTCTTATCAGGGGACCTGACCAGAACTATTTGGGAAATAACGATGAATCTAATGGAATTACCGAGAAACACGGGAAGCAGCGAGAAGATCAACAATACTAGAAGGTGTGTTGGAGGAAAGTAGGGTGTCACACTATGAGAGAATGGATTAAGGGGGTGCTTCCTCAGCTAGTTTAATGGAACATACAGATAGTGAGATGCAACAAATGGTGGGAAGGAAGAAGATGAACAAATAATTAGGTGTTCGAGAATGTGAGAAGAATCCTAGAGACAATGTCGTTGTGGAAGGTTTTCGAGGGTAGGCTATGTTTCGAGGACAGAAAGGTACTCAAAGAAGATGGGCTAAACAATGTCCGACTAAAAGAGAGAGTGGTGGTGTTACAACCCCAATTTTTGGGTTTTTTTGGTGAGAAATGTAATTTTTCATATTAAGGATATTTGAACAAATAATGATATAATGTGGTTCGAATAAATGGATTTTGTTTGCAATAGCCTTGATGTTTGTGTTGTGGGCTTTATTGGCTATTGGGCCCAAATAACAAGAAAATTCAATTACTGAATGAATAATTGAATATTAGAGAAAAGAAAAATGTGGAAACCTCTAGAAGGAAAATCTAAAGAGGGATTTCATGCCTCTTGGGTTCCTTGGGTTCCAATGAGTCCAAAGATGCAAGAAGAGTGCAATAAGAAAAGAAAAGATCAATTAACTATTTCTTTATTAAGAAGGAAATTGAAAATATTGATGAAAGGTGGAAAATAAGTGAAAAGAGGTATGATTGAGTAATCCTTGGTGGAATTTTGTATCCCAAGGATTCCTAATGTTGAAAGGAATACCAATGAGGAAAATAAAAGGGAAATAAAGAGAAAACCTCAAAAAGAGATATTTTAATGTGAAATAAACAAGATAAGGTGAAATAATGCATATTGATGCATTCAAGGATAATGAGTATTCCTTAAAAAGGAATTTTGAATTATTAGAGTTTCTTGGGATCCAAGGAGTCCCAATAAAGAAAGAGGAAAGAGAAAATACCTATAAAAGAAAATAAGAGAATAATGTAATACATTATTAATGAATTTTGGTGGCATTGCTAAAAATAAAGCATTTCCTACTAATGGAAAATAGAAATCCGTGGCCAATGAATTAAAAAGGGCAAGTATAAAGAAAATGAAAGAGGAATTTCGAATTCCTAATATCCACATAAGAAGGAATATTAAAGAATTATGAGAGAGAGAAGCTTGCTTTTTCATGAAGGAATCCAATTCCTAGTAGGAGAGAACTTTATTCCTTCGTGGGAAAGCATGCTGGAGCATGACTACCCTCCTCAATAAAAGGGTAGACCCTTTGGATGAGCCCAAGCAGTTCCCTTGCGTCTCTCTCTCCTCTCCGTCTTCTTCTTCTTCATTAAAACCCTAACCTTGAAGGTAAGTTCTTATCCTTGGAGTGATGTGGGGTGTTCATGGTCTTACTTGAGGCCGGAAACATCCACGACCAACCACGGATTGTCGGGCATCCTTCCCGGCCTCCAACCCATGCACAATCACCTGCAGCAGTAATCGCACGGCTGCAACACAGCCGTGGGTTGCAGCTCTCCCCAAGCCCAAACCAGCCATGCTGGTTGTGAGCTAAGTGGTGCCCCAAGCACGGAGGAGGGAGGCGGAGCCAGGGGTATGGTCGGCAGCAACCCGCGAGCCCCCAGGCAGGTGGGGCGGACCCCCAAAGTCCTACAACAGCAACCTGATCGGCAGACGGCGCGGTGCTTCTCAAGGTAGACAAATGACGCTTCTACCCCTCCGCGTGCTGAAGGGAGGGTCACTTTAGTGGGGGTATAATCATAACTGCATTATATTTTCACAAAGCAACGTTGCATGGGAAACATGCTACGTGGTGCCTCCCTATTGGCCCAAGTAAGTTATTTCTTCTGAAAATCATAACTCTTTAATAGTAGCTCGCATGACAAACGTTTATACATGAATTTTGCTCAAAAAAATGAGGGGAATCTATTAAAAATATAATTGGAGCCAGAATCTTCTTGAAATTCGAAAAGTAATGGAAGTTGTTAACTTTAGTGTAATAGTGATTAAGAAACCCTAATTGGATATGATTCATGTGATTAGTAGGGTTAAATTTATGGTTAAAAGTTAATATTAACCTGGTAATCATAAAGAGATACATTAATATCAAAAAAGATGAATTTTGCATTGAATTAGTTAATTTAGAGTTTCATTTGCATGAATATACTTTAATATGCCTTGAAACCCTAATGTTGGTAATTAGGACTACTAATGGATTTAATTATTCGATTTCATGAATAGAATTGAGTTTTCATGGTTATAAGCTATTTCGAGCATTAAAGTTCTTAATTTGTGGATAAATAACCTTAATATAGAAATTAGGGTTTTTGAATGAATCAAGATGGGTTTAATGACGAATAGAGTTCGTATGTGAATTCAATCATAATGAACTATGAATTGACGATAAATGAGCGTAATGATCTTGTCATATATTAAAAGGATAAAAATAGTAGCTTTAACGTAAAAGAGGCTTAATGGACTTATTTAATGGTAAATTATGCCTTTAATCTGAAACTGAGGATTAGATGTTGAAATAACCAAGGTTGGTGATCAATTACATTAAATTGCAGTTTAAGATAGTAAAAGATGAAGGGAAACCCTAAATGGAAACCCTAAACGTGGACTAGAAACCTTAGGAAGTGAGCTAGATTTGATAGATCTTAATGACATGAGTAATAAAAGGAAATTGTATAATTATTTCTGGATCTTATTGAATGCTTTATTGCCTATTGGTTGATTGGAATATTTCTATCTCACATCAACTTGACAGGTATGTGGTTACGCTTATGATTATCCCACATTAGTTTTCCGAGGATTTTATCGATATTTACATCGTGGCTTGAATTAATTGTTGAATGAATTTTATTCATGCAAATTATAATGTGAATATGACTATCACATAAGAGATGTGCCTACTAGCTCATATCCTAGTCCCCTCTATAGTTTAATGGGTTGACGTAGTACATGGCTACCAATGGGGTAGTCCCATCAGGTCATCAAATGACTTAGTACATGGCTACCAATGGGGTAGGACCATCCAGTCACTTGGAGTCAAAGATTGGACTACCTATGGGTAGTGTGATGCGACTCAACCCTAGATATTGATCTACCTGTTAGGTAGGATCATGTGGGGTTTAATAAGGATCTACCTAGAGAGAGGTAGTATCTCAGTCCACTGTAGGGACAACACAGGGATAGGGGATAGGAAAGGATTGAGTAGTATGGTTTAAAATGTAATCTTGGCATGTTAAATGATAATTGGCTGATTACTTTGTTACTATAGTTGCACGATTATTATTTCTCCCAAATACCAGCTTCTTACTGACCGACGTTTTGTTTGTCGCCGTTTTAGGTACAATGAAAAGAACAAATAGTAAAGTGGCATATGTGGAATTAAATGTGAATTAAAGTGCATGGGAGGATTAGTTAGATCAGTATCTCCATGGTTAGAAGTTTAGAAATCCCAGTTTTTAAAAGGTAAGCAAAGTTTTTATTTTTACCATATTTCAGTTTAGTTGGTAAAGTTTATTAATTATTATTGATTATTTGTCGAACCTTTGATCCAGGTTATTGGTTAACGGCTCTAACCTTTTAGTATCCCTTAATTGGGGGTTACCGGGAGTCGGGGTCGTTACAATTGGTATCAGAGCGAAGGTTTCTCAATTAATCTTTAATAATTATTAAATTTTACAAATTATGTAGAACCCAAGGGAGTTATTAGAGGATTATCTGAAAAACAGAGGTGACTAGAAAAGGATCATGACCGGGGGGTGGCAATATTTTCGTCCACACCGCTAGTCAGAATACGAGGACTCCCAGATCCGTGTGACTGCCTGGCTAAAGTCTTAGGGTATGATTCGAAATAAGATACCTTTAGGACTCTCTCATCTTGTTCATCCCTTCTCAACTCAAATTCTGTTAAGGATGTTAATGATTAGGGTTTTCTCTCTTTTCCTCACCCTCTTGAGGTATGGGTAAGGTTGATAAGGATTAAGGAATCCTCCACCAAATTAATGAAAATCATGTAAATAAGATGTCATGGACATAAGCTTAATAGAGTAAGCGTAAAGGAATAAATACATGCTTAGGTCGTATGTCACAAGTTGTCATTGCCCTCGGGTGATACCTGAGGATAGACCTCTTTGGCTGGAGGATGAGTAGATAGAGTTAGTCTTAGAGGTAGATACCTCCATTACAAGTAGAGACCTAGCACATCCTTGGAGGATGATGTTAACCCTAACCCTAAGTGAAGATTAGAGAGAGATGACATGATGAGTTAGATGTCATGGTTGACTGGGTGTTTGGATGGACATGCCTTTGGATTTCCATATGAGCCATGAGAGGTTGGATGACCTAGCACCTTTGGCAACCCAACCCTGGAAAGGGTCGTGCATGTTTGAGCGAAGGATAGCTCCTTCATGGATGAAGTTAGAGAAGAGCCTATAGAACCCTATGGGCTTGTGCAAGTAGGGTATAGCTTGCACCCAGAGTACGTCAGTAGTGCTGACAGTAGGATGAAACCCTAGACAAGGAATCATGATGGATGTCTTATGAGATAAACATAAAGACCTAAGTTGATGATAGTGGTTGCCTTATGCTTGATCCCTGGAGGATGATGATATCTTGGTTGCCTTTAGAGGAACCAAACCCTAGAGAGAGGATGATGCTTCTAGTACCTATGGTATAAGTGATTACCTACTGGATGAGATAAAGAATGCTTTAGACCCTGAGGAGGTTTAAGTAACCAGTTGTGAGGCTTTATACCAAGTTGGTTGTCATGGAAGAGGACTCAACTCCAAAGTGTTGCTCGAGTAGAAGGATCATGGAAGTACATGACATACCTTGGACATGCTTGATTTGTAGTTAAGAGATTGAGCATGCAGTCGGACACCCAAAGGTGAACCTAGGGTTCCTAGGCCTAAGAGGGGAAGCAGTGTATCCGATGCTCATGATGAGATTTGAGTCTCTATAGTTTCGAGCAAGGTACTCCTCATGTGTACAGGTAAAGGAAATCCCTTAAGTTAAGGGTATGTTTGATGAACCCCGCACAACTAAGTTGGTCTAATGTTGAGGATGAAAACAAGTATGACCTAGCATGGTTTCGTAGGTGTCTGCTTGTACCTTAGTAGCTTTCTAGGGCTAAGCATGCTCATGTGGATGTATACCCTAAACATAAGGACGTTTTTGACTATTGTTATCTAGGTATAGTTTCCTCCCATCCTGGTAGAGGGACCCTTTTGTAGGGTGTATACCAGTTTTATGGAGGTTTTAGAGGATCTTGAGATGCTATGTGAAGAATACATGCTATGAGAATGAACCTATAGACCCATAGATAACCATCTCTATGTGCATGTGGAGGTGTTACCATGGAGGTAACCGGTATGGGGCCTGACCAAGGTAGGCAGGTCACCATGATCCCTGAGAAAGGATGAAAGACAACCCAAGAATGCAGAGAGAGATGATGAAGGATTGGGTAAGGTTCTAAGTTGAACATGTACTATGATATAATCCTAAGTCTATCCTAGGGTCAGGTAGGGATAAGACCGATGGAAGTAGGAGTTTCCTAATTCCCTAGTTGCACATGACCATAGGATCGGGAGGTAACAACTATCATTGTCTGAGGGCCGTGGGTTAAGAGATTGATCACCTTCATGAACTCATGGGACCCAAAGGACATATGAGTAGGGCACTCTCTAGATGCATAAAAGTGTCGGCACCCTATAGACCTAGAGGAGATGACTAAGGATTGTGCTTAGACCAAGTAAGTTTGAGACCAATTTTACATGGAAGTAATGTGGATATCAAGATGATGGCACGTTTTAGTTAGATTTGAAGGTGTACTGGTAATGTGGGTTGTATCATCTCTACTCATGGAATAGGAAGAACTATAGATTTGGACGGCTGCCAAATGCTTATTTTTTCTTGTTATGGGAGTGAGAGATAGGACAGTATGCATGCCATACACCAAGGGTAAAGATGACATGAGTTGGAACGTTGCTATAAGGAATGAGGATAGAGATGATAATGTGCCCTGGTGTAGTGAATGATGCATGGACAGGTACAAATGATAAAAGTATTAAGATAGTCACCTTGTAAGGATGTTCCTAGTAGAAGCTTTGTGGAATTTTCAAGTTATACAAGGTTGAGTTTGATCACCTGGTGGATGAGCTCAGAGTTTCTTGATGAAGATAAAACTAGATTTTGAGATGAGATGATAAGTATAATACATGGAGGTGTATGTCCTCAACAATACTTAACACCTAAGGATAAGAAGTGGTAATGAATGCTCTAGTTGAGATATAGCTTCCTAGTTTAGCTGGAAGCTAGAAGAAGTTGAGGTTGTTAGGCTAACCTTCAGTTGATAAAAAGAGATAAGTTTGGCTAACACCCAGATGTATCAATAGCGGTTAATCAATTAAATGATTGTTTGGTTAGCCAGTCAAGTATGTGATATAATGAAAGGATGGTTGTCGAACCTCAGATGTACTTCTTTGGAAAGGAAAGTGATGAAACCCTGATGAGAGTGGTTTAGGGTTTCCGAGGTATCGATCTTGAGGAATCATGACATACCGGGAGTCATGGTTTTAAGATAGTAAGTGATAGTAGCACTTAAAACAAAGTTTCTTGCAAGCTAGGAGGCGAAGGACGAACACCAGTAACCCAGTACATGGATATAAAGTATAAAGAGTTCCCGAGAGGGAATGGGAGTTCATCACTATGGATGTTGTGAGTCTCCCCTAGACCAAGGAAGGTCAAGATGCAATAGGGGTTATGGTAGATCACCTTATCTAGATGACATGAGAAAGAGAGAGTACTATTACGGGACATATTCGGTTGAACTACTTAAGAGAGAAAGATGGTTCAACCACATCATGATGTGAGTTCAAAAGTTCTTGGGTATGACCAAGGTTCACTTCCATGAGGTGGAAGTGGATACATGAAGAACTCGATGATAGTAAAGTTTATCACCCCATACTAATGGATAGTATGATTCAGACTAGAGGGTCTGATGAGAGCATGTGTGCTCATTCAGGGTGATACATAGATACAGTTCTTAAGATGTGATGTTAACCACCATAGCCTTTATCGGGATGCGAGAAGTTATATAGGGAGGTTGTGTCGGTCACCACTTCATTAAGATGATGTTGGTGAAGGAGGCATCATGAAGGTCAGAAAAGAACCACAGTGGGTGCAGATGAAGTCGCTTTGATCATGCAATGGCTGAGAGAGAGAGAGCCCAAAGACAACATGATCGTGAGCTGATGCAAAGAAGACTGACATGCAATTCACTGTGGGAGAATATAATGTGAAAATTCGACCCCTCTGAGCTACAACCGAGAAAGCTGAGTCCCCGATATATGGGTCCATTTGAGATGGATTGGTGGAGAAGTTCGTTCTTAACATTACCCCTCAGGTTAACATGATGTATTACATGAGTTTGATCTAGAGCACTATGTGAGGTACCCAAGCCATGTGTTGAGCCGCGAACCTATTCAGCTTTTGAGAGGCTAAAATGTCCTGAGTCACCTATGAGGGTATGATATACCAAGGTGACAAAGAACTCAGATGGAAGAATATGAGATGATGAAGGTTCTTGGGAAGCACCATGGAAAGGGTGAAGCCACATGGAAGCCATGATGGACATATGAAAGGCTTATCTTGTTTGTTTGGTTGCTTGATGGAATTTTGAGGGCAAAATTCTTATAAGAGGGGAAGGATGTTACAACCCCAACTTTTGGGTTCCTTTGGTGAGAAATGTAATTTCTCATATTAAGGATATTTGAACAAATAATGATATAATGTGGTTCGAATAAATGGATTTTATTTACAATAGCCTTGATGTTTGTGTTGTGGGCTTTATTGGCTATTGGGCCCAAATAACAAGAAAATTCAATTAGTGAATGAATAATTGTATATTTGAGAAAAGAAAAATGTGGAAACCTCTAGAAGGAAAATCTAAAGAGGGATTTCGTGCCTCTTGGGTTCCAAGGAGTCCAAAGTTGCATAAAGAGTGCAATAAGAAAAGAAAAGATCAATTAAGTATTTCTTTATTAAGAAGGAAATTTAAAATATTGATGAAAGGTGGAAAATAAGTGAAAAGAGGTATGATTGAGTAATCCTTGGTGGAATTTCATATCCCAAGGATTCCTAATGTTGAAAGGAATACCAATGAGGAAAATAAAAGAGAAATAAAGAGAAAACCTCAAAAAGAGATATTTTAATGTGAAATAAACAAGATAAGGTGAAATAATGCATATTGATGCATTTAAGGATAATGAGTATTCCTTAAAAAGGAATTTCAAATAAAGAAAGAGGAAAGAGAAAATACCTATAAAATAAAATAAGAGAATAATGTAATACATTATTAATGAATTTTGGTGGCATTGCTAAAAATAAAGCATTTCCTACTAAAGGAAAATAGAAATCCATGGCCAATGAATTAAAAAGGGCAAGTATAAAGAAAATGAAAGAGGAATTTCAAATTCCTAATATCCATATAAGAAGGAATATTAAAGAATTATGAGAGAGAGAGAGAGAGAGAGAAGCTTGCTTTTTCATGAAGGAATCCAATTCCTAGTAGGAGAGAACCTTATTCCTTCGTGGGCAAGCTTGCTGGGGCATGACTACCCTCCTCTACAAAAGGGTACACCCTTTGGACGAGCCCAAGCAGTTCCCTTACATCTCTCTCTCCTCTCCATCTTCTTCTTCATCAAAACCCTAACCTCGAAGGTAAGGTCTTATCATTGGAGCGATGTGGGGTGTTCATGGTTTTACTTGAGGTTGGAAACATCCACGACCAACTGTGGAAGGTCGGCCATCCTTCCCGGCCTCCAACTCATGCAGGATCACCTACAGTAGCAGCCGCATGGCTGCAACACAGTCGTGGGTTGTAGCTCTCCTCAAGCCCAAACCAGCCACGTTGGTTATGAGCTAAGTGGTGCCCCAAGCACAGAGGAGGGAGGCGGAGCCAGGGGTATGGTCGGCAGCAACCTGCGAGCCCCGAGGCAGGGGGGCGGACCCCCGAAGTCCCGCAACATCAAATTGATCGGCGGACGGGGCAGTGCTTCTCAAGGTAGAAGATGAATAGACACAAATGACATTTTTGCCCCTCCACATGCTGAAGGGAGGGTCACTTAAGTGGGGATATAATCGTACTCTGTTATATTTTCAAAAAGCAACGTTGCATGGGAAAGAGGCTACGTGGCGCCTCCCTATTGGCCCAAGTAAGGTATTTCTTTCGAAAATCATAACTCTTTAATAGTACCTCGGATGACAAAAGTGTATACATGAATTTTGCTCAGAAAAATGAGGGGAATCCATTAAAAATATAATTGGAGCCTTATTCTTCTTGCAATTTGAAAAGTAATGGAAGTTGTTAACTTTAG
Organism: Alisma plantago-aquatica; assembly: GCA_963693085.1. Classification (NCBI taxonomy): domain Eukaryota; kingdom Viridiplantae; phylum Streptophyta; class Magnoliopsida; order Alismatales; family Alismataceae; genus Alisma; species Alisma plantago-aquatica. Next base: position 1,017,833,305 of record OY856412.1, on the reverse strand, counting down.
TGTAACAGTGATTAAGAAACCCTAATTGGATATGATTAATGTGATTAATAGGGTTTAATTGATGGTTAAAAGTTGATATTAACCTGTTATTCATAAAGAGATACATTAAGATCGAAAAAGATGAATTTTACACGTAATTAGTTAATTTAGAGTTTCATTTGTATGAATATACTTTAATAGGCCTTGAAACCCTAATGTTGGTAATTAGGACTACTAATGGCTTTAATTATTCGATTTCATGAATAGAACTGAGTTTTCATGGTTATAAGCTATTTCGAGCATTAAAGTTCTTAATTTGTGGATAAATAACCTTAATATAGAAATTAGGGTTTTTTAATGAATCAGGATTGGTTTAATAACGAATAGAGTTCATATGTGAATTCAATCATAATGAACTATGAATTGACGATAAATGAGTGTTATGATCTTATCATATATTAAAAGGATAAAAATAGTAGTTTTAATGTAAAAGAGGCTTAATGGACTTATTTAATGGTTAATTATGCCTTTAATCCAAAACTGAGGATGCGATGTTGAAATAACTAGGGTTGGTGATCAATTGCGTTAAATTGCGGTTTAAGATAGTAAAAGATGAAGGGAAACCCTAAATGGAAACCCTAAAAGTGGACTAGAAACCTTAGGAAGCGAGCTAGATTTGATAGATCTTAATGACATGAGTAATAAAAGGAAATTGTATAATTGTTTCAGGATCTTATTGAATGCTTGATTGCCTATTGGTTGATTGGAATATTTCTGTCTCACATCAACTTGACATGTATGTGGTTACGCCTATGATTATCCCGCATTAGTTTTTTGAGGATTTTATCGATGTTTACATCGTGGCTTGAATTAATTGTTGGATGAATTTAATTCATGAAAATTATAATGTGAATATGACTATCACATAAGAGATGTGCCTACTAGCTCAGATTCTAGTCCCCTCCGTTGCTTAATGGGTTGACCTAGTACATGGCTACCAATGGGGTAGGCCCATCAGGTCATCAAGTGACTTAGTACATGGCTACCAATGGGGTAGGACCATCAAGTCACTTGGAGTCAGAGATTGGACTACCTATGGGTAGTGCCATGGGACTCAACCCTAGATATTGATCTACCTGTTAGGTAGGATCATGCGGGGTTTAATAAGGATCTACCTAGAGAGAGGTAGTATCTCAGTCCACTGCAGGGACAACACAGGGATAGGGGATAGGAAAGGATTGAGTAGTATGGTTTAAAATGTAATCTTGGCATGTTAAATGATAATTGGTTGATTACTTTGTTACTATAGTTGCATGATTATTGTTTCTCCCACATACCGACTTCTTGCTGACCGACGTTTTATTTGTCGGCGTTTTAGGTACAATGAAAAGAACAAACAGTATAGTGGCACATGTGGAAATAAATGAGAATTAACGTAAACAGGAGGATTAGTTAGATCAATATCCCCATGGTTAGAAGTTTTGAAATCTCAATTTTTAAAAGGTAAGCAAAGTTTTTATTTTTACCATATTTCAGTTTAGTTGGTAAAGTTTATTAATTATTATTGATTATTTGTCTAACTTTTGATCCAGGTTATTAGTTAACGGCTCTAACCTTTCGGTATCCCTTAATTGGGGGTTACCGGGAGTCGGGGTCGTTACAGGTGGTGTTGATTAGGTGGGAACTACCCATAGTGGGCCGTCTTAGACTCAGTATAGAGGTCGTTATGAATAAATCCATGACATGAGGGAGGGTGGTCGTGGTAGGGGGATGGTCAGAGATTGGAGAGATAGATTGAGATTGTCTTTATCAGACCGAGTCAGAGGACAGGAGAGGGACGGAGCTCAACTGAGAGGATTACTTTATGTGTTGTTTGTGTGTAGGAGTAGAGGGGTCCGAGTGGACGAAGTAAAATCAGAACATGGAGAGATAGCCAATATATCGGCAACAAGTTCATGTTCCTATGGAGAACTAGAGTGTTGGCAGAAGAGGTTCTGGATGTTGTGCACAAACTAGGGATCACCGCTCTAAAGATCGACGGGCTAACAAATAAGGCAATGCTCACTATGACGCTATGGGGGAGAGCGATCCAAGAGGAGATCATTGTACTGTTTTTTTTTTAGATAGCTATTAACATTCTAAGTGTTTGTAGAGGGGACAGCGTGTTAATTCCATTTTATAAGTTTTTTGTGGAAGGAGTGATGAGGAAACTGTTTTTTTAGCACTTGATTGGGCCGACAAAGGGACGGGATGAATGTAAATCCTCCCAATTAACTTAAAAAAAGAAAAAAAGTTCACACGGCAGTGTTCCTTGTTGTTGCGCTTCCATGCCCCATAACTCGTGAAACGATCCTTTGCGATCAATAACAATGATCAAAATTGAGGGGCCATAAATTATAAAACCAAGCACCCATCGAAAGGCACGTTCGGAGTCCAACATGTTCTCGAACCTTATCAAGCGATAAAATAAAGTATGTTTGCTCAGCTTTTCACGAATCATCATCTTAGATGGATGGGCCACAAAACTAAACTACGCTTGTTCTCTTTACTTACATAGTCGTAGGATAAAAAAGCCTAAGCGTTCAGATTGTGTGCGGACGTCATTCGCATTCGTGGCACTAACCTTTTTTTTTTGATAAAAGTCCATGCATTAATAGAAAGAGCAAATACAGTGTTTATAAACCATGACGTCTGCAAGTATTGAAAAAAAAGGGAGAAAATAAAAGTTAGGAGGCCAACCGACGTGATGAGGCCTCACAATCACAGAAAAATTAAAAAAAGCAAAAGCAGGGTGAAACAAATGCAAAGATATTGTTTGTGGGGGAGACACCCCTTAAACATGGCCTCTGATCATAAGTGTAGAAAATTAATGAAAATAAAAGCTGAGAGGTAACTCCAAACTCCATCAAGATCAATTCTTCATAAACCCGTGTCGTCTACAATGATGTCCTCCATGGAGTAGCATCCTCCACCAGTTTGATCACCAAAAATATTTTTCATATCAACTTCAGTAGGAAGCACCTGAGTTGAAGTAGAGGTATGTCCTGCAGTGTATTTTGTAAAGCTAAGGTGTGGTTAATATTGGTTATCAAGATTTGGACGTGCTTAGAGATGTTGTTGAATTTTTTATTATTTCTTTCAATCCAAATGGTCCAGAGGGTATAGACCATCAAGTCCTCTGGACGAAATCTAGAGTGTTGTGGTAGGGGTTTTAATCTAGGTATAGGCATTGGTGCAAGGATATTTTTAAGGTTTGTAGTGAGTGGGAAGAAGGAGAGCAGAATGTGCATTGTGATTGTGCAAATTGTGAAGAGATGGAGTGTGGTTTCTTCGTCTTTTTTGTAGAGATAACATCTAGTTGGTCCGAAGAAATCTCTGCGGGTGAGGTTGTCGTCAGTGAGAATTTTGTTGTTTGTGAGCAGCCAAAAGAAGATTTTATGTTTTTATGGCCATTTTATTTTTCAGAAGTGCACCATATTTGATATATGGCCTCTATAAGTGAGGTGAGTGTAAGTTACTTTGGGTGTGTAGAGTGGACCCCAATTCCAAGAAATCTCGTTGATGATGTTGTGTTCAAGTTCATGAATGATCTCACTCATTGTATTGTTTTCGACTTGGATTTGAAGATATCTTTTGAGTGAGTTTTTCCTAGTGTTGGTTAGGTGTTTTAGTGCTTTGGTGATGTTGATGTTTTTTAGAGGTGGTGGGATTTGCATGTAGGAGCTTAGATTTTTGATGGTGTTGTGATGGAATCATGGGTCCTCCCAGAAACTGATATTTTGATGTGCATGTGGGGGTACTAATGAAGTTCTTGATTGTATTCAGGTTTTTGTTGATGTATTTCTATAGATGGGAGGAGATGTTTGGTGAGGTCTTCTGCCATGGTGGTTTATTTTTGTAATATTTCTGAAGGATGAGGTTTTTTCAAATTTTGTTTGTGTTGTTTATCAGGATGTTAATGACTTTTGTGACGAGGCAGATGGTATCATGAAGTTGATGATGCCCCGTCCCCCATATTTGTTAGGTGAATTCGTGACACAAACCATGATCGTGTAAATCCAATCTTTTTTATGAAATATTTTTTCATTCATAAGTAAAATGGGTCCCAAAATTAATCCCGACTTCAGATTATATGTTAGACAGAAATTGCGTTTGTAGTTACCAAGGTACAAATTAACATAATGTGAAAAGCGAAAAACATAGGTAAGTCTGTGAGGGACGTATCCTTGTCAAGCCTCAGAAATAAGATTAAAAAAACTAACCGTTGATGATGATCCATGGCATCCATAAAGAGTCGTCTTTCTAATCTTCATTTTGATCTTTTGAAATTTACTCCATCAAGTATGTGTCATGACAGATATTAACATCTTTGAATTATGTCCTCTGTGTTGGATTCGCTGCTCTAATGATTACACCAATACCTGAATCAGTTGTTGAAGAAGTTTATGTCATCATATAAACCTATCAATATATAGCGACACTTACCACATCAGCCGCTGCTAGCAACGTCAAATTCCGCGTCGCTTTCTGGATGAAATAAAAGTTTTGTATTATTATGGGTGGAAAGACCGTTTCTATTTACCTGTGTTTATTTCTTGTCAGCGTATGTCACTTTTTTATTAAGTCCTAAAACCTCAATGGAAGAAGGTAAGTCGAAATTCCACAAATGCTAAACTGTTATGTAACCTTTTTTTTTAATAATTGATTCTAAAAATATCTTAATTTTTTGTGATGGGTGGTTTCAAAAATATGTTGAAGTATTTTGTGACCTAGGAGTGATTTTTTTCAACCCGTAGTCTTGACCCAAGAAACTATGATTCATTACACTATTCTGGTCTAGAGTTGAGTTCTCTCTAATTGCGTTAGAGATGAACTCTATCCATTGGCCCCACTTACACGATTCCACGTCTTGTTTAGCTGCCCATTTAACTATAATATTGGCAGTTACTTTACAATTTCTCCTTCAGAAAACAAGAACTCTAGCTAGTATACTTGTATCTCTATGATCTGTTAGGACAAGGGTTTGTATTCTGAAGCTACTTCTACTTTTATGTCAATTATCTTCCATGCTATCAGATTGTCCATCTTCACTATGGTGGGTTTCTTGTGAAGCATGCTCTCATGCAATCCCACTACAATGGCATGTAACTTAGCCTCAACACATGCATGTCCATCTATCGCTTGAAACCACATGATCCACTATCCATTATGGTCTATTAAGATGTAGCTTGTGCCCACCGTATTTTTCCTTTTTGTAACTGAAGCATTGATATCCATCTATATCATGCTTGGTGAAATGTTTATCTCATGTTGTATGGTCCCAGTTACATTTTCTCCATTCTATGTGGAAAATCTACTCTGGAGTTAGCGACTTCTAGTCAAAAAGTATTGAATCAACTCAGTATGAATACTTGATATTTTGCAACACCACCTAACACTAATTTTGCCAGACTTTCCATATGATAATTGCAAAACATGTTTTTCATTATTCTTTTAGAGGTATTATCTTTATGTTAAAAGAGATCCACTGGTTTTCTGAGTGTGTTGCTTCCACTACTTAATGTGTCTCTTGTTGGATCCATTTATAAACGTGGGTAAGTTCGCTGCAATATCTTAGAGCATGCATGGTGGTTTCTTCAGTTCTACATATCGGCCCTTAGGTTGGAGGTGAATCCCCTCCTCGTTAGACTAAAGTTCGTCATAATTACCCCATGATTTTTTATGATAGCATCATTTTTACTCTTTGTGGCGCTTGAAGCTTCCATAAACTCATTTGATGGCATGGAGTCTCATGAGATGTTGCCTTTTCAAAATTCCTATAAATTGCCTTAGATAAAAATATACCATAGCGGTCCTCTAAATAGATAGCTTCATTTTGATCTACAATTGGGTGGATGTACCATCCTCAAGATATCATCCCTCGTCTCCTAATCATAAAAGTAGGTTATGAAACTATCTCTCCATGTTCCTTCTAGACTCGCCATTTAGTTAATTGTTAGGTCATGTAGTTTGATTGGGACAATTTGTCTAGTATTTAATTGTGGACTCTTTCCACCTCATACCAATTGTGTGCTAAGAACTTATTTTTCCTCCTATTATCATTATTTTCCCTAATCTCTCTTAGTTGAGTTTAGTTCTTTGTGATTGATTACAATAATATGGATCCAATGGCTATTACTTTATTACTATGATGCGCATATGGTCTTGCATGATCACTCGCCAATGAATGTTGTATTAGTAATGTTGTCCCACCAATTATTCATGATCAATGATTCATTCTAAAACTCTTTTTTATTTGTTGTTTAGACCACTGTCCCTTGTCATTGCAATCACTTTGTTCCATGCCGTCATGATCAAGCGTTTGCCTTCCTTGGTATATTTCTAAGGGAAATTCAATATGACCTAGTTAATTTGGTCACAAATGGACACTAGAAGGTGGGTAGCTTATGAGGTGTAAATTATGTAGACTTGAGCACTGACCAAACTGGTGTTGTTGTTCCAACTAGTGACATCTACCTATTCACTCAGGTGGAAATCTTTGACTCTATTTTTATAGTTGTATCCAGATACAATTAGCAGTTGACTCTTAAGTGGAGAATCGAGACACCAAGATGATTATCTGGATTATCAATTTTGATATCTTGATTATTCTATGGATCCCTCTTATGCTTGTAGTACTTTTGTTCATCAAGAAGAACAGAGCACATTTTACCTATTCTGGACTTTTTCCCCAGTCTTGTTTGAAGATATTTAAGCATTTCATCATAGTTATGGTTAGTTTTATTCTAGATTCACCAAATAGTATTAGACCATCGTCATAACATACATGTGACATGCTCGACTCTTGTATGATTGGTTTAAACATCTTTGATAATCCTTATAGCTCCTTAATAGTGACATCTTGGTTGCACTTGTCTAGAGATAGAAAAAGAATAAGTAGTTATAAATACTCTCCTCTCCATGACCCTCTAGGTGATGTGAAAGGTTGGAGTGTATCCCCCTCCTATACATTTGATATCATCCCTACAATTATGATGTTCATTATTAGGTTGATGAGGTTTTTGGGGATTGTTGTTTTTCTTATAGTGTCCAAGATTAATGTCAGTTGATCTTGTTATATCTCTTAGATAAGTCTAATCACCTCTCTCAAAACTTTGCCTTGACTTTTGTTCTCATGGAGAGGAAAATCTCCTAAACAAGTTTTTGTTAGTTATGCATCTTCCTGGGATAAAACATATTTGTAAGAATGATTCAATTCTCCATGAATGGTTTAATTTGTTCCAAAATGGTCTTCGAGATTAGTTTCACATTGACACCTTCACAAAATATAAGACTAAAGTGATTACAAGTTTCCTTTTTATATGTCTTCACTATGAGAATAAGGGTGGAGTTTTCCAATTCTTCTATTACTTATTTCTCATAAAATACTCAAATATTATAAAATAATAAATCTATTTATGTGATGCTAGTTCATATTTTGGATACTAGCATCAACACAATCACCAAGGTATTTTGATTCCATGCATATTCTTCAATACCACAACCATCTCATCCTCTATTGATGTACTACAACATACAGATTAATCCTAGTCAATGATTGCCAAAAATTATCATGTATATATTTTGTCCACCTCACCCCTATTCAAACTTCCTTCTTTACTAAAAAGAGTTTTGAAATAACTTACAATCATGCATTGTCTTCCTACCATATCTTTAACCCAACCTCCATATATATATATATATATATATATATATATATATATATATATATATACATATATATTTTACTCCTTTATTTAGATCTAAATATTGATAAAAAAATTTAAAATTTGAGTCCCCCTATTAAATCCATCCACATATAGCCTCATGTCTATATTCCTCCTCCTTGTGGTGTAGTATCTATGTATATTTCATTTACAACTTGATTTTTTTTCTCTTCGTATTTTGTAAAGTGGTTACTTAATTTCTATGATCACACTCATTTTTATTTTTATAGTCTATTATTTTTTAATGATCTTGTTCCTTTCTACCTTACCACATTTGTGACCTTCTTCATAATCCAATCTAGGTCAAAACCATAATCTAAAGCCTCATCATAAAAACTCAGGAAGGAATGTATGTTGTTCCGTGTTTCACATGTCCTTAGATGTAAGTTATGACATGGATATCTAATTCCATTATGAACCACGATTTGAGAATGATCTACATTTATTCTAGGTAAAAGACAAATTTATATTAAAGGAGTCCCCTTTTGAAAGTAACCTTTGTCCCTTAGGCTCCTAGGTGTTCTTATCTTGCCTTTATTAGAGACACATTGTTTTCTCCACAACTACTAAGGTTCATTGGTTCCCCTCTAGATTTCTCTTCAGTTGTAACCATGTCATTAAAATTCCCTAGAGTAAACCACATAAGTGATGAAGATTTTAACATGGTTTCGGTTTGATTCCACATATACATTTTTGAATCTATTTAGTGTTGACATAACAAGGGTGATGATTGGATGTTTGAGTATCACATATTGTGCAAATTGTTCATGGCACGTTCTATTTTTGTTTCCATAGAACCCAAATACCCCTCACAAGACCATTAGCTTCAACTCTATATGAGGTATCAAATTTGATTCCTTGTCTGATCCTCTCATACCTAACTCTGATGGTTTTTGGTTGAAGGATAGATAAAACATCACAACCACACTGATGAGAGAAATATTTTAATGTGTTATTAGTATTCGATTAGAATATCCCTTATATATTTTATTCCATAGCGATCATCTAATCATGTATGCTTTGTTTGTGGGCCATCTTTTCCCGTATTCTCCCTACACAATTCATCCATTGTGCTATGATTGATTATAGCTCTTGACCCACTCTTAAGTTTGTTCAAAGTCAATATATTCTTGTTTCTGAGTTGGATGCCAAAATTTACTCCAAGAATATATGTTCTTTAGAGTTTAACATGAATTAGACACAAATAGTGTGTTCTTTACTAGAATGAAAGTTATTTCATTAAGGGATAAGTCTTCTTCTCTTAAGATATGTGATGTATTTAAGAATTGTCATAGCTTAATGAGAATTGAGTCTATCTTAGTCATTACTATCTTCTTTTTGTGTTGCATCAACATTTTGGTTATGATGTTTTTCCTCAATTCTTGCCTATTTCCTCCCAGATTGCCACTCTATTTCTTTTGGTTGGCATTTTATTTCCTTTTTCTCTAGTCAAAACATGTGAATCTCTTCGCCACTCATTCTGCATTCATTATAGGACAATCACCTTCCTCCATGTATTGTAGATTATTGATCATATTACTTGTTTCCTCAAAAGCCTCATTACAAGCCCTTCTTTCTTCCTTGATGAACAACTGTATATGCCTTATCTCAGATAATTATTCAAGTGGTTGTCATTCATAAGCAATACAATATGGTTATGTTTCCTCTGTTATTCACACCATCACTCTTGTCACCTCTTTCTCTTTCTACTCTATTGTTATAGGGATTACCATCCACAAAAACCATAGACATAGTAAGTTTTTGTATTCAATCGTATAATGTTTTCCTTGAACTATGATCGACAGTATCAAAGGTTTAGTTGTATCAACTATAACTATATTACAAGAAAATTTGCCTCTACATCAACTGCATGTTAGTTTCTACTGGAGTTGTAGTTCCAATTAGATCCCCTACCTCCTCTAGAATTTATATTTGGTAGAGAAATAGGTTAGGTATCCTTACCCATGCCAATAACGATTTTGGATTCTCATATATCAGGGTGAAAGAAGGACCCCACAATTGTACACAAAGTTAATAACCCACAATTACTAATGATATCTTTTAGATAATCATACCCTCATGATAGTTGAATTAGGATGAGATTATTTGCCAAGGTTGGTCAATCAGAAAAACTTAACGTTGAGTTCCACATCAATTTTATTCTATCATGAAATTTCAAGAGCATGACTTCTCTTGCAAGAACATTGACTATCATCAACAAACACCACTATTTCATCATATCCCCATAAATATTATATAAAAATTCAAACAAAGTGTTTCATCAACCATGCTTTTTATTATGTCTAGCTTTGTTAACCTTACATCATGTTCTCAATCCCTTAGAATGGAAACACAATGTTTCCTTCCCCTTTGTTTGTTACATCCCAATATCATACTTGTTTCCTCTGGTCATTTGAGTTTCCAATATCAACTTATATTACTATCAATATGGTGATCATTTATATGTTCTAATTGTTGGGTTTTGGGGAAGGGGTGCAGTGGAATAAAAAATCTTCCCTTTATAACTTAGTCGTCAGATCTGCTATATCTATAAAATATCATTGAATAAAATACATAAGAAGGGATAAAGATAATACCTTTTAAATACTAATTTTCCAACAACTAGACATGTCTTATGTTGGTAAAGAAAGTGATTTTCTGGATTTAGTTCCCGAACGACCACTATGAAATTTGGATGGATAAGAAAGAAAGTCTAGACTGGCCACCAAACGATTATATGGTTGTTTTATTTTAGAATAGTTTCTCCAAGCCTTCGAACATGTTCCTCAATCTCTAATTTGTCTAGGCATATGAGGGAGAACATGGTGCACCTCCTTGTCCATCAAATCAAAGAGGAACAAGATTTTTCGATGCGCCATGCATAAAAAAGATATATCCAACCCTTTGGGACGTGCCCTCTTTATGTAGGAGAGCCATAGTCTTAAAAATCCTAATTTCAATCCATTTCCTAATTGCAAATCCCAAATGTAGTTCAATGAAAAAAAACATGGAGTGTATTTTGATGGCTTGATCGCATCTCCTGATCGGCTGATCATAGTCCTTGATCACCCAATCATGTTTAGTTGATTGCTCAATCATGACAATTAAGATTCAAATCTAAATTACTTTCAAATTTCAAAATTTTCCCTATAATATTGTGATCACATGATCAGGGTGTCTGATCATGTCAATAATGTTAGTATAGTGGAAAACTTTGTCGACCAATTGGCAATTAATTAATCCATTGAACCAATCATTTGCTTGTTCAATCACACATTCTGATCACTTGATCTTAGGGTTAATAGGCATATTTATGATTTAGAACCATTGTCATCATATGCTTGATTGTGAACATCAATTCCCTTATGCCTTCTTATGTGTCCTAGTAGGTTCCTTATAACATTGATAGTGATGCTCAAAACAACACAAGAAAGGATTGGTGTCTAAACACACATCATTTTCACCCAAGTAATATGAATTGGAACAAATACAACCTATGAACTTATAAATGTTTCCATGACTATAGTTTCCCTTTGTCACAGATATGCATATTGAAATTGAGTCATGGAATGTCATCCTCTTAACATTTAATCTTTACCCTTCAACTAGAGTAGACTATTCACAATAATGTGATTCAATATCATATATTGATTCACATGAGCATAGCCATGCATTTCATAGTCTTGCTTATCAAGTGGCCAGGGATATCAGTCCAATGGAGTAACAACTTCCATCTAGATGACTCACAATATTCACCATGTGTTATAGTTTACCCAATGAACACCTTTCTAGAAAATTGTATTTTTTAGTATGGTGGGCTAGTGTCAAAGTACACATAACAACATGTGCTACTATAGTGACTTCAGGTCTGAGGATAAAAGTCACCACTTTCACATTGAGATATGACTCTAACATGTCATTACATGACTTCAATATGTCAATTTCAAGGTTGGTTTATCAATTATAACCCTTTATCTAACAAGTATTAATGTATCTGAGTAGTTATTAAATATCATTACTAAAGAAACATAGTCATCACTCACCATACATGGTAGTCATGTGTATTATTGTTTTCCTATACTATCCACAATAAGAACCAACTAGGGTCGTGAAAGGAATGGAAATCTAATTATAAACATGATTTCAAGTTTAGGTCCTTAACCAAAAACCATATGTCATTGAGTTTGAACATTCATAGGACATTATTAGGTTTATTCATTATCTCAATACTGAAGAAAATATAATAAGTGGAATTGCCTTTTATTAATAGTCAAATCAAGTACAAAATATCCATTTTACAAAATGATGGTTGTCAGGGCATATAACCAAAAGTCTCCCATTGAACAATGGCCAACCACTCATGAACGTAAGTCCAATAGATCTAACATGAACATCTCTTTTCTACTGCTGAAGTATTGTAGTTAGAGGTTCGATAATGTTGCTTTCTGTTGGTACGATACAAAGCTTTATATCTCCTCGATGTACAATCTCACATATGAGATAGTAGTACATGAGTATGTGCCTGTAAAATTGATGATTTAAGTTCCTTAGCTTGTTTAATATTTTGATTGTTGTCATAGTAAATCTCTCATGTGCCTTCAATAGTTGGAACCACCCCAATTTTGCTAGTGACTTTCTTTAACCATATTTCTTCTTTTGTTGCACTGGAGGCAGAAATTTACTTGGCCTTTGTTATATAATCAACCAATGTCTTTTTCTTGGAACATTTCTCGGTAACAACTCCACCATTTAGGAAAAACACGAACCCATATTACGATAGGTAATAATTCTTTTCGATTTGGAATGTTGCTTTAGTATTACCTCTTACAACTAACTCTTCCATCCCTCCATAAATTAGGAATTGGTCCTTAGTTATCTCAAGTACATAAGGATGTTGTTTATAGCTATCTAGTAACCACCACCAAAATCTGATTGGTACCCTCTCATCATTCACAAAGCATATGAGACATTTGGGTATCATTCCATACATGATAGATCTAGTTGCCAAGGCATATGGAATCTTTCTCATCTGTGGATGAATCTGACAAAGAGCTTAAACATTAAGTTATAGAGAGACTTATTCCATGAGATATGGATAAGTTTCCTCTCTTAGAATCGTTCTTGCTAATCCTCTTTAGAACTTTATCAATGTATGTACTTTGGATTAGGCCAAGAATCTTTCTAGATCTATCTATATATATCTTTATTCCTAGAATACAGGATGGTTCTCCAAAGTCCATTATGGAGAAGGTATTTTCCATCATTGTCTTCACTAATTGTAGAGTAGGTATGTCATTTCCCATCAATAGTATGTAATATACATACAATATGAGAAATACAATCCTGCTCCCACTAACTTTCTTGTATAACATATGTTTCATCTTCATTTTTGATAAAGAAAAATTTCTTGATTGTCTCATCAATACAATGATTACAACTCTAAGATGCTTACTTCAATATGTAAAATTCCCTATGTATCTTATAGAATTTATTGACTTCATTTGGAGCAATATAACCTTTGAGTTGTGTCATGTACACATCCCCTAGAATATTCTCAATAAGGAAAGTAGTTATAACATCCATTTGCCAAATCTAATAGTTATGATAAGCTATGATGGAAAGCATGATCATGATGGATTTAAACATGGTAGTTGGTGATCACTTTTCATCATAGTCAATACCTTTAACTTGTTTGAAACATTCTGCGACCATCCTACCATTGTAGCTTTGTACATTACCATCCATGTCGATCTTCTTCAAGACCCATTTTCACTTTATGGGTTTTACCCACTTAGGTGGATCCACCAAGGTTCGTACCTTTTTGATATACATGGAGTTCAACTTAGATCTTATAACCTCAAGCCATCTATCAGAATATGATCCCTCAATTCATTGTAGATAGTTGGCTTATCATCTTCAATGAACATCACATCATCTTCTTAAGTCATGAGAAATCCATATGTCTTTGGCTCTAGATGTTCCCTATAAGAACTTTAAGGTTCCTATGCTACAATAGGGACTTGAAGTTCCACAATGGTTTTTCCTACTTGTTCTTTATTTACATCCATAACTTCAATGTTATCTTGTTGGTCTTGAACTTCTTCATGTTCTATTTTCCTCTCACCAATTCCTGTAGAAATAAACTCCTTATTGAGGAATACAACATATCTGGAAACAAACACTTTTTTGTCAAATGGGTTATAGATGTAGTAACCATTAGTTTCATTATGGTATCCAACAAAGATATATTTATCTAATTTGAGTCTACTCTTTTCATAGAATTGTTTCTTCACATAATCTTCACATCCCCAAAGATTCATGAAAGACATATCAGGATGTTCCCCATTTCATCACATATGTTGTCTTTCCAACATATTTGGAAGTTCCTTGATGAAGTGTAAGTGTGATGGTTTTAAGAGCAAATCCCCAAATGGAAATCAGAAGATCATATAAACTCATCATTGAACATACCATGTCCAACAATGTTTGATTCCTTTTTTTTGACAAATGATTATGTTGTGGTGTTCCGCGTGGAGTCTATTATGATATAATACCACAATCTCTTAGAAGGACCTCAAACTCTTGTCTTAAGTATTAACCACCTCGATATGACCAAAGTGATTTATTTTTTTTGCCAAGTTGGTTTTGTTCTTCATTCACGAATTCCTTGAAGTTTTCATAGTATTTTGGTTTGTGTTTCATAAGATACACATATCCAAATATCTTGAAGTCGTCAATAAAGGTGAGGAAGTACTTATACCAATTTCTAAAATTTATGCTAACATTTCCACACACATTGGTATCTACGAGCCCTAATGAGTCACTAGCTCTCTCACTATTACCAGTGAAAGGTGATTTTCGCATCTTTCCCAATAAACAAGATTTGCATGTCTCTATGGATTCAAAATTAAAAGAGTCTAGACAACCATCTATATGGATTCTAGAAATATGATAATCATATATGAGCCCTATATAATATTTTCAAGGATATGTTTTGTTTGAGTCATTGAGTTTTAACTTCTTGGTTATGTTATATACATGTGTCTCAAGATCTAACAAATAAAGACCACAAAACATTGTGGCACTTCCACAAAAGATCCCAGCTTCATAAATGGAAATATGGCCATTCTTTATTAGAAACTCAAAACCATTTTGTCCAAACAAGATTCAAAAATAATGTTTCTATACATAATAGAAGTTCATTAACTCTATTTCAATCCCACTGGGCAGAAATAAACAATAGATGCCTAATACAATGACAAATACTCTTGCTCCATTGGCAGTGTGTAGTTCTACCTTCCCTTTGTTTAAGGGTCTACTTCTTTTAAGATTTAGCATATTGTAGCATATTCCATGTCCACTTTTGGTATTTAATACCCATGATGAAGTAGTATATAAGTTTATTTCAATAACATATATACCTAAAGTGGATATCTCTATTTGTACTTCTTGTTCTTCAGGTCCTCAAGGTAGAGAGTGCAATTTATCGTTCCTTGTCAATCATGGTGACAATGGTGACAATTATCTCACTTAGCCACTCCTCATTTTGCTTTAAGTGCAAAAGAGTTTTTCTAGCTTTAGAGCCTTCCTTAGCTTTTCCTTTTTCATTATATTTCTAGTTCCTTTGCTAACCATCAACAAGGACATTGGATTATCTTTCATTTGCTCCTAAGATTTCTCAACATGCTATGTAGCTCAGTCAATGGCTTATCAAAATTGTTCATGTTGTATTCATGACAAATTGATCGTGTGAATTAGGCAATGACTGCAAGATTGAATATGTGGCCAACTCTTGACCCAAAGAAAATTCCAATCTTGCAAGACTTTCCACATATCCAATATACTTGATTACATGGGTTTCAACTGAGTTACCTTCATTAAATTTGCACTTAATCGGGACCTTGAATACATCAGACCTATCATGCCTTGCTTTTTCTTATTACATGCTCCTGAGATGTGTTATCATCTTAATAGAATCAATGTTCTCATGTTTCATATGAAACTCATGATTTATGGAGCAAATGATCCAACATTTGATGAACATAGCATCATCAGAATGCTTCTTGTAAGCATCCATTTCCATATAGGTGCACTCAGAGTTCATTCATTAGGTACCTATGTGTCCAAGACATAATGTCTACGCTAATGTGTGAGAATGATTCTCAATATCCTAAAATATTCATTAAAGTTATTCCCATTAACTTTATCTTCCTCAAGGATCGGTTGTAGTGAAAATAGATTATGGATTATGTTTGACATTGATCTACATTGAAGATATTTTGCATGAGTCAATAAATTGATTTGAAAACATATCATTGTTCAGCCAATATTGGCATCCATAAGCTAATTATTAAGGTAGCTAATAATTAACAATTGCATCATATGCAACTCTTAGATAGATGGTTGCACAACTGTGTGCCATGGATTTATCATATGAATCATATCCCCTACTTATGCCTCTAGGCTCTTAATCCATTAAGATCACCTAGTCAAGTCCAAGCCAAGGCCAATACAATAAGGTATCCACTTGGCAGTCTCAGATACTTACTATCATACATTCTTAGAGTTAGGTGGTGAACCATGCTTGTTGCGCCCAAACTTAGTCGAACAAGGTTTTCATGTGTATCATTCATAGAAGGTGTCTTTGACATTGATATTATATTGAGGGATTTTATATGCATCCAATCACAATTACATATACATACTTATATGTAACA
Source organism: Alisma plantago-aquatica (assembly GCA_963693085.1). NCBI lineage: Eukaryota > Viridiplantae > Streptophyta > Magnoliopsida > Alismatales > Alismataceae > Alisma > Alisma plantago-aquatica. Next base: position 1,017,816,843 of record OY856412.1, on the reverse strand, counting down.
TGTATGATAACAATCACTACATGTGTTAGAAGAGGATACAGAAACTAGTAAAACAACTTGAGTCAACAGATGTAGTAGAAAATTAAATAAGAGATCCACATATAAAAGTAATCCTAAATCAACCTTTTTTAGGGTTTTTGATCACCATATCAGGAAAGTTGATCGACTGATTAAAAGTTCTTAATTATGGTAAATTCTGTATTGTTGTTGATCTATCATTTCATCATGCCCATAAACCCTCCAAGAACCATTCGCTTCAGCTTGGGCTTTTGATCTTCTCCTTCTCTTCACCAAGGTCCACTTGTGATATTTTCACATCATCCTATTCTAATTGTGTAATTAAAATTTACATGGAGAATGAATAGAGAGAGTCATGGCATGCAAGCCATATACATGTTACATGATGTTTGATTAAAATCAAGATGTCAATATTACATGTTTCACATCATACCACAATGATCAACATTCGATATCCACATCAACCAAACAAAATTGATTTCAAGGCATCACATATGCATATGTAATACACATCCGCACATATTATTCCAACTAAACATTTGTAGTTTAAACCCAAACCATTGTTAGAAGCATATGACGTCAGCTCTAATACCATTGTTGGGTTTTTAGGAAGAGGACACAATAGAATAACAACATTTCTTCCCTTTAAACCCTAGTTGTCAAATCTTTCATAGATATCAACTTTTGATGAATAAAAGGTATAAGAAGGAATAAAGGTGATGCCTTTGCACACACTAGTTGTCTAACAACTAGACAAATCTTATGTTGGTGAAGGAAAAAATCCTCTGAATCTAGATCTGGAATGACCACTAAAAAATCTAGATGGGTAAAAAGAATAACTGCATTAGTTACCAAACTATTGCATGGTTTCCAAACTATTGCATGGTTTTCTTCTTGTAGATTAGTTTCTCCAAGCCTTCACATGTGTGCATAGGCCTCAAGTTCCATCCATGTGTATGAGGGATAACATGGTACACCACCTTGGCCACTAAGTCAAAGAGTAACATGAGTTGTCGATGTACTAGGCATCCTATAATTCCATTTCATATCTTATCTGGATAAGCAACCTTATGGTTTCACTTTCTCTATCCAATAGAGACATGATAGACAATTTGTTGGACAAGTGTTGTCAAAATGATATATCAAACCCTTGAGGTGTGTCGCCTTTATATAGAGGAGTCATGGGCTTGGAAAATCTTAATTCTAATTCCATTTTGAACAGAAATCCCAAAAATGATTCAATACTGAAAAAATCAAACTAGACTATGATCATGTGATTACATTTTCTAATCTTCTGATCATAGTCTGTGAGCACCCAAAAATTTTTAGATGATCGCCCAATCATAACAGCTTAGGTATATACTTGAATGGGTTACCAATTTCAAAATTTTCCCTATAACATTTTTGTCGCCCAATCAAGATGCCTAATTGGACGATCATGTCATTACAATGGAAAACTCATTTGACCAGTTAAAAATCAAATGATACACTTACCTAATCATTTGATCTAATGATCATACATTCTCGTCAACTGATGAATGGGTTAATCAACATGTTTATGATTCAGAACCATTCTAATCATATTTTTTATTGTGAACTTGAATTCCCTTATGCATCCTTATATGTATGACCTGGTAGGTTCCTAATTACGTTTGTAGGCATACTCAAAATGTCACAAACAAAGATTGGTGTCTAGACACACAATATTACCATACAAGTAATTGGAATGAGTTGGAGAATGACTACAACTTCTAAAGTGAATATTTCCATGATTGTATAATCCCTTTGTCACATATATCTAGGGTGGAACTAAGGCATCAAATGGCATCTTCTTAACTTCTAATCATGTTCCTTGAATTAGAGCAGCTTAATCAAAATAATGCAAGATCAATATCAAATGTTGATTCACATGAGCATGTCCACGCATTTCATAGTCGCACTTATCAAGTGGTTGGGGATATTACCTCAAAAGAGGGAAAATTCCATCTAGATCACTCACATTATGCCCCATTTGGCACAATGTACCCAATCACCACCTTTTTGGCAACTCATATTTTAGAGAACATTTGGATAGTGTCAAAGCACACAGAACAACATGTGTTACTATAGTGACTTCAGGTCTAACTATCACAATCATCATTGGTATATTGAGATATGACTCTGACATGTCATTACACGACTTCCATCTGTCAATCTTAAAATGATTCTATCCAATACATCATGTTGTCTAACATGTATAGATGTATATGAGTTAGTGTCCAATATCGTCACTAAAGACACATAGTCATCATCAACCATTATTGTTGTCATATACTATCATCATTTATAATTGGTAAGGGACATAATAGGAATGAATAGTCTTACTATACATATGATCTCTAGTTTAAGTCCTTAGCCTAAACCATATGTCATCCAGTTGAAACATTCTTAGGAATTTTTTAGGTGTATTCATGATCTCAATATTTAGAAAACCATAATAAGTGGAATTGTATTTTATTAATAATCAAATAAAGTACAAAATATCACTTTTACCATCATCACAAGATGACTCTCAAGACACATAACCAACACTAATGTAGTTATTAAACAATGTTTAATTCTTGACCTTAGGAATGAAAGAAATGCATGTCAGTAGTTATTAAAAACATGTAATTTATTCAAATGTATTCACACTAGGATTGTAACCCACCCTTTTACTTATACAAATTTATATATCTGATCACCACTACACTTATACAAATTTTATATGTTTGTTGGAAAGGAGTGGGCATGCCTCTTGAAGGAAAAGCATACTAGTAGACTCAGTCAAGGTGAGAGTAGAAGTAATTCATTAGATGATAGAGTCATCCTCATAGTTTTACTAATTTTATGGTAATCTTATGTAATTCTTTATTATAAATGGACTTCTTATATTAAGTTGTAGATAGATATTAATGTTTTCATTTTTTTACTTTTACGCTTTTTTCTACAATTAGTATCTAATGTTTTCATTCATAATATTTAGTATTGCACTAGTTTCTAGATATTCTTTAGTAAAATATTAGTTTCTAAATACTCATGGATGTTTGTAGTATGTAAATCGTGTAAGTTTATATGAGAAAGACATCACTATTTAGTACACATGTTACATGAAGTACTACATGTGGAACCCTAGTCTCATGGCAAATGGGATTCTTGGGGTTGGATGTCCAAATTAGTTTGTATTATCCCAAACATCTTAACTTTGAACCTTATTTACATCCTACCTCACCTTAAACTTGCCTATACACCCATTAATTGAATTTTAGTATTTTACTCTTCGAAGATTTACCATGTCATGTTTGTTATACTTGATTTTTTCACATAATTAACTTATATTGTAAATTGCATTATCAAAGTACTCCTTTGGGGTTTCATCGTCTTGAACTATGTCACTAATAATCTAAATTAATATACTTTTCATGGTGGTTCAACATTATTTTAAATCATCTCCTTGTCAGTACATCCATGCTTGATTTTGAGTTCACATTTTTGCATAAGTCTGACTTCTTTTATTCTTGACTAAAATGTATGGGATTTTATGATGACAATACAAGAGTGTAATCATATGAAAAATAAGTTAGTAAAGATAATAGTTTTATAATATAAAATTATTTAAATCATATTCCTTCAAACATATTTAAGACATTTTTTCATTGCTTACTTTTTCTTGTGAATTTTTTTTATCTTCGTCTTATATGACTCAACCACGATCACATTCTTTTTTTTCACAAATAGGGCTCATAGATGTGTGCTAACATCTTTACTTTGCTAATCTCATATATCAGTGTATTTTCCTAATGTCTTCTCTCCATACTTGGATAACTTCCATGAATTTGTCTTTTACTATAATAACATTCATTTTTTGTAAATATCCTTTCCCCATGTTTCTTTCATTGTAAAATGTTTAAAAGAAGGAATATACTTAATATTTATAACTCTTTATTGAAGTATTCACTCACACTCTTCTATTAACTAGGTTTTAGTTAATCATTATCAAGGATATTTAATTATTTGGGTTCTCATGCATATTATAATCTCCTTATAAACATGTTATTTTCTACTTGTGATTTATATTTTTCTTTGTGTGTGTTTCTCCTCTTTGTTTCTTTTCCACTATCTTAATGTATATTTTTCTCTTTCAATCTGACATTATTAAAACTTATCTCTCTCTTCTTATATAGGCATGATTCTTGTGTATGATCCTACATTCCAATCCAAATAGTTCTTATAACCATCTGACTATTCTCAAAGGTAATATCTTAATAACATATTTTCCTTACCAGATTCACTTTCAAGATTGAAGCATAACATCTCTTTATCTCAATTCATATGGCTCATTCAAGGTTCATGCATTTTATATCTTGTACATAGTCTTATTTTCTTAATCCATCTCATAATTTTGATTGTTCCTCTTTATTTCATATGCACAATTTTGCTATCTTATAGTTCATAGGTTCTTATTCTAGTTTTTGTATTTCGGGCTTTGTGACTTATGGGGTATTCAACCTTAGAGCACTAATATAGTATGTCCAAGATAATAAGTGTTTTCTTTGGTAAACTAATGTTATCTATAGATTTTAGTAGATAGACAATCATATAAGCTAATAAAATTCACATGAAAATACTATTCCATGGATAGTATCCCAAGAAATTTTGACTTTAGTATCTTATCATGAAATACAAAACTCATAGTAGACATTCATATGATTATTACAATATTGTTTTAAACTATAATAATCAATGTTTAATTCATTCTTTTCTATTAAAAAGGAATTATTCACGTTCAATTTACGTATGCCTATAAGTTCCAAGGATCATATATTTAAGGGGGAGAGATTGTTACAACCTCATTTCTTGCTAGTATGCAATCTAGAGTTTGATAAATTAGAATTTCATATTTGTAATTTAATAAATATTTTATTGGGAATTTCAATTTTTTAAATATGAATCCATTCATGGCATAGTCATAGGTAGGGTTTTAGGAGAAAACATAATTTCAAATCAGTATATATAAGTAAACTCTAGTTCAGTGTCGACAAGATATAAATATAGTACATCATGAGTACCAAGTCAGAAATTCTAAAATTGATCTTATATGAATATTTGAAACACTAATTTGATCCAAAGAACAACATTATCATGTAATAAACACATCTGAAATATTGATTCCATTATAAGTGGAAGAGATCACTTGGAACATATAGAAATGTGTCCATGCATGTTTGAATTGCATACATATGCATTTATATGTATTATTTGTATCTTAATTGAGTCTATGCAACAAGTTGAGAAAATATCAAAATTTTGCATATGCACACATTCTAATTGATTGGGATTGTCAATATGATGACTGAGAAAGTTAATTTACCATCTTCCATATGATAAACTAATTGTTGGATTATAGTTATTTTTATGTTTACCAACTTAATCTAGTTGGGGTTCAATCTATAGATTCCATTTCACCAACTCTATAGCTTCGGTTTTAAATGGAAGGAAATTCTTGTGTGATTTTGTGTGATTTTCTTGAGAATATACAAAATAGAGAGGTATTCTTTTTTTAGGAGCTAATTGAGATTATTAATTTTAAAGTTATTTCTTCAGCTTTTTCTAGACACTATGGTAGAAAATTAATTGTTAAAAATTAATTTTTCAATCTCCTTTTATCTTCATTTCCCTTAATTTGGTCCAATCTTGATCCTAGGGGCAATGCATGAGATATGTTCATCACACAAGAACATTATTCTTCATGTTATTTTGGAGAATATCTCATTTGGAGCTAAATCATGTATTTAGATTAACTATTTTGTAATGTATATGCCGATGGGTATTCTATATCACTTTAAAATGATTTTCACAAATTCAAATTATCAATATTATAATCCCATGATCTAAGTCCCTAAATAGAGAAATTGGTATCAATTAGGTATATAGTGGGAGAATTCTGAAATTCCACTTCATGGTTAAAATAGATCTTAAACAAGGAAGTCATTGTGATATTTGATTTTTCTAGAATGTGAGAGTATTTAGGAATAAATACTAAATGTTTAGATCATATAAAAAATTTTGTTTTTGTATTGTATGGTCAATTGTATTTACATGAAAATATATTAATTGAGATGATTCTACTTGTGCAATAATTGAAAATTTTGATCATGTATCATTATTTGGGATATTTCATTTAACATTTTGGGTTTATAATCATAGATATCTATAACTCTATAATATCCCAGTAAACACAATGAAGCTCTAGATCAATGTAAACTAATGAAATAATAATAATATGTGTGAAAGACAATAGAGATGACTCTTTTACCAATCAAGTTTCTTATTGAAAATATTCCTTATTGTGTGGTATGGCATGAATAATGTGAGATGGTTAGTAGATAATACATTTTATTACAGAATCTAAAATATCTATGTAAATGATTCTCGTGTTAGTAGGGTTTATACTTGAAGATAATTCTTATGTGTGTTGAATGTTAATGTGACGTCCACAGATTTTCTATTACTTAATCTGATGTGTGACGTCCAAATTGAAACCTCACCTCAGCGAGAATCCCAATTTAAACCCCACACACTAGGCTAAGAAAGATAAAATTAAGGGAGTCAGAAGGAAACAATCATTAGCACATGCACATGCACATGAACAATAAACAAACCACAACACATGTTCACCATTCAACATATAATTACAACATGAATTGTTACAACATTTGATATTACATATTGAACATCAAAATTCAACATATACATGTACTACATCTAAACTACAGGATCTTAAGACAACAGGTCCACCTGTACATCAGCTCGCCACACAACTCTCAACTATCCTGGATCTTCAAGAGAAAAACCACAACCTAAACAAAAGATTACATGCGTACACGTAAGCACAATATTTCATGAATATTGTACTGAATACGCCTACGTGTCTTTTTATATACCTCTCATCATATCTTGGCAATAAGATAAAACTAATATACTTGGGAGTAACAGAAGAATATAAGAAAAGCGTATACTTGCACAAATATATTCATTAACAAAAGAGAACACATATTTTAAGCTCATTTTCCATTATATGCTCGTGCATCCGCCTACCAATGGGATAGATGCATTCAGGCCTTATGATCCACTTACCAAAGAGATAGATCATTGTACATGTGATCTGCTTACCAAAGAGATAGATCACTCACTAGCACTACGCTTACCAAAGAGATATAGTGCTTTCATATAATGGAATAGATATATTATGCTTCATGTGTTCATAGCCATAAGTACAAAAAATCAGGAAACATATCATACAAGAACAATCATTTCATCCAATACCATATGCCAAGTATTTTACTACTCATATAAAACAAGCATATTGTATAATAAGCCAAGTAAGAGGTAATGGCGTACCTTCCAAAGAGACATCCTAATCACATATTCCTCATGTCAACTATGTATCCCAGGTCAAACCCTGATAAAGATAAGATCACATACGATCATCAGGTTCTCATCTTATTATATCTCATCTTAACCCTAATTATGTCCATTAGGGTTTCTCTTAGTTTATTAGGATATGTGCATTATTACTTGTATTCTAGTCTTATGATTGTCTCACTGATGTCATATTCCAGATTATGATTCATTATCCGAACATTATCTCCCATAGTATTTTTGTGCCATTAATTAACCCTAGGTTACAACATTAACCTAGATTAGGGTTTTAAACCATGTATTAAAGGTCAACTTCATATAACATGAATTATACACATCATCATGATCTCATCATCAAATCTGAGGTTCCAAATACTGATATGAGCTTACTCTGTGAATTTCATCATTTATTGTGCATGTATGTATTTAATACATTTTATTTAGGGTTATTATCCCTAATTAGCCATATTAATCAAATTATATACTTTCGTGCATCACCATGGCCATATATGACATTACATGCATTATAAACGTTATTATGGAGTTACTGACATTTTTCCCAAATTTTAGAACATCATTTGATATTTATTATTCATGAATTAGGCATTACACATCTTACATGATATCACTGATATTAATGCATCAAAAGCCAGATGTTATAGTTCCAAGTTATTTTACTCATTTTTCTGAACATTTCAGTACCTTATTTTATTTTTCTAATGAGCGAGCTATTTATTATGAATTATACAAGATCAGGGGAAATTCTGGGAATTCCCATTTATCAGCCAATCAAAGGATGCCATGTGTCCTCTAGGGTTGCGGCTCCTTGCTCCTGCTTGCTGGTGGATCCGGCCGGTTCAAGGGCACTTGGACCCGGTTCATGGCTGGGTTTGGGCGACTGGACCGGGGTTCACCCCCTTCTTTTCCTCCTCGCGCGGTCAGGGAGTCTGTGGACTCTGTTTCACGGAACCACCGCCGCACGGCTTGGCTCCGGCGAGAGCTCGGCAGTGGCACTCTCCTCCGAAGGTCCTTCTAGCACCTCCATCATGTTCAAGCTTCCCTCCAGGAGCTCTATGGCTACTCCACTCCTAGGGCTCACGTCTGGAGCTCCAAGACCACGAGCTCTCCGACCATGGCAGCCACCGCGGCACTAGAAAAGAGGTAAAAAGGCTCCCCACCCTCGAATCTCATGGATGAGGCATCGAAAACCTTTGTCGGAGCTTCACGGACCTGGAGGGACCCCTGGATTGTGTTGCATAGCCTTGGGTCGGTGTCCCCAACTCCACCTTCATCTCCGACAAGGTGCTCTTCAGCTGCCATCGAAACTACCACGATAAACCACCGGAACTACGAGGTTCAACTCCCCCGAACTCGTGCTTGCTTTGGTCGTTCTTAGCTCCAGTCGTCATCCACTCTAGCTCCATACTCCGCCTTTGGCCATGGCCTGCAGGTTGCTGTGGAGAGGACCCAGAAGTCGGGCTCCCGTTCTCTCTACTGGAGCAGTCTCTTGACCTGTTTAAGGGGTCTCCTCGCTCCTCTACTCGAGTCCAGAACAACTACCCACTCAGTTCCCTTCCTTAAGCCACGAACATGATGTGGGTACGCTTGGAACTCGGCATCGCGGACTGCTCCATGATCTCCCGATCAATCGGAGGTAGGGGGAGGTCCAAACACCGTCTGATCACCATCTAAGGGTCGAGTTTTGTTCTCTCAAGGCTGGATCCGAGGCTTATCTCTAAACAGCCATCCCTGCCACTAGATTGGGTGTCTAGGGCTAAGATCTGGCCACACAGACCCGACTTAAATAAGGGGCGCGTGACACCTATTAAAACAACAACTTAGGCTAATCAATACCAATAATGCACATCATTTCTCCAAAATCGAACCTCCATAACTTCCTCTAGGAACATCCAATTACCACCAAATTTGAACCATAGCTTCCTCACTATGGAAGGTACCTTGTACACAAATTTAGTGCCAAAACTCAAATGTTAGATCACTCAATTCCTCAAAAGGAATTAAGAGATATGACTCAATCATCAATCAACAAATTCACTTTGTCAAAACCTTAGAATTCTCAACATTATTCAACCCTATGATTTTACTTATGTCATTGGATGATAAAGGACTCTAAAATTCCACTCCATCACATCCTACACCCCTTAAAAGATATTTCGTCCTCGAAATTAGGCTAAAATCCAGTCTTTCACATCATATACATCTTAAAAGAACTTTCGTCCTCGAAAGTAAGCCATACTCATACTTCTGAAAACCTTATCTTTCCTTCATCTTCATGTAGGAACTATTCTAGGTGTAACATATCCGCAAAGGTTACCTAGAACCATGTGTCCAAATCACTATTAGGGGGGTTTACAACCATCTTGGGTGCATAAACACTCCATAGAAGGTTCAAACAAGGGTTTCGAAGGTTAGGTTATGTCATGACATATCTCATATATCAGGGATGCATCCTTATCTTAACCCGTGCATTAGGGTTCTATCATCATATTAATGTGTTCTAAAGGAGTTAACTAAAGATTAACTCATTATATCAAGGTGTCATCGACATTTTATTTAGCTCATTGTTAGAACATGTTCATCATTAACATACGCCTTTTAGGAGGGAGTTAACTATAATTAACTCACTTTATCCCTCTAGATCATACCACGATGTCATAATCATTATATTTTGCTAATTATTAGACTGTATTTTCCATCTTTGTTAAGAACCAAGATTACACCTTGTGCAACATGTTTCATTCATATGATCTTGTTTTATTTCTCATGACAAATTTATGACATTTATTAATGAATTCATCACAAGATTAACCAACACTATCAAATTATCATCATTATCATGTACATGGTTAACCATTTGTGCATTGATATCTATCAAGCTATCTCTAGGTTTTCATCATATCATGTCTCAAGATTAAATCATATCTTTATATTTATTACATCTTGGTTGTGCTAAACAAACTTATGTGAGCGGCTTGTTGAGCATATATCAAAACTTTATCTTGTCTAAATGAGGCTCCTCTAACCCATACCATGAGGGTAGTGTCATGCTCAATCTCTCTGAGCTAACTCAGCTCTATGAGTATCTCATAATCACATACTTTATCTTTCTTCTCTTATTCTAGGGTTCTCGGATATCCTCATTGGCACTAGTGATCAACTTCATAAGATCTAGCCACATAAGCACAAACCAAAACATGACATGACATTCTCATCATAGATATCTAACCATGAAACATGCTTACCTAAAACTCTCTTATATACACCACTACATTCCTATGTGGGAAACCACCAACCCGAGCATGAGTCTTCACAGAAACTAACATAGCTACCTCCTCCAGGGTCTTGGGCTCTCTCCCTCACCCAGATGACAGGCACTCATATTCATGTTCACATGTGCTCACATATATAACCAGCCTCTCTTTGACTCTAGGGTTTGGTCCTCCCAAGGACATCTAGGGATCACCAAAACTATAGGAATCATGCATAAAGCAACTCAACTCAATCACTCAAGAGTATTCTAGTTTAGGACATATCATATCACATATCTCTTATTTCTCATATCGTGGAGTCTAGGTTCTCTGACCTTCTCCCTGTGGGTCTCGCTCTCTCTTGAGCTAACCCCGAAACTGGTCCTAACACTAGAGGTCCTCCTTTGTAAAAGAGCTTGCGGCTCCTGCTGACTCACAACTTGTCTTAACTTAGCATATCTTAACTTAGAAAATCACACATACTTTCATCATGAAAACTTATCTCAAAACCTCAAATCTGAACTCATGTCCTCAAAGACAAACATAGATCATCATAACCATCTTATAACACCTATGTAAGACTTGCATCATATCATCAAAACTTATATCATCTATTCCATCTATCATATGTATCAAAAAGGCTCTAGACATCTAATCTAGAACTACTCTCTCTTCTAGACTGATGTCATTCACTTTCACTTAGGTTGCATGATCACCTCCTACTCGTACATATGTGGGGACACATTTTTGTAATACATATATATAATAAAATATTATATAGTTTGTCTCCGATAAAACTAGCGTCAAAGAAAACTATCGAGGTTCGATCCATTTGGAATCAAAACCAAATCTTAAAAACGAGTGTCCCACACATAGTAGAGAGTACGGTGTCATGAAAACTAGTGAAAAGGGTGAGAACAAGGGGTAGACTAGTGTAGCTACTCTAGACAATGAGCGCCATATGTCTAGGGTTTCTCTTCCCTTGATGCATGTCTTTTCCAAATAGTGCAACGTCCGATACCGCTGCACTATAAGGAAAGAATGACATCTAAGGACTTGCTACTCAACAAGAACCAGTCTAGACCTAGTTCTCGGACATCTAGGTGCTAACCTAGAGGCTAGGTCAGATCTAGTCTCTAAAAGACGACTAATCTAACCCTAAAAGATTACTAAGTTCATGGTTCTTTAGTTTTGTGTTGTATAATGAGAAAATGTCAGGCTTTGCTATTGTTCATGCTCTGATACCACCTGTGACGTCCCCGGATTTTCTATTACTTAATCTGATGTGTGACGTCCAAATTGAAACCTCACCTCAGTGAGAATCCCAATTTAAACCCCACACACTAGGCTAAGAAAGAGAAAATCAAGGGAGTCAGAAGGAAACAATCAGTAGCACATGCACATGAACAATAAACAAACCACAACACATGTTCACCATTCAACATATAATTACAACATGAATTGTTACAACATTTGATATTACATATTGAACAGCAAACTTCTACATATACATGTACTACATCTAAACTACAGGATCTTAAGACAACAGGTCCACCTGTACATCAGCTCACCACACAACTCTCAACTATCCTGGATCTTCAAGAGAAAAACCACAACCTAAACAAAAGATTACATGCGGTACACGTCAGCACAATATTTCATGAATATTGTACTGAGTACGCCTACGTGTCTTTTTATATACCTCTCATCATATCTTGGCAATAAGATAAAACTAATATACTTGGAAGTAATAGAAGAATATAAGAAAAGCGTATACTTGCACAAAGATATTCATTAACAAAAGAGAACACATATTTTAATCTCATTTTCCATTATATGCTCGTGCATCCGCCTACCAATGGGATAGATGCATTCAGGCCTTATGATCCGCTTACCAAAGAGATAGATCATTGTACATGTGATCTGCTTACCAAAGAGATAGATCACTCACTAGCACTACGCTTACCAAAGAGATATAGTGCTTTCATATAATGGAACAGATATATTATGTTTCATGTGTTCATAGCCATAAGTACAAAAAATCAGGCAACATATCATACAAGAACAACCATATGCCAAGTATTTTACCACTCATATGAAACAAGCATATTGTATAATAAGCCAAGTAAGAGGTAATGGCGTACCTTCCAAAGAGACATCCTAATCACATATTCCTCATGTCAACTATGTATCCCAGGTCAAACCCTGATAAAGATAAGATCACATACGATCATCAGGTTCTCATCTTATTATATCTCATCTTAACCCTAATTATGTCCATTAGGGTTTCTCTTAGTTTATTAGGATATGCACATTATTACTTGTATTCTAGTCTTATGATTGTCTCACTGATGTCATATTCCAGATTATGATTCATTATCTGAACATTATCACCCATAGTATTTTTGTGCACATTAATTAACCCTAGGTTACATCATTAACATAGATTAGGGTTTTAAACCATGTATTAAAGGTCAACTTCATATAACATGAATTATACGCATCATCATGATCTCATCATCAAATCTGAGGTTCCAAATACTGATATGAGCTTACTCTATGAATTTCATCATTTATTGTGCATGTATGTATTTAATACATTTTATTTAGGTTTATTAGCCCTAATTAGCCATATTAATCAAATTATATACTTTCGTGCATCACCATGGCCATATATGACATTACATGCATTATAAACATTATTATGGAGTTACTGACATTTATCCCAAATTTTAGAACATCATTTGATATTTATTATTCATGAATTAGGCATTACACATCTTACATGATATCACTGATATTAATGCATAAAAAGCCAGATATTATAGTTCCAAGTTGTTCTACTCATTTTTCTGAACATTTCGGTACCTTATTTGTATTTTTCTGATGAGCGAGCTATTTATTATGAATTATACAAGATCAGGGGAAATTCTGAGAATTACCATTTATCCGCCAATCACAGGACGCCACGTGTCCTCTAGGGTTGCGGCTCCTTGCTCCTGCTTGCTGGTGGATCCGGCCAGTTCAAGGGCACTTGGACCCGGTTCATGGCTGGGTTTGGGCGACTGGACCGGGGTTCACCCCCTTCTTCTCCTCCTCGCGCGGTCAGGGAGTCTGTGGACTCTGTTTCATGGAACCGCCGCCGCACGGCTTGGCTCTGGCGAGAGCTCGACAGCGGCACTCTCCTCCGAAGGCCCTTCTACCACCTCCATCAGGTTCGAGCTTCCCTCCAGGAGCTCCGCAGCTACTCCACTCCTAGGGCTCACGTCTGGAGCTCCAAGCCCACGATCTCTCCGACCATGGCAGCCATCGCGGCGCTAGAAAAGAGGGAAAAAGGCTCCCCACCCTCAAATCTTGTGGATGAGGCATCGAAAACCTTCGTCGGAGCTTCACGGACCTGGAGGGACCCCTTAATTGCGTTGCATAGCCTTGGGTTGGTGTCCCCAACTCCACCTTCATCTCCGACAAGGTGCTCTTCGGCCGCCATCAAAACTACCACGATAAACCACCAGAACTGCGGGGTTCGACTCCCCCGAACTCGTGCTTTCTTCGATCGGTCTTAGCTCTAGTCGTCATCCACTCTAGCTCCATACTCCGCCTTTGGCCATGGCCTGCAGGTTGCTGTGGAGAGGACCCAGAAGTTGGGCTCCCGTTCTCTCTACTGGAGCAGTCTCTTGACCTGTTTAATGGGTCTCCTCGCTCCTCTACTCGAGTCCAGAACAACTACCCACTCAGTTCCCTTCCTTAAGCCACGACCATGATGTGGGGATGCTTGGAACTCGGCATCGCGGACTGCTCCACGATCTCCCGATCGATCGGAGGTAGGGGGAGGTCCAAACACCGTCTGATCACCATCTAAGGGTCGAGTTTTGTTCTCTCAAGGCCGGATCCGAGGCTTGTCTCTAAACAGCCATCCCTGCCACTAGATTGGGTGTCTAGGGCTAAGATCTGGCCACACAGACCCGACTTAAATAAGGGGCGCGTGACACCTATTAAAACAACAACTTAGGCTAATCAATACCAATAATGCACATCATTTCTCCAAAATCAAACCTCCATAACTTCCTCTAGGCACATCCAATTACCACCAAATTTGAACCATAGCTTCCTCACTACGGAAGGTACCTTGTACACAAATTTAGTGCCAAAACTCAAATGTTAGATCACTCAATTAAATTCCTCAAAAGGCATTAAGAGAGATGACTCAATCATCAATCAACAAATTCACTTTATCAAAACCTTAGAATTCTCAACATTATTCAACCCTATGATTTTACTTATGTCATTGGATGATCAAGGACTCTAAAAGTCCACTCCATCACAGTTAAATATGGTAGAAATAACTAAAAGTTCAATCTTAGTGTAATTGGGTGTGTAATATTTCAATCCAGAGCACTACAAAAGGTTCAGTTCAATATTTTAGTGGAATTCATATAATTGAGAAATCATTTTTAAAAAGAAGATATAACTATAGATTCAATAGTAATAGAAGCCCAAAGAATCGTAGAACATTTCTTATTGGTCTATACTAGGAAGGATGAAATGAGCTATGGACTATGAGATAGCAAGATGTAGCCCAGAACATATACAAGAAGTATTCAAACTAGCTAGGTTTTGAACGTAATTTGTTTTTAAAAGAGTAAACCCAACATCAACTAGCCACCCGTTGGTGGTAATACTTAAGTTCAATGGAGGTATCCAATACTAGCTAAAACTCCTATTTATACCGGAGATAGATGTAGTTGGAGTGACCAACCTTTGATAATCCATTCCTTCTAAAAATATTGTTTAGTCAATTTAGCATTTTAGCACTTATAGAACTTCATTATTTCGATTCATATGTTTTTTTATTTGTAGGTGCCCCTATTGAGTACCCAAGATAAGGGACCATTATTTATGGAGGTTACTAAGCACTCACATGCCTTTTTAGGTAATGTAATTGTAGATTGAGGGAATTTATATTGTTGTCTTAAGATTCCTCGGATACATTAAATTTAATAATAATTTGCCTAGTAGTTTCTTCCACTTAAATACTATGATTCAAAAATATAAGCGGAAGTCAAAGAGAAAGTTGGTCGGTTAGATAGTTAAATTAGTTGGTCAGCAAAATAGCTAGCACAATATTAATGAATGATAATAATGATCAATAAAGATAGATCTTAATCAAATCCTAGTTATTTGTAGTTCCTTTTCCAAAACTACACATATTTTTATGGCTAATGTCATTCGATTGATATAGTACTTTGATTTTATATTTGTTTATAGAAAAATATTTACTTATTATATAAGTGTTTCACATTGGTTCATGGGTGAGTAGCTCACCCCTCCACTGATAAAACATTTAGGTTAAGTCTCAATTATGAAGCTTAATTGCATCATAGAAGTAATGTCACAAACACAAAGCAAGAGTTCACATATGTTGGTTCCCATCACACTAGGTTTAGTTAGGTGTAAAACACTTATACATGGTCAAGTGTTGTGAAACTATTTCTATATATTTGAGCTTGGGATACAATTACAAAGACTATTTACATTGGTTTGGAGAAAACATTAGCATGGATTATCGTGATTTGTTATAGTTACTTGAAAATTGTATTTAAAATTCAGATTTTTGTTAATCTTGTGTAATTGATTTATATGGTCATGAATGATATGTTAAAATCAAATGGACAAAGTTGAGCATGAAGTTAGTTGTGCTAAATATTAATATATTATCTAATCTCATGACATATTTGTGGTCATGGAATAGACACACACTGGTTTAGGCGGTGCAAATTACCTATTGTGCCCTACGAGACATATCTAACATAGATTCTACATTTCCAGTGCCCTATAGAGTATATTTGCTAGTCCCATCACTGAGTATGGTTGTGATATTAAGGTATAACAACTCATGCACCTATGTTTATACATGGTGAAGTAGTCTTATGTTCCTAGAGAGAGAAAATTACTTTTAAGGCACTAGTACAAATACTACCTTTAACGTCGGTTAACATGGCATTTTAGGTCAGTTTCAAAGCGACACTCATGTGGAAGACAATAAAGCTAGAATCCTATGGCATCGGTTCCAAAATTGATGATGCAAAGCCGAACCCGATTGCAAGGGGAAAAGAACCGACACCGATAAGATTCATAGTTGTTGATTATGTAAACAAAACTAACGCATATCCTTGCATGTTATCGTCAGTTATTTATGTAAAACCGACGACTAACTCCATTTCCAAATGAAAAAGTGTTTGGTTTGTAGTCGGTTCTGTGTAAAAACCGACAATACAGACACAAATTATGGTCAGTTTTGGTTCACTAATCGACGCATATGTCAAGGAAAAGTCGTTGGTTTCTTATAGAAAACTGACGACATATAGTTTTATAGACGGTTATTATAAATAACCGACGACTAAGTTTCTTTTTTTTTAATACCAGATCGCAAGCCTACTGTCTGACTGGTCAGCAGGATGCCGAACCTGTAGTTCAATTCTGAACTGTAGGTTTACAACATCTTGTGATTTCAGTCTAACAACAGGCCACAAACATGTAATAATAAGATGATTAAGACATGTAGAAACTTGCAGTTCCATTCATTTATGTATACATCATGTGATTCACACACATGTAGAAACACATTTAATTAATTCACATGATTCACACACATATAAAATATGCAGTTCCATTTATTCATCAATTTCACATTCACACACATGTTGAAACCTACAGTTCATTCATTTCATCTATTTTTACATTCGCACACATGAAGAAGCACATTCATTCATTCATCCTCACATTCACACACATGTATATAGATCAAATTTCAATAAGACAATTCAAAACATTTATTCAAAAATGTATATATAAGCACCACATACACATATAAATAATGACACCAAAATTTAGAAATGTCATTCTTTATCATCAGTACCCCCATCATAATCAAAAGTCATCTCCCTTTCAAAGGCTTTTTCTCATTGTTCTCTTATGTCATTTAAGTGTTTTATCGTGTATGACATATGTACATCTAACACTTTTCCCCATATAATGAAGTCACTAGTTTTAAACACATGCAAAGAGAATGACATATAAATATATATATATATAATTAATAAATTTGATATTTTCATATTATCTAATGAGACGATATATACTTATGATGATCAAGACTATCTATTGTCTATTCTATATTTTTGATGTTTTGCACAGCATATCTGACAATCATGTCCATATACCGCATCACGTAGTATGTACATGCCCAACCATTGTCTTGTACAACACACTATAAATTTCAACATACAAAATGTTAATAAATAAAAATAAGCATAGTTCACATAAATAAAATATGCATTGGAGTCAAGAAACTACATCCACATTCTTCTAAATTTTCGCTTTCTTTTTCTTGTCCACATTTCCTCCAACATTTTTAAAATCTTTTAAAGCCATATGTGTTCATGTACCACATTGAACTACATTAGTAAATAGTCATGTAATAATATATGTTAATGGATATAAATATAAAATTTTTCTCACATGTATAATGGCCTCTTCAAATTGTATCCCACAAGGCCTAATTTGTTCCCCTTAAAATCAAGATAATGAACAATCATTGTCTCGGGGACAACAACCAATAACTTCCAATGCTTACTTCTAGTGATAAGAAAGTAAAAAATATATATTCAAAATTCACAATGAAATGTAATTTTCTTAAGTCAAAAATATAAGCAAAGTAAACTTACCCAACATTATACGAAGCTATTATTGCGATCTTTTTATTTCCACCAAAATATTTAAAAGTGATAGTGCAGTATAAGGTAACTTATGTAGGGTCTTCATTTACAAGACTGATTAAGGATGGAACTAGAAATCCCATATGAGTCACTTCAAAATCATTATAGGACCTATGTAAGTGGCTGCAAAACATATATTATGTATGCATAGATATATAAGAAAATAGATCACCATTTATAAAATGAGGTACATAGATATATAAATAAGATCTCACAATATCCATAGTTATATCATAGATGAATTCATCCAAGCATAACGAAATAACTTCAAAATATCTTTTAGAAATATATTATTATCATATGATTGGACTATAGCATCCTCCTCCATAGTAACAATAATAGGTGATGTTTTGGAATGTTCATCTATCCATATTTTCAAACACCTACATTGAGGACCTATCGAGTCATATAGGTCCTTTGGAAGCCAACTAGGTACTTGAGGAAGAGATGGAGGTGGAGGAGGATGAGATGTAGAGAGTTTCTTCCCTTTGTCATGTATATATAATTTCATATCAATTGTCATGTATATACATATACAAATTAACGTAATGTAAATGTAGCATACATGATCAATATAGATGACTCCTGCTTCGGGCCACAAGACCACTCGACCTTCTGCTTCACCAAGTGTGTTAGTATATGTGTGGGCATATGGCAATGGATGCTGCCTCCAAATGGGGAAGACAAGCCTCAGGCTCACACAAACTACACCATCGTGTATTGGAGTGCTATTAATCATGTGCCTTGGCAGGCGTGGGTAAGCCTTGCCCTTTACAATGATCAATTCTTTCAATTTTAGACAACATGGACTCAACCCCTACAAATTTATATAGAGTATATAAACATATCATCTTGAAAAGAATAGCTACTATATCATAAAAGTACTTATAGCAGATGTGCTAGGTGGTGGGTCTACATGATTACTCCCAACCACCTCTACAGGATCACTTCCAACCACCTCTATCATAGGGGAAGAGAGGCATGTCACAGGTACTGTTGGAGTGGTATCCTGAGACACCTACCACTTCCTCAATGCTTCCTAGACTCTTTTATCAAGTAACCCATCTACTCTTTTATCAACTAACTCGTCTACATATACATGTTCAAAAGAAACACTTTTTGATTCCTGAATTTCCTTTCCAATAACATTCTAAAAAAAATAGGTTACCTCCTCTTTTGAAAGTCCCCCTTTTTGGACATATTTGCACTATGATGGCCCAAAGAACGCTCTTAGGCCCACTCCAGTGCCTAGAGCCCTAACACGTCTAGGATGCTCTGGGTTACCGAGAGCAACTGTCAATTCATCCCTTGTGACCACAGGGATTGAAGAGCCTTGCTTCCTCTGCTCGTGCAGCTCCCGCTAATCATCATCAATATAAATTGGTAAGTAAACATAACAATCATCAATAATAATTTCTCTGACAGTTGCATTTTACCATTTTTACAACCACCTTAGCAGTTGTGGGGTTGGTTATGTCTCCTTTTTTATTTTGTCTCCCTACTATCCACACATCATGGAGATGTAGAGGTGTGGGAGTAGTTGAGGACTGAGCAATCTCAGTAGTAGGACCAGTAGGTTTCTGAACAAAAGACGTTTATAGTTGTTGGCAAAGGGATGCATAGCCACTTGGACCCGTCATGTGGTCATGCACATTCAGTGCACACCTTGGTCTTTGAGCATCATTGGTAGCCTTGTTAGTAAGCACATTGAATTGGTTGGTAACAATCAAGGTCAATCGTGAATAGGTGAATTGGGTGTGATGCTTAATACCTTGAATTCATCAATATTTCTCTTGGAAACAAATACCTCCCACTCAGTCGGGTCTAGGTTGTTCCATTGTTCCATTGTTCCATTTCTCTTGGCAACATATGACTTCTTCCTCTTATCCGACTCATGTATATATTATCAGTTGAGATTTGTCCTATAGTTCCTTAGGACCCTCCAACAGTGTTGCGTCACATTTTTATGATGTAGGCTTTAATCTAGTTCAAATATACTCTACAAAATTTCATATATTTAGTAGAGTATTCTAAAAAATAAAATTGTAATAACATTAAAAATATAATTACAAATGATAATGTCTCACACATAGTTCTTTCCATACTAAGTCTTTCTTCCCTTTAGGAACTGTATTCCAAGATTCTACATTTACACTACAATGGCTATGAGTAAGAACACCAAGATATGAAACAAATTAGCTATGGTTCATTCTAACTGGATTTCCTACATGATCAAAATCCACAACCAATTTTGGTCCTTTGTTGTAGTAACTTGTTCATCATAGTGAAGCCCCTGATTTTTTCAATTTTTTTATGTTGCCTCATCAAGTGGCACAAGGTTTTCAAGGGGTACATCCTCAACCTAAAAATTGATTAAAAAAATACATATATGATATAAAATATAAATGGACATATATATCGCTAGATATAAGATATACTATAAAACTTACATTGTGAGACAGCGCCTCACCCTCATGGTAATCATCATACTCATGGTCAACCATCTGAAAGTGTCATATAAAAAAAATCAAACATTTAACATTTAACATAACTAGAAATTAATATAACTTTGTAATGTTCAAAAAAATAAAAACATTTAAAAAAATAAAAACATGCCTCTAATATTGAGATCTTTTATCAATTAACATTCATTCGGTGTGATCTCCACACACATATAAGTCATTGTTAGCTTCAATATTTGGTGTTTGCAATCCAATTGAGAATGAACTCGAGTCATCATACTTATCATAGTAGTCTTCTTCATCTATAGGATCAATGAACTATCTTTTACCATGAAGAACAACCGACCATTTTTCATTTGTAGGATCATCGATATAAAATACTTGTTTCGCCCATGATGCCAATATGAATGGTTCACCCTTCTCTCCAATCTTTTCAAAATTCACTAATGTGAAACCCAATTCCTCCACTATAACTCCTTTGGTGTTATCAACCCAATTACACTTAAAGAGAGGAATTCTGAAATCTACATAGTCAAACTCCCATATGTCTTCAATGACACCATAATATGACATTTTAGCTTCATGTGGACTCTTATCGTTTGCACTAGAAAAAAACAATGAAGATGCTTGAAGGGTGACCCCACTGTTTTGGACCACACACTTATCATCTTGACGCTTCGTGTGATATGAGAACCCATTTATGTCAAACCCTTCATGAGATATAACATTCATTTTTGGTTTAAAGGTGAGACATTTGACATTTTCAGAAATATTATTTGGTGTTTGAGAAAGTTGATGTAAGACTTTTATCTTCAAATCACTTCATAAATGTCTTGTTATTATCTCTAGCAAGCCACATTGAATTGGCTGGAGGATATTGTTTCTTGATGAAATTGGTATGTTCCATGATATAAACACTCACTTCGTCGATGCTATGTAAATTATACAAGTGAGCTTGTTCCAACAACTCACGGTTGATTACTTTCATTCGTGCTCCTAAAGTCCATTTGCCAGAATAGTCCTCAATATTCTTGTCACTTACAGGAGCGTCAATACCACTCAGAAAGTCATTGCAAAAATCCAAAACCTCTCTCGCCACATAACTCTCAATAATACTACCTTCGGACCGATAATGGTTTTGAACATCACCTTTAAAAATGCTCATGTATCGTTCAAAAGTATACATCCAATGCAAGAAAACTGGTCCCGACATTTTCACTTCCCTAGTCAAGTGGACAACAAGATGTACCATGAATCAAAGAATGAATGAGAAAAATACATTTCAAGCTGACATAGGGTAACAAACACTTCTCTTTACAACTTATGAAGAACCCAAGATCAATAACTTTTATACATAGACTATTGAAGAAGAAACGAAGTCTGGTGATTGCAAACGTTACATGCTTCGGATGTATAGATCCAATTGCCACAAATAATATTTGTTGCATTAGAGTGTGACAATCATGAGATTTAAGACCTATCAACTTCAAATCTTTCATTGATACCAAATTACAAATGTTGGAAGAGTAACCCTTTGGTACCTTAACATTAACCAAGCACTCGCAAAAGGCTTTCTTCTCCTTTCTAGACAACATGTAGCAAGAATGAGGTAAATATGTTCTTCGATCACTACTAACTACTTCTGTTAATTTTTTCCTTATTCTCATTTCACGTAGGTCCAATCTAGATTTTATGTCATCTTTAGTCTTACATGGTATATTCAACAGAGTACCAGTACCAATGACACTATCACAGACATTTTTCTCAACATGCATGACATCAATACAATGCCTAACTACCAAAGAACTCCAATAAGGAAGATCCCAAAATATTGACTTCTTCTTGAATAAAGATTTGTCACTTTGTGTGGGAATGGTACATTGTGATATCTTACCAAATTCATTGACGAAGTATTTTACCCTTTCACAAAAAACCTCCCCTAGTATAGGTTTAGGTGCACTTTGTTCCTCATTCCATCCATTGAATACTTTGTGCAACCTTCGATACAGATTGAATTTTGGAAGAATCCTCTAATGACCAAAATATATAGTTTTACCACCATGTTTCATTCATATGGAGTCAGTGTTCTCTTCACATATAGGGCATGCTTTGAATCCTTTTACACTGTATCCAAAAAAATTCCCATATGTTGGAAAGTCATTAATAGTGCAAAACAACATAGCATGCAACTGAAATGCCTCTCTACGTGAGTCATCATAGGTCATCACAGCTTCATCCCAAAGTTTTACGTCATCATTTAGATGTTCAAAATAAACATTAATATCATTTCTAGGTTGTTTAGGGCCCGATATCAACAACAACAACATAATGTACTTATTTTTCATACACAACCAGGGAGAAAGATTATATATAACAAGTATAACAAGCCAAGTGCTATGTTGTTTGCTCAATGTGTCGTGCAGATTCATCTCATCGATACAAAGACCAAGTTTTAGATTCCTAACTTCTTTAACAAATTCAAGGTACAATAAATCAATCTTGTTCCATTGTGGGGAATCAGAAGCATGTCGTAGGATCCCATCATTATTTTTCTTAACCTTTGCATGCCACCTTAAATTCTCCAATCGGATTGGCAAACAAGCTTTGAAATTGTGGTATTATAGGTAGACACCGCATCACCTTGGTAGGAGAGCGAGTTTTGGACTTCCCTAAAGCCGTCATTTTATACCTTGACGCCCCACATTTTGGACAATCTTTCCAATCCACATAGTCCTTTTGAAATAATATACAATCATTCAGGCATACATGTATCTTGTTATCCACCATTCCCATTGGGCATAATATTTTTTTTAACTCATATGTTGAGCTTGGAAGCTCATTTTCTTCAGGAAGAATTTCCTTCAATAAAGACAACAACGACGTGAAGTTTTTTTCGCTCCATCTATTGTAAGCCTTCAGATTATACAATCTTAACACATCACTCAGCTTTGTAAACTTAGTACAACCTGTGTATAATGGTCTCTCAACATCAAGCACATTGTTCCTAAACAAGGAAGGTGGATCGGTGTGCTCTACCCCACAATTATCCAACATCACATTAATGATGTTTATCAGAATCAATTCGTCCACATCTACATCATTTGTAGCAATTTCTTGTTCAACACAAGCACTGTTATTGACATCTACAGATCTCAAGTTTGAAATCACTCCATGCCAATGCCATTCTATATAGCCTTGTACAATCTCATTGCACATGACATGACTTTTTATTTCATCACTAGTGCTGACTTTCAAGTTGTTACCACAATGCCTACATGGACAATAGAACCTATCTCCAGGTTGTTTTCTATGTTCCTCCGCAAATATAATAAACTGATCAAGACCAGTAATATACTCTAGGGTGCAGTGATTTGGAATGGATATTCATGATCTATCCACTCTATGATCAAAGAGAAAACAAGTATTAGGGTTTAGGGTTTACTTATTATTTAAGGATTTACATATAGATTAGGGTTAATTGTTTTATATTTAGGGATAAGGATTTAAATATTAGGGTTTATGGTTAAAAGATTAGAGTTTAGGGTTACAAGATTAGGGCTTAGGGTTTAGTAATGAATGTGTGTACCACCTATCACATTCTTAAACACCCAATCTCACTAGTAAGTGTATAATGTGTATTCAGTTTTCAAGAAAATTTCGACAATATTTCCCCATAGTTCTCCAAGTACATAGATGTACATGGGAAAATGCCCACCAACATATGTACTTAGAGAACAAATGCGGAAGTGCTGACAAAACATCATGAAAATTGAATACACATTATACACTTATATCCTAAGTGAGATTAAGTGTTCAAGAACAGTCCTAAACCAGGGACTATCCAAGATTACTCCTATTGAGTAAATCTCATATGAGTTTCTAGGCCAACAAAATACATGTATTTTGTCATTCTTATACTTATGATCCTAGTTTCATCATTCATATTCTAGGTTTTATGTAACATCATTTAATTCAATTCATTCTTCCATTTGGATTAGTTACTCTAGAGAGAAAGAAAACATTAATATTAATTAAGAGAACTAGTTTAGGCATCTTGATTTGAGTTGATTTTCAACAACAACATCTGGTAATCTGAATCATAACCTAGTATAGGTACCATATTCAATAACATTGATTTCAATATCTCCAATGTACATGCATGTTCATCATCAAGGAATAATTTATTCATGACCTTGGAAGGGAGAGATGACCTAAGGTAAACTAGAAATTAAGGTTAACAAACTAGAAGGCAAATTACACTAACAAAGATGTAGAAATCCTAATTATATAACACAAATCAATGCAAGAGAAATAAATAACTAACCATAAAAAAGTGATTCTCTTTCAATAAGGTAACTACAATATTGGGTTGCTATTTCGGGGAAATGTAACCTTAAACATGTTTAAGGGACATATTCATGAACATACATCCAACAATTATGCTATGAAACAAAACAACAAGGATTAATGTAGATTATGAATCGCATCCTATTAGTTGGCCATGGGTGACATGGTGTAAGGAAGTCTCTTTCCTAGAAGTAGGGGAAGCAGAAGGCACCTAATCTCACTAGTAGGATCTTCGACCCAAGCTCACTAGGTCTGGCATACTCATGGTCCAAGGTTGATAGTAGGGGAAGCTGGCACTATAGCATTAGGGGAAGCAGGAGGCAGATAGATCAGGCACCCAAGGTCTCGCATCCTACCGAGTGAGTGGTGGTGACGACATAGCTCCAACTGGTGGCTAGTAGCTATCAGCAACGGAATTGGAGAAAGGCATAGCTCAACCGGTGAAGAAGAGTGGAGGTCCCAACGATAGCGACGAGTGGCGGAAGACCAACAAAATCTCCAGAGACCTAGTGAAATCGTGATGAAACAGAGAATCGGGAAGAGTCTATTTTGCACCGGTGCTATTCAATTTTCCATATTCGTCGGTTATTTAAAACAACCGACAACTAAGTGCACAACTAGTCATTCGTTGTTTGTAAAAAATTGATGCCATAGGCCCATCCACTTATAAAAAATGTCTCGCGAAGGGTGATTAGTCGTCAGTTATATTACAAAATCGACGACTAATGAGCGAATAAATTTTTCGATGCAGACATGGTGTGAAACATTTGTCATCAGGTTTAAAAAAAATTGATTTCATTTTGAAAATTTTGGAAGGAATTATTTTCCTCTGGAAAATTGTATTTAGCGGGTAACTTTAGACGTAAGTTTCTTTGACAGTAAACTGACCTTAAAGTAAAAGTGGTACATGTGTCTTTTTCTTTATTGAAAGGACTTCACATACGGTGACGGTTGTCGTATAGAACTGACTTTGTTGTGGCTTGGTGTTGATGCATTTTGTGTAACCGACATCATAAAATGTGACGTTATAGGTCATTTCTGAACTAGTGAGGGTTGCAATGATCATTTTTAGGAGAAATTTCCCCCTCTTCCTACTTAATTGCATTATATTTGTGTGTATAACAACCTTATCTTTGTTTATATTAGTTTGAAATTCATGTACAAAAGTGAAGGAAATTCTAATAGGAGTAAACATGTATTTTAAGGAATGCAATTGAGGAAGCCATGAAATGTAAGATTTTAATATTTTAATTTACATCCAAAACATCTCAACTAAGGATTGGGTGATGAGGATATATAGTTAACCCTTAGAAACTTTCACCAACTTGAGAATACAGTTTCATGTAATGATTATGAAGTCAAAGATGAGGTTAATCATGAGGGTTTTCGATCACATGAAAATAGAAAGTTTCTTTTGGATATTGAAACTTTTAAGTGAAAAGATGGGTTTAAGATTTATGTCCAGTTAAATGTGGATTCTTGGGGTTGGGTATCCAAATTAGTTGGTATTATCCAAGACATCATAAATTTGAAGCTTATTTACATCCTATCTCACCTTAACTTTCCTTTACACGTATTAATTGAAATTTTAGTATTGTACTCTTCATAATATTACTATGTTTTTTATACTTGATGTATTCACATAATGGACTTATATTGTGAATTGTATTATCAAAGTAGTCCTTTGGGGTTTCATTTTCTTGCAATATGTCACTAATAAGCTAAATTGATATACCTTTCACGGTGGTTCAACATTATTTTAAATCGTTTCCTTAACAGTATATCCATCCTTGATTCTGATTTTACATTTTTGCTTAAGTTGGACTTCTTTTATTCTTGACTAAAATTTATGAGTTTTTATGATGACAATACAAGAATGTACTTATATGAAAATAAGTTGTTCATCATAATAGATTTATAATATAAAATTATTTAAATGATATTCTTTCAAACATATTTCAGGCATTTTATCATTCCTTACTTTTCTTATGAATTTTTTTCTCTATGCTATATGTCTCAACCATGATCACATTCTCTTTTTCTTTTCATAAATAGGGATCATAGATGAGTGCTAACATCTTTACTTTGCTAATCACATATATTAGTGTGTTTTCCTTATGTCTTCTTTCCATACTTGGATAACATCCATGAATTTCTCTTTCACTCCAATAAACTTCATTTTTTGTAAATATCCTTTCCCCATGTTTCTTTCATTGTAGAAAGTTTAAAAGAAGGAATATATTTAATATTTCAAACTCATTATTGAAGTATACACTTACACTCTTCGCTTGACTAGGTTTTTGTTAATCATGTTATTTTCTACTTGTGATTTATATTTTCTTTATGTGTGTTTCTCTTCTTTGTTTCTTTTCCATTATATTACGGTATATTTTTTTCTATCAATCTGACATCATTAACACTTATTTCTCTTTTCTTATATAGGCCTGATTAATGTGTACGATCCTACATTCCAATCCAAATATTTCTAATAACTATTTGACTATACTCAAACGTAATATCTTAATCAATATTTTCCTTACCAAATTCACTTTTAAGATTGATACATAGCATCTCTTTATCTCAATTCATATGGCCCATTCAAGGTTCATTTTTTTATATCGCGTACATAGTCTTCTTTTCTTGATCCAGCTCATAATTTTGATATTTCCTCTTTATTTCATATGCAAAATTTTTCTATATTGTAGTTCATAGGTTCCTAGTCTAGTTGTTGTATTTCTGGCTTTGTGACTTATGAGGTATTCGAGATTAGAGTACTAATATAGTATCTCCAAGATAGTGAGTGTTTTCTTTCGTAAACTAATTTTATCTATAGAGGTTAGTCAAAAGACAATTATATTAGATAATAAAATTTGCATCAGAATACTATTTTGTTGATAGTATCCCAAGAGTTTTGACTTTAATATCTTCTCATGAAATACAAAACTCAAAGTCAACATTCATATAATTATTACAATATATGTGTAAACTAGAATAATCAATGTACAATTCATTCTCTTTTATAAAAAAGAAATTATTCACGTTCACTTTTCATATACTTATAAGTTCCAAGGATCATATATTTAAGGGGGAGAGATTGTTAGAACATCATTTCTTACTAACATTTAATCTAGAGTTTGATAAACTAGAATTTCATATCTATAACTTAATACATATTTTATTGGGTGTTTCAATTTTGTAGATATGAATACATGCCTGGTTTAGTCATATGTGGGGTTTTAGGAGAAACCAAAATTTCAAACTGTTAAATAAAAGTAAACTCTAGTTCAATGTAGACGAGATATAAATCTAGTACATAATGAGTACCAAGTAAGAAATTCTAAAATTGATCTTATATAAATATTTTAAACCCTAATTTGATCCAAAGAACAACATGATCATGTAATAAACTCATGTCAAATATTAGATCCATTATAAGAGGAACATATCCCTTGGAACATATAGAAATATGTCCATGTATGTTTGAATCTCATACATATGCAATTATATGTATTTTTTCTATCTTGATTTAGTCTATTTAACAAGTTGAGAAAATATCAGGAATGTCATACGAATTACATGGGAGCCAATTATAGGATAGTATGTTGACTTTTGCATATGAGCACATTCTAGTCTATTGGGATTGCCAAACTAACGACTGAGAAAGTATATTTACTATTTTTCATGTGATAAACTAACTGTTGGATTATGGTTATTTTTTTACCGACTTAATCTAGTTGGTGTTCAATCTATGGATTTCATTTCACCTACTCTACAACTCTAGTTTTAAATGGTAGGAAATTCTTTTGTGATTTTGTGTGATTTTCTTGAGAATATACAAAATAACTAATTTTGATTAGAAATTTTATTATAATTTATTTTTTTAGCTTTTTCTTGACACTATGGTAGTAAAATTAACTATTCAATCTCCTTTTATCTTCTTTTCCCTTAATTTGCTCCAATCTAGATCCTAGGAGAAATGAATGATATATGTTCATCACATAAGAACCTTATTCTTCATTTTCTTTTCGAGAACATCACATTTGGAGCTAAATCATGTATTTTGATTAGCTTCCCGATAATATATATGTCGATGTGTATTAAGTATAACTTTAAAATGAATCTAACAAATTCAAATTCTCAGTATTATAATCCCACGATCTAAGTCCCTAAATAGAGGAATTGGTATCAGTTTGGTACATAGTGGGATAATTTTGGAATTCCACTTCAAGGTTAAAATAGATCTTAAACAAGGATGTCACTGTGATATTTAATTTTTCTAGAATGTGAGAGTATGTAGGAGCAAGTATTAAATTTTTAGAGCATATAAAAATTATGGTTTTGGTGTATATGGTCAATTATATATACAAGTAGATATATTTATTGAGATGATTGTTTTTGTTTTGTAATTGAATAATTTGGTCATGTATCATTATTTGGGATATTTCATTTAACATTTTGGGTTTATATTCATAGTTATCTATAACTTGATAATATCCAAATAAACACAATGAAGCTCTAGAATAATGTAAATAATGAAATAATAATATGTGTGAAAAACAATAGAGATGACACTTTTATCAATCAAGTTTCTAATTGAAAAATTTCCTTATTGTGTGGTATGACATAAATAGTGTTAGATGATTTATAGATAACCCAATGTATTACAAAATCGAATATGGATATAGAAATTATTCTTGTGTTAGTAGGGTTTCTACTTGAAGATAACTCTTACGTGTGTTAAATGTTAAATATGATATAAATAACTAAAAAGTTAAATCATAATGTAATTGGGTGTGTAATATTTCAATCCAGAGCACTACAAAAGGTCCAATTGAATAGTTTAGTGGAATGCATATAAATGAGAAATCATTTTTAAAAAGAAGATATGAATATAGATTCAATAGTAATAGATTCCCAAAGCACTATAGAACATTTCTTATAGGTCTATATAGGAAGGATGAAATGCGCTATGGACTAGGAGATAAAATAGAATGTAGCCCAAATGATATACAACAAGTATTCAAACTAGCTAGATATTGAAGGTGATTTTGTTTAATAGAGTAAACCCAACATCAACTAGTCATGCATTGGTGGTAATGGTTAAGTTCAATGGAGGTATCCAATACTAGCTACAACTCCTAGTTATACCCGAGACAGATGTAGTTGGAGTGACCAAGCATTGATTATCCACTCTTTCAGACAATATTGTTTACTCAACTTAGCATTTTAGCACTTATAGAACTTCTTTATTTTTATTCAAATGCTTTTTCATTTATAGGCACCCCTATTGAGAACCCCAGATAAAGGGCCATTGTTTATGGAGGTTACTAAGCACTTACATGCCTTATTAGGCAATGTCATTGTAGATTGAGGCAAGTCATATTGTTGTCTTAAGGTTCCTAGGATACACTAAATTTTACAATAATTCATGTAGTAGTGTCTTCCACTTCAATAGTATGATTCAAAAATATAAGTGGAAGTCAAACAGAAAGTTGGTCAGTTAGATAGTTAAATTAATTGGTCAGCAAAATAGATAGCAAAATATTAATGAAAGATAATAATGATCAATAAAGATAGATGTTAATCAAATCCTTTAATTTTATTTTTAGTTCCTCATCCAAAACTACACATATATTTTTATGGCTAATTTCATTGATTGATGTAGTATTTTGATAATATATTCTTGTATAGAAATATACTTACTTATTATTTAAGTGTTTCACATTGGTTCATGGGTGAGTAGCTCACCCCTCCACTGATAAAATATTTAGATTAAGTTGAAATTATGAAGCTTAATTATGTCATAGAAATCATGTCACAAACACAAAGCAAGAGGAGTTCACGTATGTCAGTCCCCATCAGACTAGGTTCAAGTAGGTGTAAAACACTTATACTTGGTCAAGTATTGTGAAAATATTTCGATATATTCGAGCTTGTGATATAATTACAAAGGCTATTTTACATAGGTTTGGAGCAAACAATGGCATGGATTATCATGGTCTGTTTTAGTTACTTGATAATTGTATTTATAATTTTGATTTTTTCTAATCATGTGTAATTGATTTATATGGTCATGAATGATATGTTAAAATCAAATGCTCAAAGTTGAGCATGAATTTAGTTGTGGTAAATATTAATATATTCTCTAATCTTATGACATAGTTGTGGTCATGGCATAGACACACGGTGGTCTAGGATGGCATGCCCGACCCAAACTTTGTAATTCCATATAAAAATATAAAATTGATTACATTTTAGTGCAGATCGTCTATTGTGCCCTACTAGACATGTCTAACATAGATTCTACATTTGTGGTGCCTTGTAGAGTTGATTTCCTAGTCCCATCACTAGGTTTGGTTGTGATATTAGGATATAACAACTCATGCACCTATGTTTGTACATGGTGAAATAGTCATATGTTCTAGAGAGAGAAAATTACTTTTATGGGTTGCAATTATCTTTTGTAGGAGACATTGCCCCCTCTTCCTACTTAATTTCATTATATCTGTGTGTATAATAAAAGTGAAGGAAATTCTAGTAGGAGTAAACATGTATCGTCAGGCATGGTAGGGGAAATGAAAAGGTAACTTCAAGGCGTGCAATTATGAATACCATCAAAGGTAATATTTTTAATATTTTAATTTATATATTAAACATCTAAATTGAGGATTGAGTAATAAGGAAATCTAGTTAACCCTTGGAAACTTTCCCCAACTTGAGGGTACAATTTCATGTAATGAGTATGAAGTCAAAGATGAGATGAATCATAAGGGTTTCCTATCACATGAAAATGGGAATTGTCTTTTGGATATTGAAACTTTTAAGTGGAAAGATGGGTTTGGGATTTATGTGGATTTAAATGGAGATGTAGGAATGGATAAAATAAGAATTTTGGTGGATCAAATTTCATAGAAAATTTTTTATTTGTATTTTTCATAAGAATTATTAATCTAAGGGGTTTATTTCTTATTTTTTGCTAATTAGTTTAGGGACATTGTATCTATAATTCTTATTGTCGTGTAAGTACACATATGTAAGAAATCACCTACACACTTAAGTATAACCACGTATCCCTCAACTTCTATATATAGAAGACCTATAATATGTTTACAAACTATTGCATATATAGTTATTACATTCTATATCATATCAGACTCAGGTTCCTAACCCTCACCCCTCTTACCCTTTATCTGATTATTATTCTTGGGTATGATTGAATGCTATCACCAATGGGCCTCCCTCCAACAACCTCCCATGCTTTTGTAGCAACTGTGACATGCAGCTTGTTCCAGCGATAGTTGTTGAGTGTGCTTCATAGTAGACAACCATTGGTGGACTACTGTTAGGCATCGACCTCTTCCCCACTGTTATCTTTCTTCCTCATCATATCATTTCCATGTGATTTCACCCCTCTCTTATATACCTTCTTCTTCCATTATTGTTCATTCCATATATTTAGTTTAAACAACTAGAAAAGAGAACCAATCAACCACACACTAACTTATAAAGTACAGAAAAAGTAAGGGTAACTTTTTCTTTATTCTTTCCAATCCATGTTGATTTTCTATCCCACATGATTAAGCATCTTTGCTTAAATTAGGGATCTAATCTTATATATATCACAAAGCCTCTATTATGATGATTTAATTTCATTCCTACTACACTCATTCTGATAGTGGTATCTTTGTTTCTTTTTATAGTGCTTATTCTGATAGTTTTTCTCCTAGAATGCTTACTTTGGTAGCTCCTTTCCAACCTTGTTAATTCTTTGACACATAATTTTTGTATCGGACCTTCAATAATGTACTTTATTTTTATACAATGTCTGAAAACCAAATTGTTGTCTATAATGATATGTCAAATGTCACATATATTAAACTCAATGGTGGAAATTATTTGTTGTCAATGAATGTGATTTCTACATTTTTAGAATCCTATGAAAAAACCATAATTTATCAAACAAGATGCACCTAAAGAACCCGATGAGTCCTAAATTGCAAAAAATAGCCAAGTGCTCTCTTGTCTCTGTGTATATATGGATCCTGATGTAGTTATTAAATACATGTGATATAAAAATACATGTGAGAACTGATGAAGTAGTTCTATATGTAGGAGGACAACTACCTTCGGTTGTACAATAAAATGAATGAGATATTTCTAGAACATCAAGGTGAGCATTCCTTGTCCAAATCTTATGATTCCATGAAGGCTCTCACAAATCAACTAAACCTCTTCTCACCTACCACCTCTATCTAAGTCACCAAGGAATGTGAAATTATTATTACCGAGCAATTTCTTAGTGGCTTTCATTCTCAGTTCCTTATTGCACGTCAGGTTCTTCTTGTCGGGGCGATAATCCCATACATGGACCAGGCTTATTCCCACCTATCCTAGCCCAAGATGTCTTCTACTTCAACCCCTCCCCATGAAGTGTTTGAATCTCAAAATGCAAAAACAACTTCTATAAGAGGTCATGAATGGGGTCGTGGCACTCACACCACGTCGAGACCAAAATGTACATTCTATTGCAAACCATGTCAATGATGTTTGTCATACAAAAGTTGTCTACCCAACTCATTTTTTATGAGGGTGTGGAAGGGACTCTAAGTAAGTTCCTCAAACGTATAACCCCCTCATTGGTCAAGGTCCTCTAGAAACTACTGTGACTCATATCCCTACGTAATAGGAAACACATATTTCTCTACAAAGGAGGAGCGTGAACGACTTTGATGAACTATACACCTATATGGTGACTAACCACTTCACAATATCATTGAAGTATAATCTCCAAAATAGCACAATCGTGACCAATTTACTATGGCATCATCAACCTCTCTCATTGCCCACAAAGGTAACCCTCATATCTCTATGATTTCCACTCATTCTAGCTAGATAATGAATTTTTGTGCTACTCAACATATGAGTAGTTTGTCACATCTTTTTACATCCTTTGATCCTTTTATCCCACTCACTTCTATCAAATTGGCAGATGGCTTAGCCAACTATGTTACCCAATGGCATTGTTCCCCTTTTCTCTAAACTAAAAATTTATGTTGTTTATTTTTTCCCAACTTCCCATATAAATTGGTGTTCATTGCTAATCTTGTTGATTCCTTATGTTGTTTTGTAACTTTTAGATTGATTGGTTTTGTTCCACATGATTTGATGAACTTGATGATGATTGGAAAGGGGGTGTGCTATGGTGACCTTTACTACTACTCACACCTCCTCTACCTCATACCAATTCTCTTTTCTTAGCCTTGCCTCTCCATCTACATGTTTTCTTTGGCCACTTGTCTCATGATAAGTTGAAAATCATAGATTAAATGTGTTTCTAGTTATCCGTCCATTTTCTGTGATGCATGTCAACTAATCAAAAAACATAATGTATCTTTCCTTCTTGTATCTCTAAGAATCCTTTGAGATCTTTTGAATTGATACATTAAGATGTTTGTGGCCCCTTTCAATTAACTAATTACAATGGATTTAAATATTCTCTTACATTTTTGGATGATTTCCCCCAAAATCACATGGATTATGCTTATTAAAACATACGACATGGACTTTTTTCTTTATTCATGCCTTTAATAAAATATTTACCATTAAATTTTCTACATCAAATAATATCTTGTTCTTATATAACACCCTTGCATACACTCTATATGATGCTTTTCTTTCGAATGGGGTGTGGGAATCATTTTCCAACATTCACCTACCTATTCTTCCCAATAAAATGGTATTATAGAGTGGATAGATCCTCATCTTCTAAACATCATAGGCTCTCTTACAATTCATTCCAATATACCTAAACCATGTGTATTGATCTTATTCTCAGAGATATTTTTTAATATCAACTATCATCATTTCTTCACAACCAAAATTCTTCTGATTTTTTGTATCACACTAGAAAACCATTTTCTTTACCACCACCAGTTTTTCGATGCATTTCCTTTCTTTGCAACTTGGATATTAAGGTTGATAAGCTACCCCCTGTGCCATTTGAATGGTTTTTCTAGTAAACTATTTTTCTCAAAATGTTTACAAATGCCTTGTCCCAAAAATTGGTTGTATCTATGTATCAGCTGGTGTAATTTCCATGAGGATGAATTATTTCTCTCCTCCATTTCTTCTACCTTTGTACCCACTCAGGATTTGGTCTCTCTCCTTGAGTTTTTTCCTACAATTCCAATCAAGAACTTGATTGATGCATGAAAGATGGTCCTCAACCAGCTGCCCCTACATGGTCGCCTCTTCTAGATCAATCCAATTTACTAGTTGCACTCTATAAAGATAAACACTTCAGCACCAATAAATATCCAATTTCTAACACAAGTTGTGATCTCACCTCTCTTAAGACGATTCTTACTTTTTCTCTCTTTTGAAAACCACCTTTTTTTTCAAGCGTCTCTCATATGCCTTGAAACACCCTGGGTGGAAATATGCCATGTTAAAAGAGATGTAAGCTCTACACGATAATCATATATGGGATCTCATTGATCCTCCATCCTAAAAGAATATAATTTCTTGTCACTAGACTTTCTCTATTGAAAATAATAATGATGGATCTACTGAGAGACAAAAGGCACAACTAATTGCAAAAGGGTTTACTTAAACCTTTGATGTGGATTATTTTGATGCATACTCTCCTGGAACAAGGATTGTATTGGTCTACATTCTTACATCTCTAGTAGCATAATTTTATTGACCACTCTTTCATTTAGATAACAACAATACCTTCCTACATGAACATCATCTAAAAGAGGTCTACCCACAACAATCTCCTGATTTTTTTGTTGAAGGGGAGTCTTCTTATAAAGTTTTTCACCTTAGCAGACCGTTATATGGTCTCAAGAAATCTACTAGTTCATGGTTTAACAAACTTATCACACTACTTGAAAAGCTGGATTTCAAGTAATCAACCACAAATCATTCTCTATTCTCATCAAAATCCCCACGTGGACATATACTTCTTGTTTTCATGTTGACCACATTGTAATCATAAGCAGTGACACTATTGACATCACCAAACTGAAATAATCTCTACAAGACAATTTTCATATAGAGGATTTGTGAAATTTATAATACTTTCATGTGATTGAAATCTTTTTCTCATCCACATGAATCAATTTATCCCAATGGCACAATGTGTTGGATATACTCCAGGAGATTGAGATGAAAGATGATAATCATGTTTCCACCCTTATGGATTACTACCACAAACTTTTTATTACCCTTATCCTAACCCCGCTAACTATATAGTAAATCTAATAGGACTCGATCGTCCCCCCTAGTATGCCATTATAAAAGTGTGAATGCAGAAGCATAAATGTTTAGCATGCGCAAACATATCACAAGGTATAAGAACTAACATAATCTCAACATTCAATGATTATTATTAATATCAACATAATTGGGTTAGTTACACCCTATATGGTAACTTTAAATATCAAAATCTAGAACCGAATCCTATTCCAAGGCTAAGAGTTTAGAAACCTTGTTCTTTGGGCTTAGCCACACAAGGATAAAGATACACATAATAGTATCTAATTAAAACTTTAACATGTTAATGCATAAATAAACCACCCTAACATGTAGACGTATGAACTAATAGGACCTATCACTCTCATATTAATCATAAGTTCAATAAAGGGTACATAGAATATGTCACATGATATAGTGTTGATTATGGCATGATGATGAGAAACATAATGAGCATGAGATATATATGTTTTCACATTTGAGAGAAAATGTTACATAATCCAAATTAATATGGAATTACTAAACTAAATGAGATAAAAGAAAATATATAATATTTTGTTCATATAAGTGACATATATTCTTTTGGTTGAAAATGATGGTATTAAATTGATAATACTAAAAATATATTGACTCATATAATAATGGGCCACAAATATCAATTATGTAAAACTCACTATAGGAAGACAAAATGGTTAACAATATTTCTTTGGATATGTTTTGGCTTGGAGGTCAAGTTTCATAAATTTAGGATAATAATAATCACATCCATTTTATTTAGAAAAGAAAAGGTGAGCTTTCCTTCAAAATATGAAATAAATTACTTAATGACTCCAAAAGTGGAAAAATAATCTTAGATTCATAATCTACACATTAAAATATGCCTTTGGGGGAATTCTCACTCAATTAGGGAAATATTTGATTAAAAGATGAAATCAAGAGAGAGAAAGTGTGTAGAACCTTTAAAATATTAAATAAATATACAAACAACTTCAACAAGTAAAATTTATGCCAAATTCATTTCCAAGACACTTAATGTAACTTGTCGGTGAAGTTTCATCAAATTTGGAGAATCTTATCATCATTAATGATGGAAGAAAGAGAAACTAGGATTTTGTTTATTTAACAAAACAAAATTTCTCAAAAGGAAAATATAATTGCATATTTAAGTTCCACATATAAAAAATTAGCCAGTTGTCAATTTCCATCTAATTTGGAGTTTATTTGCACCCTCATAAAGAGAAAAAGACGAATTAATGCACCAACACTTTATTCCAATCAATTTAGGAATTCATTTAATTGTAATGCGTCTATTTTTATTTTTCAATTTTTCATGCAAAAAATGATTATAGGATGGTCGATCTGATGGTTTGGGCTTGTCCTCTTCCTCGTGCTAGATCAGGAAATAGATAGCTATGGAGTTGATCTATATTTTTGTAATTTCTCACTCGATACGCAATCTTTTCTCATGATTCATTCACCAAATGTTTCCAAATTTTTCCCACTACTTTTGATTCATCACTCACGCAATTTCTTTGAGGATTCAATAAAAAACCAAAACGTGGGCATCAAGCTTCCCAATCGATTGGTGTTTATGCTCTAAATCAAACACACACCTATAAATAGCTCTATTCCATACATCCTTGGCTCCAGAGCAACTCTTCTGTTGTGCCAATTATCCATGTTCTTGTGTGTTTTTCCACTAGTGACTATTGATTGGGCTCATCTTTGCAGAGGCCACTGCTTCCCCTCCACGCTGCCTCAGTTCAATAACCACTAGGGGTAGGTTTGAGCCTCTGTGACCTTCGTTTTGGTAGCTTCAAATCATCATTTGACCTTATTTTAAGGATTCTCCAAAATCCAACCTTAAGAGCAGCTTCTCTGCTTGCTGCGATGGTGGAGGGCTTGAAGGAGATGATTCCCCCATGTTATTTCTCAACTTTACCCCTCTGTTTCACTTCTTTCTTTTGTTTTTCTCTTAGTGGTAGTTTGGTCTTTTTACCCCATTTTGCTTTTCTTTTTTGCATTTTGCACCTTGCCAAGCTATCTGTGGGGCCGACCTAGTTTCCTAGCCTGGATTTTGCCAACTCGGGCCACACAGCTCTCTTTCTCTCCCTCTTATTTTCTCGCGAGCCAGTTATTGATGTGGATTCATCTTATTGGTTGTTTTTCTAAGATTCATATCTAATTGTTTATAGATAAAAAAATATAACAAATATGATATGGAATCAAAAAATTATAACCTATCTGATGATGCTAAATTTTTCGCTTAAATCTAATGTTTTAAACAAATGAAGTCAAAAAATATAATAAAATATGTTTTGATCTCAGTAAAATATAAGCTAAAACATGGCATGGTTTTGGTAACCTAAGTCACATATAAGGAAAAAGGTTGTTTTTAGGGTTTTGAATAATTAATGTAAACCTAACCCTAATTCTGCATATATACTTAATACATTCTTTGGAGGCTTGGCTTGGACCTAGATTGGACTTTGGATTGTTTAGGCTCCAGTTTAATGTATGTTTGTATCTCCTTTTATACTACATTGAGAAATAACCTATTTTCTTCTTTCTCTTGGTCCTATGGATACTAGCCTACACATTATCTCTTTTCCTTTGAAAATTGTGGTTCGTGTGAACTATTTTATTTGGTAATGTTTTTATGATTATATTTATACATTCTCTTGGTCTCTTTCTTATGCTTTTCCCATGGTGGAACAATATTTGATGATATATTCTCTTTTCCCACTTTTAAGGTGGATTATGATTAGGATAATGTAATCTCACTTTATATATTTGTTGGATGTTCACATCTCTCTTATTTGGTTCATTCTTGTTTATTCTTTTAGTATGAATCATGTGGTGAATGCTAGTATAATGTTACATGTTATTTTATGTGGATTTAAAAATTCCCACATATGAATGTAGATGTGAAAATTCTTGCATATGCAAATATTTAAGGCATGTGTGGTTTTCCTGCCCATGTAGATGTTGCCAGACCCTGCCACTCCATATTTTAGAGCAGATGTATACAAGACCCTGCTCACCCAACATTTTTGGTAGACCTACATGTTTATATTGTCTAGTATTGTCATAGGTGAAACACATGTATGTCTTGGTTCTTATACTTTGCTTTTATTTGTCTCTTTTATTGTTGTTCTTTCATTTTATGCCCCTTTGGTTAGTTCTTTTCTTTTTCAATGGGAAGCCTTTTATTTTAACCTCCTTTATCTCATTATATTACTTAATTTCCCTTTAGCATGCACATACCAGCTCTTTGTTGATGTCATCTTCTCTTTTCCTTTTGTGGGGTACACTTCCAACCCTACATATAGGTCAAGGAGGAGACAACCAAGTTGGACCGGGACCACAACAAGTTTAGTCAAATCTTTATGAGAGACTTTATTGAAGATGTAAGGTGATCCTCAGCTAGTTCTATATGTAGTTAGTTTTTCCTTTATATCACCTTGTGTGGTGAAAGACTAGTAATGATAACAAGCTTTGTAATGGTTAGATACATCTCTATATTCTGTCGCTACTTTGGTGTTATGATACATTCATGTTGAATAAATTGGTTATCATCTTTTTTTGAGAAAACAATTATGTTGGTGTTTGGTTTGGGATGTTGCCTTTTTATTTTAATAGGGATTGGTTACTCTCTAGGATCCCACTCCTTACAGTAAAAACATAAGTGTGCACCCCACAACAGTTGATGTAGTGACACCTAGGTTTGTTTGCCTGAACATGATGAATATGAACTTTAACCTTCGACTATGACCTTGGACAAGTTTCAAAGATGAAATTTCTTTTAAGGAGGAAAATATGTGATAAATGACTTTTATTTCTTCTATATTGTACTATTACTCTCTCATGAAGTGGCCACTTACTCAAATTGATATGAATTCCTTATTTGGAGTGTTGTGACACTCTAATTCAGTCATATCAATTTTCAATTTTATAACATGTGACATTGATTTGCATTATTAAGCTAAGTCCCACATATTAATATGTATCCATATTACAACTGAAATTAAATCTCATAAGTGTACCCAACTTGCTCTCTAATTTATTTTTGTAGAGGGCTCAATTATCTTTCTAATGCCACAAAACGTTCCCTAATTGGACATCCCAAGCCCATGTTATGAAATTATTAAGACTAAGTCAAAGTTTGTGATTTAATCAAATTTATGTGTTTTAGAGCCTTATTGGGCCCAAAGTTGGAGCTTGGCATATCAAGTGCCTGCCTCCATTGGCTACTAAGTCATCAATATCAGCTTGTACAGATGTTTCTATTTTGGTCCCTTGGAGGATGTCCTTTGGATCCACCCCCTCTGATCCAATAGTCGAGAGTTCATCTTCAACCTCCATACATGTCACTATTGGGGTGGCACTTCCACCACCTACCACCATCTTATCTCCCACTAATCTACTTCATGCTTGCCCCTTTTGCTCATTTTTTAGCCCAATCACCCCCATTCATAATTCTAGTTTGTTTCCCCCTCTTTTCCCATATTTTCTCACCCAACATCCCCTCCTCTCCTTCTTCATCCTCCAAACCCTAAAATCCCATAGTTCCACCATGAAGATTCAGGCTCAGATCTACTCCCCCACACTACTTTGATGGATTCTAAAGACACGACCATCCCATCAATCTCAATACGAATCTAGACTATAATTTTCTTCTCATCTTCGACCTTCGAGCTGCTTAGCCATGCGTGTTAGCATCCTCTCCATGCAGGAGCATGTTGTGGGAGAACCCCTATTGGGCATGATGGACGGATGGCACCACTCGAGAAATGCCAAACCGGTCAGATGCCTATCAAATTAGAATGGGTAAGGACTACTTGTGTGGGTCCAGGAACGACCTATCACCCCTCCTTTAGCACTGGCCCTAAAAGGATGCACAAGGCCACCTGTTGGATGGAGCCAAATCAACAGACATGAGTAGTCATTGAATGATACACATTGTATGTCAAATTTCCATATAGTTCCTAATCCAAAAATTCAAAAAATGATATCACCTAATCCCCTCGGCCAAATAATAGGAACCAATATACCAAATTGATCATCTCGAAAAGATCTACAACCTGATTATGGTTTTGTGACATGTTTTTCCCCTAGTTTCCCTATTTTCTAAAAAACATCTCTGACTATGTTGACCACTTTTAATCCTTGTTGATGCTAAATATACTGTTAGTTATGGATCAACATATTTATGGGTGTTTGTTGATAAATATACTACTAATCATGGGATCAGTGGAATTTCATAAATCTTGAACTACTTGATGAACCTAATCACCTTTCATATACTCTTGATTACTTATTGCATTTATGTAACTTGATCTTAATATAAAGAATGAATCTTGACTAAAGTAGTGATCTTGACACTAAATGACCTTAAATCTCACACTAACATAGAAATCAGTATTGTGTACATGTCTATAGTACATATACCAGTCCTAAGGTCCTTTGGACTATTTTAGTTCTATATGACACCTAATGCATGTTTATGTCCCTTTAATGTGACACATGATATACCTTGGATCAAATCATGTTTTTGAACTAAATTGTGCATCAAATGGCTTTCTATTCTTGGAAATTGGTAATATTGTGATGTTTTGTGACTTAAATGCCTAAGTAGACCTCTTTTGTACTATGATGGTACTTGTCACTCTAAAAACAGCCATAATGACCTAATGTATTTTAAAGTGGCTTGATTTGTCTTTCTTGTGTCCAATCATGATGGGAACCTTAATTTTATGCTCTCCCCTCTCAATTAAGGATTACTCTATCACTTACTTAAGTCACATGTTGGACCCATGATATAAGTATCATATGTTGGATTTATAATGTATGTTGATATGTTGATACCAAGTTGGACCATGGGAATATCCACCTAACCTTTACTGTAATTCATATGTACATATTTTACTAATCTAAACTATCTTCTATGTTTGCTTCTCATGTGTTGATGACTCTTGGCCTTGCTTAATTTACTGTGAGTCCTTTTTCCCTAAAATGTTAATAAATGGCTTAAACATTGAAATAGTCATACAAAATAGATATAACCTTGAAATGACATGAAACTTGAACAACACCTTCATGATGAACTCTACATTATTAAAAAATCATCAAACATGTAATTAAAAAACATAAACCTAACTTGACCAAAACACTAAAAATGTAGTTGATTTGGGTTAATGCTGAGAACTAAGACATGTATGTAATCTTCTCTTAATCAGGTGTGGCTTTTGGTTAGATGATCAAGGATAAGTTCTTTTAACAATCTCTTAATCAGGTACGTGCTTTAATAATTTTATAACTATGGATTTCTTATTTGAACTGTGATACATATGTGTGTTTGTTTACCAGCCCAAACATTGCCATATAGTATTGTAGTAGTGTACTTGATGTTTGTTTTTTTGTAATATATATTTCACACATAAATTAGAACTCCATTATAAACATTTTAAATAGGGTTGTATGTTGGTGACAGACTTGAGGTCGATGTTATAACTTGGTTTTTCACATGTATTTATATAATTGAAATGCAATTGTTTGAACAAAAAGGACATACTAGAAATATTTTATGCATTGTTTTAAATATATGTATTTCTTTTTAAAATTCCCCTTTGTGGTGAAATTCATGGTTTCTACTATTTTTATTGATCCAATAATGAAATATGGGGAAAATGAATAGAATAAAATACAATAATAAGAAAAAGGCAAAGGATAATAGGTAATAAATAATATGGTTTTGGGAATTATGTAGAATTCTCCAAAAAGTGGTATGGATGACCACTATGGGTAAGATTTTGGTTTGACATGGCTTCAAATAAGAAAGGTTATCAAACTATAGGATATCAAAAATATAAGAAAGAGAAAAAAAATTGGTTTAATGTGTAAAATATACGTTATAAGGATAAGACTTGCATATTAAGAAAACTGACTTTTTCTTTCAATTTTTAGTTTCAAACCTTGTTCGCAGTTAGATAAATTCATTATGGACTTTCTCTTAAAATTTGGGATCAAAAGGGTTAATAGAATAGGAGATATGGAATTTTCTAGAATTCCTAAATTGAATGGTTTAACTAGAATATTTGTTAAATGTCACAATATATTTCCTAATCAGAATATCTCCTTTTTCGGCCTTTTTCATGCGTGGAGCCTAAGGACTGTTGGATCCCAAATCCAATGGTGATCCCCTTATCACCTACCTCAGCCGAAGATGAAAATATGAACCCACTCTTGCCAACCTTCCACAACAATCTTCTCACTAATTAATGGATTAGTGAACTAGGAAAATAGTTCAATGACTTTGGGAGATCAAGATGAACCTAAGCATCCTAGGTTTTACCCACAATTGAAGGCAATTAAAGCTTTACCCAATTCTCGATTCCAAGGGCATTTGTGCTTCCATAGAGGAGTATATATAGGGGACCAAAGGTCCTCTACAAGACTAACAAGTTGCTCTAAAGCTTCATCCAATACTTGTGCATAATTCCCTAGTCTCAATTTCTTCTATACCCTCATCCTTCAGCTCCATCTCTTCCTGATTCCTCCCTGGAGTTCCCCTCTATGATCCCAACGACTCCGACCATCTTCAGAGGAATTGAAGACCTTGTTGAGTTCGTAGGGGTGGTATGGAGGTGAAGGTTGTATTAGCTCCTACATTTGTGATCTAGATAGCAAAGTCAACATCATTATTGGCTGCCTGGCATTGCTCATGAATGAGCAGAGGTAGAAGATGATAGGGTGGTGTTTTACCCTTCTGTCCTCACCTCTCTTCAGAGAAGGTACAACCCTTATGGTCTTTTCCTCCTCCTTTTGTTTAGCCGACCACTCATCAACACAGGCTCGCTCAGCCTGGGTGGTGCGATCCCAATAGTCAGCTCAGCCTATTTGGCATGGCCGGGCCAGGACGCGTTGCCTAGGTGGCAGTCAATGATTGGATGAGATTAATTTATTTTGTAAAAATTATAATAAATCATATGAATGTCCAATGAAGGCAAGTAATATATGAATCTTACCCAGAAAAATTTGAATAATGCAACGAAAATATAATCATGACCTAGATCTACTATTAAATCAAAAAGTACCCAAAGTTGCAATCATTAATGTGTTTAATGAATGAAACCCCTAATTTCTAGGTTTTGATGGTCTTAATATGTTTATTTGATCTTAATAATCAAAGATTGATCTTTCTGAATAAAAAATAAATTGGATCTAATTTGAAAATAAAAATTCATAATTTGATGAATTAGGGTCAAAAATGCATATGATGTTAAGATTAGGGTTTGTAAATAAAAAAGGCATGAAAAATATTAATTAAACTTTAGGATGTTAAAACCCTAATGAAACCCTAACTTGGAACCCAAGTCAGTTTTAATG
The DNA here is from genome assembly GCA_963693085.1 of Alisma plantago-aquatica. Taxonomy (NCBI): domain Eukaryota; kingdom Viridiplantae; phylum Streptophyta; class Magnoliopsida; order Alismatales; family Alismataceae; genus Alisma; species Alisma plantago-aquatica. The sequence goes on along the minus strand of OY856412.1, from coordinate 1,017,771,885 downwards.
GTAGATTTTTTATAAAATAATAATACATGTGTATTGTGTTTTAATTTTAGGGTAGTTGCTTGATTGGTTGCTCTTGTTATCTTCTCTTAGACATCAAGTTACTTCTGAGAAAGATATTTAATTATACCTAAGACAAACAACATTAGTTTCCTGTGGTTTTTTGAGGATTTTCAAAATGATTGCAAATAAATGCTTGCTTGTTTATTTATTCCATGCAATCTATAAAGTCATTATGGATAACATATATTATACTGACATTGATATCTCAAACCCTATGCCAACTTTGGATGTATGAATATATAAGGAAATGATGATTAAGCCCATGGGGAATAGGATCATCGATGATCAATGCCTAGATAGGGAAAACTATTATGGAGCCTTAGCACCTGAGGTGAGAAGGTGACCTATGTCCACTGTATGGACACTACCCTATATGGGTTCACAGAGGTTGGATAGATTAGGGTTGAGTAGTTATGTTGAAAATACTAACTTTGATTTTGTAACAATAATTGATGTGATTATGTTGTTACAACTAGATGCAAATATTTTATTTTCCATACATACCAATATAACTTGTTATTCTAACCAAGTTTTAGATTTATGGGTTTTAGGTTAATCTACTGATATCCTACAATTAGTGATGAAGCATGGACACTCTGAGAAGAAGGCATCAAATGGGAAAAGATTTAATGTAAATCTTGGAGGATATAGTTAGTTGGTTTCACTTCATGATACAAATTTTAGAACCCATATTTTGCAAACCATGTTGGATAATTTGTGTTTTATCTTATACCAAACTTATTTCAATATAGTGGCAATCTTGTAATTATTTATGGTTGTTTGATAAACCATCAATCTTGTAATTATGGTAATGGCCATTGCCCTCTCGGTTTCGTTATACTCCCTCACATAGAAATAAGGTTGGCAAATCTTTAGTACCCTCATAGACTCTTCAAATGGAAAGTTAGTCAGAAAGGCCTTACATAATATGATGTTGTTGGTATACTTGGAGAAAGTTGGCATAAAACATGGCCTCTCATTTTTCTATGTATTTAACTTGTTTAATCTTGCTCATTTACTTCTAAAATATTTTTAAATTATGCAAATCTTATATATATATATATATATATATATATATATATATATATATATATGTATCTTTCCGCCTTGTACTCAACACCTTATGTGTTGACCCACTTCTTTCATGTATGTTTTTGGTTCAGAGATAGCTAGGGAATCAATGGCTTGATGAGTTGTGTTCAGGATTACTTGTTGTAAGATCCAAGCTAATATTCATGAGAAGACTTATATAATTTGACTCTCAATGTGGAATGAAAATCTTGTAATAAACATTGTTGTTATTAATAATACTATTGAATCTTGATATTATGTTGGTAATTTTATCTTGTTAAATGTTCATGTATGCTAAGATTTTATGCTTATGCATTTTCCCTTTGATAATGTCATGATATAGATGGATGTGAGAGTCCTATTTCCACTGACTATGTAATCAATGGAGATAGGATAAGGATAATAAACAACTATGTGACAATTATGATACCAAAACTACTCTTGAGGGGGATCTATTTACTGATCTAGAATGTTTTTATTGAGTATTGGAAAATTGAACCAACTAACAATTACTTGAATAAACATAACCTATGTTGTAGGAGTTGTTAGTCAGCACATGAGTGCACCCATCCAACAAAATTTGTGCAACATTCAACGCATCCTTCACTGTCTCAATAGTACTATAGGAAGAGGAGTATTCTACAAATGGATTCAAGATAAGTCCATGACTATTACTTGCTAATGCAGATTGAGCAGGAGATGCCAAACACCGTAGTACACCCTTACTTTTGTGTCATTTTTGGGGATCACCCATTGGCCTTAAGAAGTAAAAAGCAATCAGTAGTTGCTCCCTTCACCACTGAAGATGAATACAATGTTATGGCCCACACCTATTGTGATCCTTTGTGAGTTCAATCTATTTTGACTGAATTTCAATCTTCTTGCTAAACTCTAGCTCTTCTTTACTCTGACAATCAAGCTTCTATCCATATTATCAATAACCAAAGTCTCTATTAATGTACAAATCACATCAAAGGTAATTGCCATTTCTATGAGATCTGGTTAAATCCTAAGATGATTATGACTCCTTGCATATAGGTCGGAAATCAAATTGCTTATATCTTGATTAAACCACTTCCTCCATAAATTTTTTTGTGTATGGGTTCCAATATGGGACTACACAATATCACTCACCATATAAAGGGGTAGTGTTAGCATAAGTGGTTTATTACATATTTCTTGCTAATTGAGCTTAGTTCCATTGTATCTATAGTTCTTCCTGTCAGGGAAAATACTTAAGTGAGGATAAATCTACCAATATTTATTTACACCCATGTATCCCTAGACACCTATATGTAGGAGACCTAGAACATCTTTATAGACTACTGAATTTATGGTTATTCCTTTCTACAAGAACATACCAACAAATGATTTCTTAGAACATGTAAATGGGGTGTCTTCTAGAAAACTTTGAAGGATTGATATACCCCAAACCCCATCATTTAAAGTGTTATTGATCCCTTAATCATTTAAACCTATGCTTTCCTTTGTTAAGAATTTTGTTTTGTCGACATTCTTGAAGTAATAGGAACAAGAATATGTGCATTTTGTGTTAAATAGATAATGCACTTGAATTCAGATTTCAAAACCCAATTGACATTTAGATTTTGGTTAATGTGAATGATTAGATCATTAAATAAACATTTATTTAGATTGTAAAAATGTATAATTACTATGACGAACCCCCATCTACAATCTTAGATTTGGTACCTCTACCTTGGTTGTGGGTTGCATATTGATTTTTTAAATATTTCGGTTGAAGGTTCTAAACATAGGCATTATTAAGGTGGTCGTGATTTATTAATTCTTATGATTGCTTTCATTTCTTATTTCTTATAGCATTTCTTCAAAATCCTTTTATGCATTATGTAATTCACTCCATTGACTCAACCAGTAAAATAATAATGGAATGACCACATGGAATAAAAAATCTACAAATAAACAACCCTCCAATTTATTATGAGGATTTTCCACTGTGATTTTACTTCAATTAATATTATATTTAATATATTACATTGAGAGTATATTAAGTTTTTACAAAAATAATTAGTTTTTTAATTTGATGCTAGTTGTTTGATCTGACATAATATATTAGTTTTATAATGAAGATAAAGGCTTGACATTGATAGAAAAAGCTTCTGAAAGTAAAGATACTTTCTTGAAAGATTTAACATTTTAGACATCATATATGTAATAATTCTTTTTCTCAAGTAGCAAATAACACTATGATTTTTATTTCATATTTAAATACGAAACTTTAAATCTAAATAATTAAATATATAGTACACAAACTAGTGATTTAACCATGAAAAATGTTTCTTTGATCCTTATATGTATTGAATGGGAGTCATTCAAAGTAGAACAGTATTCTTCATGCTATAAATACGAATTGGAGGTGTTCTAGAATTAATATGAGTATATGCATGTACTTTAATTTTTTTGTATTTAGTTGTTCTTAACACAATTTAATGTAAAATTATTTTAAAAATAGCATGTAAGAAGAAAGGTACAATTGTATGTTGTATGGTTGATTAGGAAGTTGGTGAACCTGAAGTATCGGGATGGTATAAGCATTGTCAAGAACATGATTTCTAAGCCTTGTAAATCAAGTGGTGTCCACAAAGATGGTTATTTATGATGAAATTTGTTGAGAATAGTCATCATTCTATATTTGAAAAGGAGTACAACCCTCTCTTATAAATAGGAGGGGAATTAACAAGGAAGCACAAAGCAAACCCTTATGGTCCTACGCCCATATTTCATAAGATGAAGTGAAAAGAAAAAAAAGAATTAAAGGGAATAAAACAACTAAACATAAATATATATCTCGATACACCCTCTCTAGTTGTAGCATAGATATCAATCATGCCCATCTTGCAACATAGCTCTACAAATCTCTTTCTAAAGAGAGGTCTTGTAAAAGTAAATTTGGTTGGCTCATGTGTAGGAAGGAAAGGGGTAGTGATCTCCATAGTCAGCACAACATCTTGGAGGAAATGACAATCCACCTCAATATGCTTGGTTCTTTCATATAAGACAAGGTTACTAGCAATGAAGGTAGAATCATGATTAGCATGTTACATTGATATAGCATGAATAATGGGAAACCCAAAGGAAAATAGAATGGATTTGATCCATATAGCTCACAAGTAGTATGTTCCATTGCACGATACTCATATTTTTTAGTGGATTTTAGCAACAACATTTTGTTTCTTACTTCTCCAGGTAACCAAGTTACCCTCTACAAATTTACAATACCCAGAGGTGGATCTCCTATCATTTTACATCCAGAATGATCAACATCAGAATATCCAGTCACATCTAGATTGATATTTCTTTTATATAGCAATTTCTATCTAGGTACATTCTTCAAATATCTCTAGACTTGACATGTAGTGTCCTGGTGAAACTACCTAGTAAAATTCATTAATTGGCTAAGAACACCAACCACCAAGCATGTGTATGTCCTAGTAATAGTAAGATATAACAGTTTACCAACCAAGCATATATAGTTAACTTTATGTGCTAAGTGATGATTAGAATTTGGACATAGATCATGAACTTAATCCATAGGGGAGACTATAGGTCTGCAACCAAGCATTCATGTTTTGTAAGATATTTCTTTGCATTAGAAAATCCTATAACATCTCTTCCAGATAAAATGAAATCATCGACATAAACAATAAGAACAATAATTCCTAAGGTAGTGATTTTTATAAACACAGAGTGGTCACATTGAGACTACATGAACCCAAATTTGTGTAGTACTAGGGAAAACTTGGCAAACCAAGCTTGGGGACTCTATTCAGGAAATAAATAGCTTAATCTATTATAAGGCATACTTTCCCAAAGTGACCCCCTAAGAAACATAACTTGGAGGTTGTGACATATATATAGTCTCCAATAAACTCTCCATATACAAAAGTTTTCTTAAAATCTGATGTAAGTGCCATTTTATTAATAGAAACAAATTACAAAATGTGGATAGAATTAAGACTAGCAACTAGAGAAAAGGTTTCAAAGTAATCAATCCCAACTTCTTGTGTGTATCCCTTGGAAAAAAGTATATCCTATAGAGGTTCAATGATCCCAGCAGTAAAATATTTAACAGTAAAACCCATCGACATCCAACAAGTTTACTACCTGGCTAGGAAATCAACAAGGTCCCATGTCCCACAAGAGTGTAGTACATCCATCTCCTCGTCCTTGGCTTATTTCCACCAAAAGTGTAGTCGTACCTCCACAATATTCTTTGGAATATAAATTGTAGATAACGTAGTGGTAAAAATTGAGCTATGGAAGCATTCAAATGATATGTTGACACATATTGAGAGATAAAATATTTGGCACCATATTGACACCCTTTTTGTAGTGCAATGGGAACGTAAGTGTCAGAATTTCTAATAGAGTCGATAATATTACCACTATCTTGAAGTGGATGATCAGTCTCAGAATATTTCAAAGTAGGGGATACTTCAGGTAGAGGTGGAGACACAGTGGGGTCAGGAATGGGCACATTTGAAATTGACACCTATTTACTAGGTTCATAAAAGAAAGGTGTATCTTCAAAAAAGGTGATGTATGCACTAACATACAAATGATGTGCAACATGATCAAAACATTTACACCACTTTTGTGTATGAGAGTTGCCAAGAAAATTACAACAAAAAGTACAAGGTGATAGTTTATCATTCCCAAGTTAGTGATTATGAATAAAACATAGTCATCCAAAAACATTGGGTGATAAAGCAAAGATATGTTCATGGGAATAAAGAAGGTTATAAGGAATATTATTTTGAAGCATAGAAGAAGGAATTTGATTGATGAGATAATTGGATAAAAGAATTGTATCAGCTAAGAAAATTTATGTATATTCATTTCAATTAGGAGAGTGTGAGCTACATCAAGAAGATGCATGTTCTTCCTTTCGGAAACTCCATTTTGTTGTGGGATATAGGGACATAAAGCTTGGTGAATAATCCCCTTGGAAATACAATTATTTTTAAACCATGTTGCACATCATCACTGTGGAAAAATTTATGAGTAGAAGAAAATTTAATCTTTATCTCAATTTGATATTTAGAGAAAACGTCTTAAACATCTGAATGATCTTTTAACAAATAGATCTAAGTGGAACGAGATCAATCATCAATAAAGGTATACAAGTATGATTAGAAATACGACATGGTCCCCAAACATCAGAGTGAATTAAGTAAAACAAACTTGGACTCCTATTGTTATGACAGTGAGGAAATATTTTTTGATAACATTTTCCAAGCCTACACGACTGACATGAAAATATTTCAATCAATAAAGTTAGAAGTAAAGATGTAAAGCCCCTAAACTTGCTTAATGAGTTGAGTAAGCTTAATTATCATAATTAAATTCTTATATCCCTAATATAAGCTTTTCATATGCTTTTAAATAATAATACAAGCTTAGGTTTCAAATTTGGTCCAATTTGGACACTGTTTGAGCAAGTTATGCAATTTTATGCACATTTTGGACTTTTCTACAATTTACCAAATTGAGAGTTTTATTTGCAATTTATCACTTCCATTATGTTCATTGTATATTCTCTCGTCATTCTTGAACTTTTTGAGCCTTGGGGAGCCTATTTCAACCTTGGTTTGAAGGTGTTTTCCTCAAGGGTATTTTATGGTTTACCCCTTCATGGATGAGCTACCTTTAGTAGCTATCAACTAATGAATTATTTGATTGGCTTGGAAATTTGACAAAGGAAATCTAATAACGTCTATATGGATGGTGGAGGAGCTTCATGTGTGTGTGCTTGTATATTCTTAATAGTTTAAGGCCATGGACACTTGGAAAGATACTAGAACTTTAACTTTTTCTTTTTCTTTATCTTAAAGTTTCATATACTTATTCTAAGCACCCAAATGATCTATTTTCTCTCCACCATTTCCCTCCTTCTATGATCCCCGTTCTCCCTCTGTGCTTCTATGAATTTCCTATCCAAGGAAGAAGAAAGAGGGGATCTTCTTGGAAAAAAGAATATGGGGTTGCAATTGACTTCCTTTTAGGGTTTGAAAAGCTTCCTTCTAGTGATCTTGACCTAAAAGAGTAAGAATCCCCTTCTTTCATCATTTTATTTCTTTTTTATCCTTCCACCTACCTTTCTACAGGTTGGAACCTTGATGTTCCAGGGAAGAAATTGCTCTAAACCTCTAAAACCCTGCCTTTCTTGCTCCTTATGCTTATGGTTTTCTCATTTTATGAGGAAAGGTGCTAAATGGACAAGGAAATTCTGATAACTTGCTCCACGTTTATTTCTTACCATAAGCTTTCTAGCTCATGTTCTTGCTTGAAAATGATGATCCATGCACTAAAAAGCTAAGCTTGACTTGGTTTTCGATTTTTATAATATTACCTATTCTGATTTTAGTTCTAGATGAACCTGTGATCATGTGTATGTTATTCCTATGGTATAATATGACTTGGATCAGGTTGGTTTGACAACCTATGATGTTAAGCACCTATGAACCAATGATCAATTTTAAGGTTTTAAGCTGATTTCTTCTATAAACCCATGACTCGGTGATGGTACCATTGCAACAACCCTATGGTGTTGTCTTCATGACAACTGATGGTCGGGATGAAAGGTGTCAGATTATTGTGACAACCTATGGTCACCCCCTTAGGTCAGATTTTGGATCAATTAGAAGTTTAATGATCAACCATTAAGTACCCTACTGATGTTATCAATCAATGATGACATTAGCTTAATATTTTATGTTGATTAATGAATATAGTGCTGATCTAACAACCTATGGGGACTAAATGGTCACTACTGATTGTGGATCAGGTCTCCACAACCTATGGTGAGTTAATCATATAGTTGTAGAATCAATTAAGCCTTAGACCAATGGTTTCTTCGGTCACTTGATGCAATGGTCGGACCTATTCTGTAATTGATGGTTTTAACATATGAACTTGACCAAAATCCCAATGATCAAGATCTAATGTTTATTCCTCCAATAAAGTGGAATGATGGATAATGTAATATTTTAGTCCTAATAATGTGATTTTTATGGTTTCCTTTATATGATCAAGTTAAGGAGCTTACTTGTTGATAATGGATGGCTTGTTTTAAATGAACAGTCAATTGTGGGTTTTACCCTACTCTCAACATAACCCTTATTGTGATCAATCAAAGGATGTCTTGGGTTAAATAGTGAATTTTATATATCAAAACTCAATGACATCATATATCATTCATTCATGGTGTTTACTTATGTAAACGACCAATGGCTTTACCTTTTCAACATTCCATGGTTAGAAATTGATGCCTCAATATTTCCATTGTTTTGGGTGAAGTGTGTAGTGTAATGTTATGATTCAAATGATGAGAATTTGATGGTTCAATGTCTTAAACTTGTAGTCTTACCCTTTCCATCATATGATTATGATTTATAATCACCATAATCAATTAATGGGTAACCCTAATGAGGTATAGCTTGTTATACCTAGCATTAATATAACTAAATGATGGTAATTGGGTATGAATAGTCCTTGAATGAATAATACAATCATGGAGTACTCTATTACTGTTGTTGAAACCCTAGTATTCTATAACCCAATGGTTACACCTTGATTTATGTGTGGGTTCACACTTGAGAATAGTATGGAATGTGATGGTGATGCTTCACCTATTGCATCCATGATCCAATGGGGATGTTGTGAGTTAGGGTTTGGGTATGAGTGTTGATTAGTAACATTAATATAATTTATCTTGTGAACCTAACTCTAATGCAAATAGATAAAGATGAGTATTCATGTTTAACCTTTTTATATGATGGCATGATGCTGAAATAACCTCCTTAATATGATCATAACCTTAATGTGTTAATTGGTGGCTATCATAGCCACATGGTTGATACTTTCTTATGCTAAACATGTGCATTATGAATATGATGAGGGTTAATCATATCTAGATTTATTGCATGTTGATGTAATAAGGAATGTTTTTAATTTTAATATAACCCTACTATAATTGTTTATGAATATATCCTAGCTCATTAATGCAATATTGTGTTGGTCTGGTGTATTATATGTAAGTAATGTTGTTGAGCCTTGTTATAAGGCATGCAAAGATAATGATGATCTTATAGGGAATAGTTTCATGGTCTTAATGAACTTTGGTAATGGTTGAGCCCTAAATAAGGTGTAATCCTATTGTGTTGATAAGGGTTGATACCCTGTGATATTGTGAAAAGGATTTATATCTTGTGATAGTATGATGGTCTTAATGACCTTTGGCCATGGTTGAGCCCTGAATGAGGTGTAATCCTCTTGTTTTGATAAGGGTTGATACCCTGTGATATTGTGAAAAGGATTTATATCTTGTGATAGTATGATGACTAGTGTGGTCTCATGAATGGTAAGTGAATAGTACCATGTGATGATGAGATGAGAAATTATGTTCCATACATTTTGTAACTTTTAAAAGTTGTGATATTTCTATATTTGCTAGAAGTGAATTAGGGTTTGTATGTCCACTTGTTTGATGTAGCCTTAATTCACCCAATTGGCATAACTAATCAAGTGCAACTCTAATCATGTAGTACCCTATGTCGTAGAGCCATCTTCAGTGTCAGAACTTGTTGGATGGTGAAACACGTATTCCTAAGGGAAACTTGGAGCACATACTATTGAGTATGTTGGGGTGCCAAGTTGAGGACATATCCTTGTCATCCACAATGTAGGTTGTGGAGGATGGCTATGGTCATGCCTCATACATCTTATGTGATTGAGGACAATTACAGTTGTACCTTGGATTAGAGGGTTTTGTATACCCTAGTTTCTAGTGTCGTGACCTGTACCAAGGGTGGACTAGTGGTTAGAAGCTTGACTATATGTCACTGTGGTGTAGCTTTGACTGATATGTCACTATCTTTTTACTCGTACTGACCGAGGGGATGAGATCTTAGGATATCGGCACTCCTAGATCTTGTACAAAACCGAATAGCCCTTTGTAGGGGACGATTGGACTTTTGATGGTACAATTCAAATTCCCTAGGGCATAATAAAAGATAAGAAAGCCATGTAGCATATATGTTTAGGGTTATACACAACGTTTCATATTGGATGATAACCCTTGTTTACGTTCTTTTCACTGATTTCATGTATAGTACAATAAGAGATAATAGATATGTTTATGTTGTAGTTATGCTCATGTTGTAAACATGTTTATGTTGTCAAATATACTGACACTAATGGTTAAGATGTTTCTGCTAGCTATGTTTAATATTGCTAGCCATGCCAATGTAATTAAAAATGCTTAAACTGCTAATCATGCCTATGTAGTTCTTTGTGTTATGATGTTAATTCTATTTATGATATAGATTTGTTCCCTTTATTTGAGATGCTGACATTGATAGCCATGTTATGTTACTAGACATGTTCATGATGTCAGGGATGCTTATGCTACTAGGTTCCTTGTGCTATTAGCAAGGAATATGATGATAGTCAGATTAATCATAATGATTGTTATTAGATGCAATTTGATGATATTTGAGTAGATATCTATCTAATGAAATGGATTTATTTGCTATCTATATATGCATTGATGATCATCCTTATTTCTAAGATTGATTGTTTAATCTTTTTAGCATACTTGAACTGTTCAATCTGTTCAATTGATTATTAAATACTCCAACTACTTCGTTATATACTATTTAAAATGTTGTAATCAATCAGCATTGTTGGAGGTTATATCTCTTGTTGGGACATGGGTCTCACCCTTGTGGTTCGCCACATCCTTTTAGGTAATCAAAACTGACGAAAACAAACATGTGGCAGCAAACAGGAGCTATAGTCATGAATCTTTGAGAAAGTTGATTAGATGTCTAGTGTATCCTAGAGTCATCCCTGTACTCTCAGGTCCTGGATGGAAAAGATCGTATATATTGTTTCAAACAAATTAGAAATTTGTTAGCATGTTAATGTTTGTTGTGGGGCATATAAAAATATTGTTCTCCTGTGTAAATATGTTGTGATTAAGGCGATAGAACAATTTGTATCAAATTCTTGGCATAGTATGGATATTAGAAAGATGTTGGGCTCTTATGCAAATGTTCCTGAGCAGGTGTTGACATTGAAATCAGTTTTAATTTACCCATATTTTTGGGTATGTGGTTAATTGATGATTGATTGTGTTTTTTGTTTTGAGTAATCTTGTTTAGTGTAACAGGTTCTCACAAGTTGGTATCAGAGCTTTAGGTTCATTCGGTCTATAGGGACACTAGGACTAAGGCTAGGATGATGTCAAAATTAGGAATATGACATAAAAATATGGTGCATACTGCCTAATCTCAGTATTTGGGTGCCCTGGCCAGGTATTCAATTATTGAAGAAAGGTAAGTATGGAACTCTTAGATTGTTATCGTTCTGATTACTCTGATCAAGTAGTCATTTTGAGACAATATAAAGAGAATAATGAATAAGAAATCATGGTGTGAATATCTCAATCCTACCTTAAATAAGATGACAATTGCATCATAATCTATCAAAACATGAATGTTTGGTAGATAAAGAGAAAGACACAACACCAAGAAATATAAATTTGAATACAAATATGAAAAATAGGAGCTCTTGAAGACGTGATTCAAGAAGAGAATAAAGTAAAAGACAGATAAGTCTATGCTTATAAAGTGATTCAAGGTATGAAATCCACATAAGATGGAGAGAACTCCAATGATAAGTATAAAATGATAAGATAAATGAGAACAACAAAAAAGGAATAATGTGGAACCTGAGTTAATCTCATACCAACCTATGTGTGTAAGAAAGTGTTAATGTAAAATAAGCATGGCGTTTGAAAGAAATAAAGGCAGATGATCCATGTTTAATGAAGAAAATGTGGAATATGATGATTTACCTATTGATAAGTGGTTGAAAAACATAATAAAATAAGAGAACATACCCAAGTGTGATAAATAGTCATCAAGGAAGGAGTAATGAGATATGTAAATCATGATGATTCCTATTCTTATGGCAAGGAACCTGGAATGAAAAAGGTAAAAATATATGTAAGAAGTTGTAACCCGCATAATGAAAAATAGAATTGGTTACCTTTATGCTAGTGACCCTTGAAAAATACTACTATGGAATGGGAAGTGTGTTTCCCTTTGTGTCTTTCTTTTCTAATGCACATATTTCAAGTGGATCATTTCCACTTTGTATGTGTGGATTCGCTGCAATATGAGGGTGGATAACTTATTATTTAGGGCTTAATTATATAAGCATTCATCCCTCTCATTCTCTGTCTCATCCTTTTTAGAATGTTAACTACTCCAATATTAATCTAGGTTAACTCTTCACATGAGTACACATAGCTAGTGTTAACCTTCACAATCATCATGGGTCTACATCTTTAATAATCACATAGCTGATTGACCTTTGATCATATTAGATGTCCAAATGGTCTATCAATTAAACCATCACTTATATAAGGAATTCATAAGAATTGACCATTTAAACTTTCAATTCCATAAAGTGATCAATCGGGTTAACCATTGAAATCTTCAAATGAATTAAGTATCTAAATATGTTCACCATATTGAACCTTCAATTACATAAGATATTCAAATGGATTAACCATGTTGATCTTCACAAAGTTAATTACTTAGACCCTCAATGATCTTGGTTCTCATACGTCAATTGGCGGAAAACCATTTGAACAAGTTGTACTTGAAATCAATTAGATCCAAACCTCCTCAAAACCGCATGGACCAAATATGATCTCAACCAATCAAATTGGATTAGGGTTTCCAATGCTGATTCCTTCAATCGTTGAATTCATGGAACCAATCATCAATTGAACCTATCCTCATACTTCAATTGAGTTAAATAGGTCAACCTTCAACTGATTTGACCCTCAATTAGTCATCAATTAGGGTTTGAATCAATTGAATTAGGGTTTGGAATCGATGATCCTTCAACACTAATCAATGCAAGATTAGTTACTTTGAAACCATTGAACCATCATCCAAATTGAACATGACCTGACCCCAAACGGTCTTGAGGTCATTTGGATGACCACCAAATGGTCTTGAGACCGTTTTCCCATCATATCATCAAAATCCAAGTCAACCCATTAGGGTTTGGATCATTGAATTGATCACCAAATAAGCAATTGATTACACTTTAACTTAGTATCTTTGGATCATCAATTGCTTAACCATACTCAACCCTAGACCTCCAAACGGTCTTGGGTGACCTTGAAACGGTCTTGAGACCATTTGGATGAGCTCCAAACGGTCTTGAGACCGTTTGGCTCATCCAACCCTTGGATTCTAGTGAAATTTCATCAAGGTTTGGTCTATTGAGTCGATCAACAAATCAACAATTGATTGCTTTGTAACTTGGTAACTTTGGACTTTCAAATAGGAAACCATACTTAACCCTCGACCTCCAAACGGTCTTGGGTGATCCCCAAACGGTCTTGAAACCATTTGGGTGATCCCCAAATGGTTTTGAAACCGTTTGGGATAATCAACCCAAAAAAATCAAATCAACTTATTGGAATTTCAGCACTAACTTCAATTAGGGTTTGCCCAATTGATTAGCCTTCAACTCATGATTCCTTGGGAATTAATCCATAAAATTCGATGAGTCATTAACCAACATGAATAGGAATAGGAATCTAAAACTGTCAACCCTTGTTCAACCCTCTCAAATGGTTTTGAAACCGTTTGCCCAAAAAGTTAAAATACTCAAGTTGAAAATCAGCACTTAATCCAATTAGTTTTGCCTAATTGATTAGCCTTCAACTCATGATTCCTTTGGAATTAATCCATAAAATTTGGTGGGTTATCAACCAACATAATTAGGAACATGATTCTCAATCAGTCAACCCTTGGTCAACTCCCTCAAATGGTTTTGAAACCGTTTGGTGAAACCATTTTCTTCTAAACAATTTTGAAACCGTTTGCTCCCAAACGGTTTGGGAAACCATTTGAGAAACTCAATGAAACTGTTTGGCTTTGATATTTGGTGAGGTTCTTGATTATGATGATTTCATCATCATCAAGCTCTAAACCCACGAAATATGTTTTGATTTCCATGGAGATTGCATCAATCAACCAAACTCAATTCCGGAAATATAGAAATGATCACCAATTGATAAGGAATTGATTGCAATAATAAAATTAAGGGTTCAAGTTATAAAACATGCCTCCAATTGAGCTCCAAAGCTCCAAGTTCACGGAAACAATGGTGTATGAATCTCCCTTCACTATTCCAAGTCTCTTCCTCAAGCTTTGAGTGAAAAGAATTGGTTAGAATTGAAGAGGGGATCGAGTTATGAAGAATTCATACATTGATTTTCAATTTTCACCATGGATTCAAGGTGAAAGGAGGTCAAGAACCTTAACAGGTTGGGGGTCGTCCTCCTGCTCCTCCACATCTCCTTGGTCGTTTTCCAAGGAAGGGGAAAGAAAGAAATCCGAAAAATCCTTTGTTTTGGCTTGGAAAATGTACTTTTATAAGAAAATTGATGAGAGAGAAAATCTCTTATAAAAGTATTTTAATTCCAAAATTGTTGCCACCACTTCACCCTTGGTTTCTTGCATGCAAGGGAATCTCTATCCCCACTGATATCCCTTCCATTATCCATGAATTAAGGGAAAAGAAATTAAGCACCTTAACCCTTATAATAAGAATATCCATATGTGAGTGGAAATTCTTTTCCTTATAATAATGATGAGTGGGATTTCACCTCCTTAGGATATGCTCGTGCCTTTTCAAGGCCTTAGACTCATCCACACACATCTGAATCCAACCATTTTAATTTTGGTTGAAGGACCTTTAATTAATACGTTTATTTTTTTCCCTAAATTGAATTAGGGTTTCACTTAGGATTAAATCTTGATTATTTTAATATCAAGATTTTCTCTCCTCCAACTTAATTCAAATGAGGCGCCCTTCTCATTTTCTTTGCTCCACCTGATTCCAAGAAACATTATGGACCTTATTGGAGTGGTAATTTGCATATTGAACCCTAGGTTTTGGGTAAATTGCACTTTACACCAAAACTAGGTTTTAATGCACAAGGATTGCTTTACAAGCTTAATCTTGGTGCCCAAGCTTGTGGAAACCATACCACTACATCATGTTCATGCTTATGATGTCTCAACATCAGAGGAACATTTTATCATGTGCAATTTGTAAGTTAACCCCTCAACTTGGGTAATTTTCACTTTAGTCCAAAATAAGCAAAACATTGCTTCAACATTGTTCAAACATGACCAAAATTGAAACATAAGTTTCTCATGAGCCCTAATTACTTTTCCCAAGATAAGATTAAGCATATATTCAACCTTATTAGGCAAAACATCTAGGGTTAACACATAACCCAGGTAAGGGATGTTACAAATTATAAACCCCTAACAAGGATTTCGTCCCCGAAATCCCAGGAAAAAGGAGGGACAAATTATTCACTAATCATGCCCTCAAGTCTCCACATATCATCTTAATGTTATGGAGATACCATGGATCTGTAATTCACACCAGTTCCTTTCATTAATTCCTCCTTATCACTATTTATGTTTATGCAGAGCATAAACCCCTAACATGTGATGTCCATGTTATTGAAAGGAAGAAGCATAAAAGAACACACGTCTATCATTACCCAAGAATATTTACCAGAAGAGAAACATATACATATCTAACACAGATAATTTACTCAACAATCCTTTATTCATTTAGGAAAGTTCACTTAGCAAACTCTATGTAATTGGGAATGTTCACATAGCTTTTTCTTTTTAGTTGGGAATGTCCACATAGCTTTTCCCTTTAAGTTGGGGATGTCCACATAGCTCTCCACTATTAGTTGGGAATGTCCACATAGCTTTTATCTATTAGTTGGGAATGTCCACATAGATTTTCCCTTTAAGTTGGGGATGTCCACATAGCTCTCCCCTATTAGTTGGGAATGTCCACATAGCTTTTCCCTATTAGTTGGGGATGTCCACATAGCTCTTCCTTATTAGTTGGGAATGTCCACATAGCTTTTCCCTTTAAGTTGGGGATGTCCACATAGCTCTCCCCTATTAGTTGGGAATGTCCACATAGCTTTTCCCTATTAGTTGGGAATGTCCACATATCTTTTCCCTTTAAGTTGGGGATGTCCACATAGCTCTTCCTTATTAGTTGGGAATGTCCACATAACTTTTCCCAATTAGTTGGGGATGTCCAAATAGCTCTCCCCTATTAGTTGGGAATGTCCACATAACTTTTCCCTATTAGATGGGAATGTCCACATAGCTTTTCCCTTTAAGTTGGGGATGTCCACATAGCTCTCCCCTATTAGTTGGGAATGTCCACATAGCTTTTCCCTATTAGTTGGGAATGTCCACATAGCTTTTCCCTTTAAGTTGGGGATGTCCACATAGCTCTCCCCTATTAGTTGGGAATGTCCACATATCTTTTCCCTGTTAGTTGGGAATGTCCACATAGCTTTTCCCTTTAAGTTGGGGATGTCCACATAGCTCTCCCCTATTAGTTGGGGATGTCCACATAGCTCTCCTCTATTAGTTGGGAATGTCCACATAGATTTTTCCTTTAAGTTGGGGATGTCCACATAGCTCTCCCCTATTAGTTGGGAATGTCCACATAGCTTTTCCCTTTAAGTTAGGGATGTCCACATAGATCTCCCCTATTAGTTGGGAATGTCCACATAGCTTTTCCCTTTAAGTTGGGGATGTCCACATAGCTCTCCCCTATTAGTTGGGAATGTCCACATAGCTTTTTCCTTTAAGTTGGGGATGTCCACATAGCTCTCTCCTATTAGTTGGGAATGTCCACATAGCTTTTCCCTTTAAGTTGGGGATGTCCACATAGATCTCCCCTATTAGTTGGGAATGTCCACATAGCTTTTCCCTTTTAGTTTCATTGTACTCTCTAGATTGTTTCAGACTGAATACTTGATTAGAGTAATCAAAAAGATAACAATCTAAGAGTTTCATACTTGCCTTATCTTCAATAATCATATACCTGGCCAGGGTATATAAGTATGGAGATTAGGTAGTATGCACTTTACTTACTATCATATTCCTCACTTTTCATATCATTATACACACAGGATTTTCCATTTCTAGATTTTCTCCAGGCATCACTTCTATATCTCAACTTTTAACACACAGATAAGGGAGATTATAAAGAATTTTAAGAAATACTGAATAAGATGTAGATCCCCATCTTCCTTGTGTCCTTATAGGATTAGTCAAAGGAAGCCAAAAACAACTACTTTCATATCTTTAACACATAGAATCATAATATGAAGTATCAGATTGAATATATTTTATTTAAGTATCTCCCCTCAAGGTCATCTACCACATTAGGTTGATTTCAACACATAGTGTCCAGTTACCTCATGTTGCTACTTTCTCCTTCTCTTAATGGCTACTGCCCTGGTGCACTAGGCATTTATTGCACTGGTGACACCAAAAACTTTGGATTTTCAGAATAACTAGGCAAATGTCTCTAAAATTATAGAGATCTTACCTTAAATCTCAGCTTATTGCCCCTCCTTGGGCACTTTCATCACAGATGTACTTACATGTATAAACTTATGGAAGAGTCTACTTTCTTGCCATATGCTAATCTTTCCTACATTTCCACTGTTCCAACATGACCATGTCACTCAAGAATCCTTTCAAAGCCCAAAGTTTCTACTTTAAGGACTGGTAACCTAGGTTGTAATACCAGTATCCAGTCTTCTATATGCATTACTGTTGTCCTATCCTGCCCTTCAAGAGCATAACATAGGATTCTCTATCCTGATTAGGTCAAGGTGGGAATTCTCAGGCACTTGTTCTCCTCTTTCCTGGTCCCATGCACCCTCTCCTGGTGCAACAACATTGCCCTTAGCAATGTGTTCCTCATGTTCTCCTGTCATTTTCAAGTTCTTCTTCTCCTATGTGAGCAGAAGATACAATCAGATAAACTGGAAGACACTTAGAACATACTCTAAAACCTTAGTCCTATGTCTCTGTAGACTCAGTGAACCAAGAGCTCTAATACCATTTAATTGTAACGACCGGCTCAAAAAAATAAGATTAACTAATGTAGAAGTGTTAACTAAGCAGCAGATTACCAAAAATCACTAAAAATTAAAACCTTTTTATCAAAAGATCCATCAAAGGAAAACTTTCTCACATAGAATCAAAGTAACATAATTACATTCTTGATTACAAGTACATATTCTGTATCATCTCTTTTTGAGAATTACAAGCATTAACTGTCCTGTCAAGCTAAACATAGGCAGTTCAAAATCTCGAGGCATTGAGCCAAAATCTCGAAAGCACTAACTAATACTCTGAGGACCTGAGAGTATAGAAACGACACATCGGACTCTATCTACATCTATACAAGGCATAACAGCCAGTGTCTCCACCTGAAACTTCATTGTTGTCCCTGCTGCTGTTGTTGCTGTCCTTCACCTACTGAAGGATTCTTACCTCTTCGTCCGCGTCCACCTAAAAATGTAGTTCCCAAGGGGGTGAGACAATTGTAAATTGCCCTAGCGAGAGATATAACTCTCCGCCAAAAACATTATTATTGCAGCTTAAGAAGATAATTATGTGCATAGGATTCCTAATTAATGGACAACAGCTAATTCAATGTTTAACTGATTAGAATATTATTCTTATCTAAGAACATTGCAGATGTAACTTGAATGAACAACATGTCACTTATCCTTTAAGGAATATGAAGAACATGTATAACATTTATTCACTATAAAATCATCACCACATCATTAACTCTCTTCAGGCTTAGATCATATATCTAATACCAGGTATTATCATAGTGGAGTCATGGCATGTAGCCATACTTTTCTCACAAGGTATTGGGATCTTAATCCCTCAACTCATCAAGTACATTTCCACCTCTTAACAGGTTCATCGTCATAATTACAGAATCAGAGTATTTGAACCCTTATCTCATCATAGAACAGTTGTTACCACTTATTGGG
This sequence comes from Alisma plantago-aquatica, assembly GCA_963693085.1. Taxonomy (NCBI): domain Eukaryota; kingdom Viridiplantae; phylum Streptophyta; class Magnoliopsida; order Alismatales; family Alismataceae; genus Alisma; species Alisma plantago-aquatica. The sequence goes on along the minus strand of OY856412.1, from coordinate 1,017,752,756 downwards.
TAACTTAATACTTTCAGATCATCTGACCAATGACATCATGATTCTTGCTACATAAGGTATTGCACATAGTACACAAAGTTCAATGATTCTTACTACACAAAGCATATGAAGGCATATAAAGCCTATAAAACATTCTCAATAACAAAGCATCATAGCCCATACCTGGCTATGCTCATCTTTTCATCATATCTGCATGATTAGTAATCATGATACAATTACATATCAGTATCATGCAATACAAGGGTTATCTTATTACATTCATAACCCATTAGTCTGTATTTGATCTTCACATAGGATTACCCTGTGTTAGAATTTCACATAGTAATACCCTGTATTAGGGTTCACATAGCATTAACTTCTCATAGGATTTCACATAGCATTACCTTGTATTAGAGATCACATAGCATTGACTTGTATTAAAGTTTCACATAGCATTACCCAGTTTCAGGGTTCACATTGCAAGGAATCAATATGAATAATCATAAGTATTCAATCATACTCTTTATTCTCATTATTCATCATTAAATGAATTATCAACACATAGCATGAGTTTCTCTCTCATCTTTACCAGAATATGATCACATCATAGTTTATAGGTTTGAACTAACCTTTTCATAAGGCATGCTAGCCTACATTCAACAGAGTGCATTACATCTCAATGTAACCATTGACATGACACATCTCATGTATCATTCATCCAATTATATTGAACTTATAACACATCAAGGTATACCAGTATTGGAGTGTTGCATGTGATATCTATGATATCTTGATGTATCACTTCCCTCAACATATTTATCTTACTTGAGTTCATACAATTAGCTAGTATTAGGGTATTCCCCATCCTAATACTTTATGCACCAGTTCATCACATTTGTCACAACATTAAACACTATTCCACTATTAGGAATAATATTCTCCATACTTATAATTTGAGGGTTCACATAGCATATTCCATATATTTATGGATTTCGCAACACATCACCCAGTGCTAAGTCTTCAATAGGATGAATGTCACTACCCTATATTAGGGTTACATACACCTTACTCCATTTTAGGGATTAAGGTTTTCTATTCACATCCAAATAAGGTTCTTCTTACCTCATACCCAAATTAAGGGTAGGATGTACAATTCCCATTAAATTAAGGTTTCCTTCATTGTTACACGAAGTTAGGGTTATATCATCACCCTGGATTTATGATAACACTCAATTTTGCCCTAGATTAGGGTTTCACACATAGCATTGCTCCAATTAAGGTTTCACACATAGCTTTACTCTAATTAGGGTTTCACACATAGCTTTACTCTAATTAGGGTTTCACACATAGCATTTCTCTAATTAGGGTTTCATGATCTCATTATTATGGATCAAACCTTATCACATAGTTTACTCATAAAGAGAGAATTAGGGATTAATTATATAAGCATTCATCCCTCTCATTCTCTCACTCATCCTCTTTAGAATGTTAACTACTCCAAGATTAATCTAGGTTAACTCTTCACTTGAGTACACATAGCTAGTGTTAACCTTCACAATCATCATGGGTCTACATCTTTAATAATCACATAGCTGATTGACCTTTGATCATATTAGATGTCCAAATGGTCTATCAATTAAACCATCACTTATATAAGGAATTCATAAGAATTGACCATTTAAACTTTCAATTCCATAAAGTGAACAATTGGGTTAACCATTGAAATCTTCAAATGAATTAAGTATCTAAATAGGTTCACCATATTGAACCTTCAATTACATAAGATATTCAAATGGATTAACCATGTTGATCTTCACAAAGTTATTTACTTAGACCCTCAATGATCTTGGTTCTCATACGTCAATTGGCGGAAAACCATTTGAACAAGTTGTACTTGAAATCAATTAGACAAAGTAGGTATTGAAATCGTTTGCACTTTGGGTCTCCAAACGGTTTGAGATCGTTTGGTCCCAAACGGTCTTGAGACCATTTGGTCCAAACCTCCTCAAAACCGCATGGACCAAATATGGTCTCAACCAATCAAATTGGATTAGGGTTTCCAATGTTGATTCCTTCAATCGTTGAATTCATGGAACCAATCATCAATTGAAGCTATCCTCATACTTCAATTGAGTTAAATAGGTCAACCTTCAACTGATTTGACCCTCAATTGACCCTCAATTAGTCATCAATTAGGGTTTGAATCAATTGAATTAGGGTTTGGGATCGATGATCCTTCAACACTAATCAATGCAAGATTAGTTACTTTGAAACCATTGAACCATCATCCAAATTGAACACCAAACGGTCTTGAGGTCGTTTGGATGACCACCAAATGGTCTTGAGACCGTTTTCCCATCATATCATCAAAATCCAAGTCAACCCATTAGGGTTTGGATCATTGAATTGATCACCAAATCAGCAATTGATTACACTTTAACTTAGTATATTTGGATCATCAATTGCTTAACCATACTCAACCCTAGACCTCCAAACGGTCTTGGGTGACCTCAAAATGGTCTTGATACCGTTTGTATGAGCTCCAAATGGTCTTGAGACCGTTTGGATCATCCAACCCTTGGATTCTAGTGAACTTTCATCAAGGTTTGGTCTATTGAGTCAATCAACAAATCAGCAATTGATTGCTTTCTAACTTGGTAACTTTGGACCTTCAAATAGGCAACCATACTTAACCCTAGACCTACAAATGGTCTTGGGTGATCCCCAAACGGTCTTGAAACCGTTTGGGTGATCCCCAAACCGTTTTGAAACTGTTTGCGCTAATCAACCCAAACAATTCAAATCAACTTATTGGAATTTCAGCACTAACTTCAATTAGGGTTTGACCAATTGATTAGAATTCAACTCATGATTCCTTGGGAATTAATCCATAAAATTTGGTGAGTCATTAAAAAACATGAATAGGAACAGGAATCTCAAACGGTCAACCCTTGGTCAACCCTCTCAAACGGTTTTGAAACCGTTTTCCCAAAAAGTTAAAATACTCAAGTTGAAAATCAGCACTTAATCCAATTAGGTTTGCCTGATTGATTAGCATTCAACTCATGATTACTTTGGAATTAATCCATAAATTTTGGTGGGTTACCAACCAACATAATTAGGAATAGGATTTGCCAACGGTCAACCCTTGTTCAACTCCCTCAAATGGTTTTGAAACCGTTTGGTGAAACCGTTTGCTTCTAAACGGTTTTGAAACCGTTTGCTCCCAAACGGTTTTGGAAACCGTTTGAGCAACTCAATGAAAACGTTTGGCTTTGATATTTGGTGAGGTGCTTGATTATGATTATGTCATCATTATAAAGCTCTAAACCCACGAAATCTTCTGTGATTTCCATGGAGATGGCATCAATCAACCAAACTCAATTCCGGAAATATAGAAATGATCACCAATTGATAAGGAATTGATTGCAATAATAAAATTAAGGGTTCAAGTTATAAAACCCACCTCCAATTGAGCTCCAAAGCTCCACGTTCAAGGAAAAATGGTGGATGAAGCTCCCTTCACTATTCCAAGGCTCTTCCTCAAGCTTTGAGTGAAAAGAATTGGTTAGAATTGAAGAGGGGATCGAGTTATGAAGAAGTCATACATTGATTTTCGATTTTCACCATGGATTCAAGGTGAAAGGAGGTCAAGAACCTTAACAAAAGGTTGTGGGTCTTCCTCCTGCTCCTCCACAGATCCTTGGTCGTTTTCCAAGCAAGGGGAAAGAAAGAAATCCGAAAAAGCCTTTGTTTTGGCTTGGAAAAAGGTACTATTAAAAGAAAATTGATGAGAGAGAAAATCTCTTATAAAAGTATTTTCATTCCAAAATTGTTGCCACCACTTCCCCATTGGTTTCTTGCATGCAAGGGCATCTCTATACCCACCGAGATCCCTTCCATTATCACTGAATTAAGGGAAAAGAAATTAAGCACCTTAACCCTTATAATAAGAATATCCATATGTGAGTGGAAATTCTTTTCCTTATAATAATGGTGAGTGGGATTTCACCTCCTTAGGATATGATCGTCCCTTTGCAAGGCCTTAGGCTCATACACACACATCTGAATCCAACCATTTTAATTTTGGTTGAAGGCCCTTTAATTAATACATTTATTTTTTTTCCTAAATTGAATTAGGGTTTCACTTAGGATTAAATCTTGATTATTTTAATATCAAGATTCTCTCTCCTCCAACTTAATTCAAATGAGGCGCCATTTTCATTTTCTTTTCTCCAAATGATGCCAAGAAACATTATGTACCTTATTGGAGTGGTAATTTGCATATTGAACCCTAGGTTTTGGGTAAATTGCACTTTACACCAAAACTAGGTTTTAATGCACAAGGATTGCTTTACAAGCTTAATCTTGGTGCCCAAGCTTGTGGAAACCATACCACTACATCATATTCATTCTTATGATGTCTCAACATCAGAGGAACATTTTATCATGTGCAATTTGTAAGTTAACCCCTCAACTTGGGTAATTTGCACTTTAGTCCAAAATAAGCAAAATATTGCTTCAATGTTGTTCAAACAGGACCAAAATTGAAACATAAGTTTCTCATGAGCCCTAATTACTTTTCCCAAGATACGATTAAGCATATACTCAACCTTATTAGGCAAAACATCTAGGGTTAACACATAACCTAGGTCAGGGATGTTACATTTCCTTCCCTAGCTTCTCCTCTTCTCTTCATCTTCCTATAGATTCCTCTCCTCTACTTCCCTTCATGTCCTCTTCTAGTAGCACAAGGATCACCTTATCCACCATCTTTCTCCTTCCCTTCTCCTTCCTCTTTGTTATCTATCGCTTGAGAATGCAATGGCCAAAGACAACTCAACATTGACCATCTATGTTAGATATGCTCACTTTCTTCACAACCTAGGCCATTTTCACCATTGAACCTTCTCTGACCATTATTATCTCCTTCTTCCTTGCACCAACCTAACCAAGAAAGGAAGGTATGCATCCAATGGCTAGTGACTACCTGTGATCACAACCTGCAATTGTTAAAATTACCTCTCCACTCCAGAGTCTCTACCATGAGACCTTTAGTTATAGCTCCCATCTCTGATCCAGACCTGACCTCATGTTCCTTTCATCTTTATTCTGACATATTGTTCCTACTTGACATGGTTGCAACTGGCTACAATGATGACACCTGACCTTATCCTCACAATGACCTACCTCCACATTCTTCATCGTCGAGGATGAATAGACATCCAAACATAAATATTGACACCTAGAACTATACAGATCAACAACATATATGGTGATAAATATAGTTGCAACCTCTTCATGTTGCACTAGTATTCTAGAAACATATTCCACTCTGACCAGAATGAGTACTACACTTGATCCACCCCATATAGAGGTAAGCATCAATTTGGTTCCATGAAATTACCAGACTAGAAAAGGATAAATTCCAATCAGTGTACCTGATTGTGAAGTGGGTCACGGAAGACCAAGGATACAACATGTTCCATGTAGGTGAGTTCCCAACTCATGTATTTCATATTTGCAATGCAATTTATGGAACTAATAACACATATGGATCTAATTGGGATGATAATCGACATCCAAAATGATGATCCTAAAAACTAGTAACAACAATCAGGTGAATTATCCCTAACACACACACACTCACACACACACAGACACACACACACACACACCCACACCCACACACACACACACACACACAGATATATATATATATATATATATATATATATATATATATATATATATATATATATATATATATCATTGTGAAAACAATAGTTGACTTGAAATCAATAATTTTCATAGGTTATAAATATAGTTTAGAATGTAATAAAGGTGTTAGGAGGTAAAATGTGTTTACCATAATAATATGGACATCTTAATCAATCATCCTATTACCCACACTCTAAGTATATATAATAAGGTTTTTAGAGTAATAATTGATAAGTCTATAAATCATGTTTTATGAAAGTTATCTATATCACTTATAGTACAAAAGATTTAATAATGAACAAAACATCTTGGGCAAAAGTGTAGGAATACTAAGAACCTAACCTAGTATATTTTCTTTCCTAATTTTCTATATATGGACTAAAAACCATAGGTTCACAAGTCTATTACAAATGCTAGGAAGTATATCTAACTGGCTTGGACATTTCATGTATTCAATAGTGATAGAGAGAAAGAGCATATATAAGAGTTTACTTTCATAAACATAGATGTAGATGACTTTATGTTTGAAAAAATTTGACATTATATGATAAGTTAGTTTGTACTATATATGAATAACCTTTAAGTACTTAAAGTTATGTAGAAAGATAATGCTAGAAAGGGAAGAAGACCATTTTTTATAGAAATAGTTATTGGGGAAAGAACCGCAATTACAAACAATGACAAAGAATAACTCAAACAATCAATATATATCCTTTTGTAATCAGGATATGCATATGGGTAATTCTAAACCCTAACTCTCCTTTAAGAAACATGAAATAGGTTTAACTATACTTTTAGTTTTTTAGTTAGTAGTTGGTATTTTTTGGACTAGTGTGTGTACAACACCCAGTTAGGTTGGGAAGGACTTATTGGATGCTCTACACCTATGAATAGGCTAAGTCAGGAATATCTAGTATGTAGTTATCACTTGATATCTGGGCATTTATCTTTTCATGATACTCCCTTTTTATTTTGCATTCTTCATCCTGAATGAGGCATCATCTAGTTGTTTTAAATCAAGAAATCTTTTGAAAATATCATTGAATGTCCAAATTAATCATTCTTGATGATATTACACCCTTATTCTAGTTATAACTTAATCACTACTTGTCATATGCTATTTAAGCAAGAAATAGTGACACTTACCTCATGTAGTGTAACGTTTGAGTGGGGTGTATGGCCTTAGTTGCACATGTTCTTTGGGCTTAAGCCCTAAATTTAGGGGTGTATGGCCTTGGTTGCACACCTTGGGCATAGCCTCTAAATTGGTGGTATATGGCCATGGTTGCACATGCTCCTTTTGGTTTTTAGTCCCTAGATATGTATTTTGTGATGGTGGAGCTACCATTTTCCATATTGTTAGACGTTACTAGTTGAGTTGCTCACATTTATAATGTTTTTTATATTTTTATTCATAGTTTCATCATTACTTTATGGCAAGTTAAATTGTTTGAATAATTCAATTTCTCTTTAAATGCCTCATAATCTAGTTTTTTCATAAATCATGATTTATAATTCTTATTGCATACTATATACTCTCATTAAACTATACCATTTGCATCTTATTCCTTCCTCAATTTTTACCCCACTATTCATGAATAACATTTGTAGTACATACCAGTGATTGTTGATGGCTCTCTATTTCTTTGTTTATATTAAGTATATTCTTATACTAGTTCAAGATTCTTTCAAGTACTATATAGATGCAAGTCAAACATGAATATAAAATACATTAGACTCTTTGTCTTGAGACATAGATAAGACAATCAGGTGTTGTCCTCTATAAGTTTTCATAGATTGGTGTAATCATATGAGTTGTAAATGACATGTATTTGATATAGTATATAACAATGTTGCCAAATATTTTCCATGATTATTGATGGTTTATTATGATACCTCGTATATCCTTCCACTGCATAATGCTCTGTATCCCTTAGTTTCAAAACCTTAATATGATTAATTTATCCCTTAGATATACTAAATAAATGAAAATTGAATAGTGGCATTCTAGTGTTTTAATGCTTAGAAGTAAAGTTGAGGACCCCAAAAACCCCGTCTTTACATGTTGGTATTAGAGGCATCATATTCATACATTAGATTTTATCAATATAAAAACCCTATTTGTCACCTTACACAACTTTCCTATTTCTAGATGACCATATGGAAGCTCTTGGAAACCAGATTCTTATGTCACTGACCGGCCTAAATCGCGCGTCCAAAATTGGAGGCAAATTTGAAGTTAGTCAGACTTTTACATTTATAACCCGAACTCTTCTAGGCCCCCACAACTTTTCTTACGGGGTCGAAGTAGATATACGGGGTCGATCACAGGGACAAGGGTGGTAGTGTTGCGTACTCTGAATCGACACGCTACACTCTGGCCGGTACAAAAAGATAGTAAATTCCCCAAGGGGAAACAGCAAGATGTCACAAACAAAACAAAGAAAACTATCTCCAACTGGAGTTACAAGCAGGATTTAAGGTTTTAGTCATTTAGCAGTTTTTAGGGGTTTTCATGAAACAGAAACAGAAAGATCAAACTAGAGCTAAAGCAAGGTGCGAAGGATAAACTTTTGTAAAACAAGAGGCAGCAGGAGCATCCTGTACCCCTCCTCTCAGAGCGGGTACCTCTAACCAAGCATCAACACCCCTCTCGAGGTTGCTGGACTTAAGTTAGAGTGAAATGCTACTGAAGCAACTTCATTCCAGGCAGTCCCGTACTCCAGAATCGGACCAAACACTAGAGCCACAACACATCTCTCGAAGTTGTTGCGACAGGAAAACACGATTCGGTAGCTAAGCAAAACGCGATCCAAACATGCAAGCTAGAGTTCATATATTAAACATAGCACTCATCCAACAATTACACCAAGCATAGAGCAGCAAGTGATTAATCTTTTCCATTTCCATAAACATTAAAGGTCTTAATTACAGTGCATAAGTAAAGAATTAAATAACAAAAATAAAGATAGATTTCGCCTTCTTGATGTAGAAGGACGACAGTCCACTGCAGCTCTCCAGCCCGATACAGCAGTGTCGGGCGGCACACCCTCTCGGGCGGCACACTGTGACAGCCAATTGTATCGCCCAAGGACCCTGGCCGATACGCTCATGTCGGGCGGCGCACCCTCTCGGTCGGCATGTTATGATGGGTGAAGCGTATCGGGTTCAATATCGTGTCTGGCATGGAGCGATGCAACTACTGTCGGGCACTTGTGTCGCTCATCAACATTGGTCGATATCGGCCTGTAGTGTCGCCCGGGATGGTCCTAAGTGAACCATCCCCTCCCTCTCGGGATGAGGAAGAGCTCACCTAGAGTTGTCCAGTATGAGCATTGAGGCACGATACTCTTGCTCACGCAGTTTTCCTCCGAAGATCACTCAAAGTTCCCAATTGTGCAAACTGTCTTTTTGGCTTCCTATAGCTGCATTTATAGGCAGTGGTTGGGGGAAGTTATGGTGCTCAAAGCACCATGTGTCCTCCTTATTCACGGGTCAGTAGACGGTCGATACTGGTATCGCTCGACACAGGGGTGTTGGTTGTCGGTTACGTGATGGGCGGTTCCTACCGGTGGGTGGCCTGTGTCGTGCGATAAGCTTGGGTTGTCGTGGCGAGCTCGGCTCCCTGTCGGGTAAAAGACGTGTCGTCTGTCAGTTTCTTTTCGCGCGGCATCCCTATATAGCACGTCGTTGTGTCACGCTACCCTGTCGGGCAGTGCTTGTATCGGGCGTCAGGAAGGCCGAAAGTAGGTGGAGCTTATTTGTGAGCCCGGACGGCCTTATTGATGATAAATGTACCAAAATGAGGAAAAACTCTGCAAAATATGGAAATATTGGATTAAGAGTGTGGTTTAGCAAATTATTGTGAAAGTACTTATAAAAGAGAGGAAAACAGTTTAAAAGGGCAGTTTTGAAAACAAAAAATAGTCTAAAATATCACAAAATTTGGTGTTATCAACTCCCCCAAACTTAGCGTTTTGATCGTCCTCAATCAATATTTAAACTTTATTTTGTGATGCTTCTTCTTGCTCAGTGCAGCTTTTAGTTTAAAAGGTGAAACAAGAATCACGATGCCTTAGAGGTAATGTTGTCTCACTATGAACAAAAGACCATGTGTTTCCTTGCTTTATTATTTCTGTAAAATTCTTCTCTATAGCTTCAGCGAGACTTTTTTTATATGATATTGAAGTTAGCTTACACACCAAACAACTTTATTTTTGGGGAGGAAAGTTGTGTATAGGGTAGGCTAAGGCTTTTTGGGGTATTTATCATTTCCCATCAGTCCATCCAGGTAAGGGTCTGTTAGCGGGCAAGTGGTCCCTACAGTCCAAGCCAGTTGGCTTTATAGCAGTGATTTCACATCCTACGTACCACTACCCGGAATCTACCATGCATAAAGATGGGTACTTTTGGAAAACAAGTGTGTATATATATATATTTTTCTTTTCTTTTATTGGGCACAACTCTCATGCTTTTATTCACACTCATAAGGCTTCTTTCTCTTTTTGGGATTTTCGTTGGGTGAGGGAAAACAAAGAGATTTCTGCTGTTTGGGCAACTTTTTCCTTCTCCATACTCGTCTCTTAGCTGTTTGCGAGATTATTATATTTTTTTCAAAATTTTTGGCATGGCAAAACATAATCTTTTGTTGTTTGAGGTAGCATTATCAGAAAGATATAACAAAACTTGCATCTCATTAAGCACATATAAAACAAACTTTACATGGATTCGCATCAGGTTTTTACTATTATAGCAACTTTGTACACATGAAGGGGAACAAGATAAGCAAAATTTTTCAAACTTTTTATATGAGCATGGCATTTTATACGGGAATTGGTACGTACACATGATATAGGACAAGAATCAAAAGAATAAAGAATTTGAGTCAGAAAAATCAGAAAATTTTCAAAAATATTATACCTCCCTCACTGGTACATGGTACCCCCCAAACTTACTCCACACTCTGTCTCAGAGTTGTGAGGTAGATAAGGTGAGGTAATGTTACTCCAGTGAGGTTAGCTGATGAGCGTGCATGCGTCAGATAAAAGATCCCACACATATTCTCCTCTTTTGTTGTGATAATCGATGTGGTGGAGCTGGTCAGGCGTTGCTTTATTTGCTATCCATTCTAGGAAAAAGATGCCACAGTCGATAGATAGAGGATGCCGTTGTGGACTGCGGTGGCAGAACTGGAGTTCGTGCCATTTGCTTGCTTGCGTGTCTAGGAATGGTTGGATCATCTTTGACACCTCGTCGTAGAATTTTCGAGATAAGCGTTTGACGGATGTCAACGATTCTGATGTACATGGCACTGGATGGTTTTTGTTGTTGTCCGAGCTGTTGTAAAAGATTCCTGCTCGTTGTCGAGTGTACATTGTTAGGAGCGTCCAATGATTATAATGCAGGATGGGCAGAAAATTTGGGCTAGGGACCCCGCTCTTCAACTCTGCCAAAAAATGATGATTTGCTCCTGTTTCATCGGCGAGGCAGACGTTGTTGAACAGCATAGGATGAGCTATGTATGTGTGTTCGAACCTTGGTTGTAATATTTGGATGCAAGCAGCCGCTACAGATACTGCCAAGCATCCTCCTTCTTTTACCATGTCCCTTAGATCATCTATCGGGACTACGACATTGTCTGCCTTGTAAATGACATCTGCTGGGGTGGAATCTATTAACTTCAGAAGGATTTCATTTACCTGCTCCTGTATGAGCGTAGCGCATGAGAAGCGGTCGAAATTTTTGATCAGCTCTTCTAAAGCTTCAGGCGAAGCAGTGTCTTCCATCCTGTGCACTTTCTGCAGGGTCTCCAACTGCTTGCCTACCCCGTAGGTGTTTGCTTCTATCTCCGCTTCTCTCTCTGGGGAGTTGCTGGATCGTGAAGATTCGTCTTCTTGTTCGCTATCTAGCAGCCTATCAGGTACCCCTACATCTCAGAAATAATGTCTGTCTTTAATCAACAACATGGTGTATGTGCCCCTACAGCGATAGAAACATGTGCCCCTAAGGGCCCCCAAGTTTCTAATTGTGTTGAGCACCTCTATGGCACTTAAGACGACGAGGGCGTTATTTCCGCTTCCCTCTTCAGCCTGGATAGGGAAGTCACGGATAGAATAGAAGTTCCAAATGCCGTCGTGAAGTTTGGCTCCTTGCTTGATAGCTCGTAGAAGACGCATCGGTAGAAGCCTTAGAATTTTGTCCTCCGGGCGGCTGAAAACATTCCCAGAGCGTGGCACCTCGTTATTGCTGTAGTTCAGCAGCCTGACGTCATGGTTCCTCAGGTCTAACACGTAGAGGAACCATACGTTGCGGTGCTTTTACGGTGCTAACACGAGATTTGGGTTATGCTCATTAATGTGCTGCAGCATGTTGGCCACCGCAGTGGAGTCTGGTTCTCCCTATATCAGTCTTCTTGCCAAGGTTGGGATGGCATTGTATATTGTCTTCTAACATGTCCTGTTGTTGATGTTTTCTATTATCGCATTTTCAAGGACCCGAAACAGTCTTTTGCCGATGACGGTAGGCGAGCAGAACATCTTGTGGAGCGCTCCCCGTTGTACGGAGAAGTATTCGTCACTCCAAATGACGTCTTCTTCATCTGTCTGCGATCTTAAGACCTTGTTTAGCAGTTTCTAGTCTCTAATCGTCAGGCAGTCAATGGCCCTTTTGTCGAAGTCAGCCATTTCAAAGGAGGGTATCTCGGATGGCTCACGGAACCTGTTCGCCATCGAGCATCTTCCTCGGGGAGGTGTCTTTCATTAGCTGCATAGACGTCCCCCTTTTCTCCCTCTGATTCATCAGAAGAGTCCGCCCCGATGCTGATATCTTTGTTATCATCTTCAATTTCATCCAGGGGGTCTGAGGGATTTTCTTCTTCCGAGCCTAGGGAGCTCTCCTATCCTGCTGGAGCTCCTTCGGCTGATTTTTGTTGTGTCCCTTCCCCGAGCATTGAGGATCACCCACTGGAGGAGGAGGAGGAGGGCGTTGTTCCCGAGGGGGAAGTTGATGAAGGAGGAGAGCCACAGCTAGGGGGTGACGGGGACCTTCTCGACTGCCTTCGGCGTGGATGGTCATCACTCCTGTCCAGTCTCTCCTCGATCATGTCGAGGCATTGGAGAATTAGCTGAAGCATCGAATTCAAGGCCTCTAGTCCACCGGGAAGGCAAGCCAAAGTCAGCAGCTCTCATTCTTGGCTATTCAGCCTATTTTGGAAAGATGCAAACTTGCAGTTTAGGGAAATACAGATAGCTCAGTTGATATCTGTACCTCCCGTAAGTAGTCGAACTCATGCCCGAGCATCTTTCTGAGCGACGGAGGAGTTCTGGTGGGTCTCCCTTCCGTCCTCGTGACATCTTGCTCGCGTGATGGTCCACCAGGCGAGGTAGAGTCTATCTGAATCGTTCGCGATGCAGATGCCGCCAGGCGAGGTGACGACGCTCTTTCAGTTGCCACTACCTTGCCTTCTCGTCAGGGTGGAGAGGGCCGGTGTGTCGGCGGACTCTGCTCCACCTCTGCACTGTCGGCGATCTCCTCAACTGCTACAGGAGGGGATTTCAGCGGCGGTGTCGGTGTCCACTGTGTTCTTTCGAGCTCCATTCTCAGGATCTCTTCGAACACCCCGTCGCTGACGTCCTCCTGGAGTGCTTTTTCTGCCTCTGTAGGTCTTAAAGCAAAGACGGGGGCTACGGCCGCCTCTTCCACGACAACTCCTGTAGTTTTTGTCTCTGTGACCTCGACGGTCATGGGGTCTTCTTCAGCCGCCACGGTCATTGTTGTGGTAGTGGCCAGTATAGTGGGAGCGACGACAGCTCTATTAGCGACTGTCATCGGTAGCTCTGGGGTCGCCCGTTCCTGGGCTATGGTGGCGGTGGTGTAGGCTACATCTTTTCCTACAGCTTCGATCTTTATGGCGGTGACGACCAGTTTTTCTGTGTCGTAGGAGGCGTAGCGAGGGAGCGGGAGTAGTATGTTCGTTCTTGAAAATTTGTAGAAGTAGTCCCTTCCCTCCTTCTTTATGATGTTGGTCCTCATCAGGTACTTGATGTCGATCAGCTCATCGCCTTGTGTCCTTGAAAGGCTGTGCGGCTCTTTCGGGTACCTGAGCCCTACCGCAATCAAGTTGACGATGCCACCCATACAATATTCCTTGGTGGCATCTTTCATCAGGTGCAGTCTGTTCAGCAAGAACCACCCGAGGTTGATCACTCGACCCTCCATCATATGCCACATGACATGGAGTTCTTTTGTGTAGATGTTGCTGGACTCATTCTTGCTAAATAGCAAGCACGCCACCAATTTGTGCACTATTCTCCAAAAATAGGAGTGCACTGCTACCACCTTTCTTCCCGGCTTGAATGATGATTCGCCGGTTAGCTTGTTCTAGAGCTCCACGGGATTGAACATGTCTCCCTCAGTGATTCTCTCACCGTTATCCATTAGATTCTTTTCATCCTCACTGGAAGAGAAGATCGTGTTCAACAGCTTCTCGGAGATGGCGTATTCTAAGTTGTAAAGGTGGGCCTGAAGTCTATCTGCTCTGACGTATTCTTTCCTTTCTACAGCAGAATTCTTCACCCGACGGAGAGAAGACATGAACTCCTTCGTGAGCCCAGTATAGGAGGAGGATCAGCTAAAGCACATCTTTCTCAGCCCTGCCACAGCGAGGATGCCTTCCAGCCTCTCAAGGATTCCCAGCTCAGCAAACGAAGCTTCGTGGTAGAACCTACTCGGCCTGTACTCCTTGGTTGCTATCTCATCATAACGGCGAGCGTGCTCATCGTCTCTTCGCATGAACCTCCCAGGTGAGTATAGAGGTTCTGCCGCTACTGTCGGTGTTGGAGTTGGAGTTGGAGCTGCCACTTCTCCAACCCTAGCCCTCTTTTCTACTGTTGACGCCCCATCTACTCCTGGATTCAGGCGTTTAGGCCTTGCAGTATGTCCTTCAGCTGCAGTCTCGGGGTAGAACCTCCTGCCTTGTGCGTCAACCGAGATAGCAGTTTGCTTGATACGGGCCATTCTGTTAATTAACAAACAAAATCCTTGGTCAATTTGATGTATCGATGTTTTGAAGAAGTTAAACTGAATGCTCGATAAGGTATGTCTTGATATATAGAAATGTTCCACACCCAGTATCGGGCGATACGAGGTTTTCAGCTCGAGCCCGACACGAGATGTGGGCATCGCTCGGCACATTAGAAGATCAAACATGCGATAAGAACAAGGCGATATTGTGATAAACACACGTCAGGTTAGTCGTTCGGTACGCGTGTGTCGGGCGACACGGTGGCGACAGGATAAGATACCCGATAAGGTTTTCTTGAAAGGAAAGTAGTGTATCGCTCGACAAAAAAATAGGCGAGGCAGTGCAAAGATGGGTACCACAGCTATCGCCCGACATGGCGTATCGGGCAATCGTGAATAAAAGGTATGTTGCGCGACATCCGTGTCGGGTGATACAAATCTGCTCAGCTCACGAACTGTAAGACCAACAAGTTACTTGTTTATCGTGTCGGGCGATACCTTGCTGTGCTCTCGAATTCCACGCGATACGGGAGCCGGGAGTTCTTACACAACACGGGAGCAAATGCACAAGATCTTAGCATGATTCGGGAGAGTAAAAACAGTAACGCAAGTAGCTCGATACGGTAAAAACTCAGCCCTTTATATAGCAATCTCAACCGGAGGTGAAACTTGGTAAATCCAGAGCGCGCGTTAGCCTTTGGGGTAACTCGTTCCAACCTGCTCAATCTGAGTGCATGCCGCCCAGGCATGCTAACTGACACGACCCTTGCGATCCCTGAGGTTCCACAGCCTGAAAATGGGTGCGTTTAAAGCGCTGGTTGAGCTGCTGCCCGATACAAACTGAAAACATAGCGGTTAAAAGCGACTGATGAGTAAGACATCATTGTCCTAAGACTAAGATCCCAGCCTCAGATGGTATTACCCATCCCGGTCAATAAAACTAAGGCGGTGACCCATAAAACAGAAGAGTCAGCACATGTGGCGCATGCACTGACTCGGGCCTTATTACAGTCCATAACATTTGTAGTGTTTTTCATGCAGAAAAGTAAAAGTGTCCTAATCTATGAATTTAAAAGACAGCTCGGGTTGCCTCCCGAGAAGCATTGCATTTTCCGTCTTCAGCTGGACGCATTCAGCTTCTTCTTCCTGCATCTTCATCTTTGCCTCTGCGGTCACAGGCCTGCCTTCTTGGCAGTCTTGGTATTCGATGGTATCTTCCCTAATGGATTCTTCACAATTTCGGCCAATTGAGCTAGCTGCTGGTCGATCTGGTGTTGATGCGTCTGCATATCCGCCAGTTGTACCTGCAAGGAGTTCAAAACTCCGGAATTTGATAGCGCACTTTGCGCCAGTTGATTATTGATCGTATCCTGCTTCTTAACAAAATCAAATAATTGGTTTATCACGTCTGCTTGGCTTGTGCCCTTGTCTTGTTCTCGGTTCGACCCTTGATACTTTCCCTGCACTTGGAAGCTTCCTTTTGCCGACTGGAACTGGTTGTTCTTGGTGTACTGACCAGGCCCCCCTCTCTTCTCAAAAGCTTGTGTCCTCTTGGACGAGTTATGTAGCTGATGAGAGTTTTCAGCTGCATCCTTGTTGTCGTAGTTAAAGCCGGGGTGGTCTGGCCTTTTGTAGTTCACGAAAGAGACATTTTCAGCCCTTTCGTCTTCCGAGTCAGAATCACTGTTCACGTCCGGTCGAGTGTAGATGCAATTGTCTACCCCATGTCCTCCTTCACCGCAGGTTACGCATTTCATCACCTTCTCAACTGGCTTCTTGCCTTTCCCGCCAGCTTCCCGCAGTTGCTTAACATCAGTGGTGATTCTTTATATCTGCGAGGTAATGGACCCAGCACTTTGGACTCAAGAGAGGGCCCTTCACCGACCTTCTTGACCTGTCCTCTTTCGGATCTATCATAATCAGTTTCGACTAGCAGCTCGGCCATGTTTTGATGATCTTTTCAGACTTGCTTGGTTTCTTCCCAAGGAAGTCACTGCCTGTTGCCGCATTTAGTGACACCCTTTCATCGGGAGTCAGGCCATTATAAAAGGTGGTGACTAGGAAGCCTTTCTTATAATTATGATGTGGGAAATCCCTCTAGTATTCCTGGAATTGCTCCCAGGCATCATGGAGGCTTTCATTCGGCTTTTGCATAAAAGAGGTTATTTTCTTCCTGTTTCTGATAGTTCTTTCAATGGGGTAGAATTTGTTCACGAATGCGTCATCCAGTGCTCCCCATCCATTTAGAGATTGGTGGGGTAACCCAAGATACCATGACAGAGCTTTGTCCTCCAGGGAGAAAATAAAGCCCTTGCAGTATATGACCTCTTGGGGGACCCCCCTCATATTTATGGTATCGCATATATTTTTGAAAGCGTCCAGATGGTGGTATGGGTTGTCATTCTTAGAACTTCCCCTTAAGCTCTTATTTTGGATCATTGAGATAATTGATGGCTTGAGCTCAAAATTTGCCGCGTTGAAACGGGGGACAATGATGGGGCATCTGGAGTTGTTGGCCTTCGTGGACGCTAACTCCCTCAGTGTTTTCTCTTCTTCCTCTGACTCATCATTGTCGCTGGCGTCATGTCGTCGTTCCTGATTGTCGTGATTCCTTCTGTGTCTCCAGTGGAATGATGTCTATTGTGACGATGACCTTCCTCGAAATGCTCTGTTTCTGGATCATTGAGGTTATCATCGTCGTCATAGATATTGTTGAATTTTGGTGGAGGCGAATGAGGCCTAGCTCACCCTGGGCATTCTCCTTCAGACTGGGGGGCTCGACGCGGGGCGGCATGGTGTCAGCAGTCGGTAGAACAGGTCACTGTTCTTCGAAGTTCCTGAAATGACACGAGAAATCAAGTTTAGAAAATAGAATTATATTTTTTTTGTGTAAAGAGTAATGATAATAAAAGCAAAGAGCGTTGTCAAGCTCGTTTCTAAGCTTGAGGCACGGGAGTGTAGTTAGTGGATTCGGATTTGTCAGTAGTACTGTTTTGCCTTGTCCCCGGCAACGGCGCCAAAAAGTTGACTGACCTAAATCGCACGTCCAAAATTGGAGGCGGATTTGAAGTTAGTCGGACTTTTACATTTATAACCTGAACTCTTCTAGGCCCCCGCAACTTTGCTTACGGGGTCGAAGTAGATATACGGGGTCGATCATAGGGAAAAGGGTGGTAGTGTTGAGAACTCTGAATCGACACGCTACACTCTGGCAGGTACAAAGAGATAGTAAATTCCCCAAGGGGAAATAGCAAGATGTCACAAACAAAACAAAGAAAACTATCTCCAACTGGAGTTACAAGCAGGATTTAAGGTTTTAGTCATTTAGCAGCTTTTAGGGGTTTTCATGCAACAGAAACAGAAAGATCAAACTAGAGCTAAATCAAGGTGTGAAGGATAAACTTTGGTAAACAAGAGGCAGCAGGAGCATCCTATACCCCTCCTCTCAGAGCAGGTACCTCTAACCAAGCATCAACACCCCTCTCAAGGTTGCTGGACTTAAGTTAGAGTGAAATGCTACTGAAGCAACTCCGTTCCAGGCACTCGCATACTCCAGAATTGGACCAAACACTAGAGCCACAACACATCTCTCGAAGTTGTTGCGACGAGAAAACACGATTCGGTAGCTAAGCGAAATGCGATCCAAACATGCAAGCTAGAGTTCAGATATTAAACATAGCAGTCATCCAACAATTACACCAAGCATAGAGCAGCAAGTGATTAAGCTTTTCTATTTCCATAAACATTAAAGGTCTTAATTACAGTGCATAAGTAAATAATTAAATAACAGAAATAAAGATAGATGTCGCCTTCTTGATGTAGAAGGATGACAGTCCACTGCAGCTCTCCAGCCTGATACTGGTCAGGAGCCTAGCCCGATACAGCAGTGTCGGGTGGCACACCCTCTCGGGCGGCACACCGTGACGGCTGACTGTATCGCCCAAGGACCCTGGCCGATACGCTCATGTCGGGCGGCGCACCCTCTCGGGCGGCACGTTATGATGGGTGAAGCGTATCGGGTTTGATATCGTGTCTGGCATGGAGCAATACAACTACTATCGGGCACTTGTGTCACTCATCAACGTTGGCCGATATCGGCCTGCAGTGTCGCCCGGGACGGTCCTAAGTGAACCATCCCCTCCCTCTCGGGATGAGGAAGTGCTCACCTAGAGTTTCCCAGTACGAGCACTGAGGCACAATACTCTTGCTCTCGCAATTTTCCTCCGAAGATCACTCAAAGTTCCCAACTGTGCGAACTGTCTTTTCGGCTTCCTGTAGCTGCTATTTATAGGCAGCGGTTGGGGGAAGTTATGGTGCTTGAAGTGCCACGTGTCCTCCTTATTCGCGGGTCGGTGGACGGCCGATACTGGTATCGCTCGGCACAGGGGTGTCGACTGTCGGTTACGTGATGGGCGGTGCCTTCCTATGTCATGCAACAAGCTTGGGTTTTCGTGGCGAGCTCAGCTCCCTATCGGGTAAAAGACGTGTCGTCCATCAGTTTCTTTTCGCACGGCATCCCCATATCGCGCGTCGTTGTGTCGCGCTACCCTGTCGGGCAGTGCTTGTATCGGGCGTCAGGAAGGCCGAAAGTAGGTGGAGCTTATTTGTGGGACGGGACGGCCTTATTGATGATTAACATACCAAAATGAGGAAAAACTCTGCAAAATATGGAAATATTGGATTAAGAGCGTGGTTTGGCCAATTATTGCAAAAGTACTTATAAAAGAGAGGAAAACAGTTTAAAAGGGCAGTTTTGAAAATAGAAAAATAGTCTAAAATATCACAAAATTTGGTGCTATCAGTCACCATGTTAGGTATAATCATTCTTTTAGACATTAAGGTGTTGTATCTATATTCCTACATGATATTTGAATATTAATATGCTGACTAAGGAGTCGATGAGAGGATTCTAGGTTGACTACGATCTACCTATCTTCCTCTCTTCTTCTATAGTTTACATATTTATAGTTTTCTTTCAAGGCCTCTACCTTTTAAGAAAACCATTTTGGTTTTATTCCCTCTAGCTCACACATTAAGTCATCCCTTTATGGATATACAAAAATTTAATTGTAGGTTGCAAACATATCCATATAGACCCACAATTATTTTCGCTTATATAGCAAGGAACTCTAGTATAGATGTCATGAGCATAGAAATGAAAAGTTTGATCTTATCCTAGACATGATATAACGAAGCTTCAAGACATTTTAAACATGGTTTTCTTACTTTTTGATGCTTCTCCTTGATTCCTCACCTTAGAAACCCTAATTACTTACATAATAATCTTGGACCCATGAGAATGTGTAGATATTATCATATATTTATTATGTATTTGATATTTGTAGATCATGTTGGAGTGGAACCAACAAAGATATAAGTAGTTGTGAACTATGGGGGAACCATGAAACCCAATTGATATATGGATTTCTAGGGTCTATTTGGGTCTTAAAAATTGTACAAGACTCAAGAGTTTATCTCTCCCATTCACAAATATAATTTGGAATGATATGAAGTTTGTTCGGTCATTTAATTGTGAAGAATGATTTCATGAGTTTAAGAACAAGCTTACCTATAAACCTATCTTACCATTACATGTAAATAAAAGAAATGTAATATACATTAATGTGCCTAGACTAGTCTTGAGTTGTATTCTCTTACAAGAAGTGATCATATGAGTTATTAAGCCTCTTAGTAATGAACTTCATTGTCAAAAGATAGTAGGCCCCATCATGTATTGAAGTTTTGATTTATGATGCCAATCCATTCTTAAGGTGAAGCTACCACATAGATACATACTAAGTGGTGTTTTTAGCAATGGATAAGCTTGGTTTAGTGTT
The DNA here is from genome assembly GCA_963693085.1 of Alisma plantago-aquatica. NCBI lineage: Eukaryota > Viridiplantae > Streptophyta > Magnoliopsida > Alismatales > Alismataceae > Alisma > Alisma plantago-aquatica. Next base: position 1,017,732,198 of record OY856412.1, on the reverse strand, counting down.
CAAAACATGAAGTTGAATCTTGTGAAAAGTTATTTGACTTTGTTCCTCATATTGATTTTGGATCCACTTTTTGTTTTAAATTGCAATGTTTTTCAAATAGAACATATTTTCATCCATAATTATATGTATATATGTAAAAACATTTCCTTATTTTAATCGAAGCTTTTCAAGCCAAGGTGTAAATTTTCACATGCATGAATAAGAGTAGTAACCCTAAATGATGTGGACCCTTAGTTTTGAGTGATCTCAATCATAAGCACTTATGAATGGGTAGATGGTGTGTTGATGGTACACATAAAACAAAAGATCATATGACCACTAATATATGGAATACCTAACCTTCCACCCTTCATTCTTTGTTTATGTGATGACCCTAAATTTTAAGTTTTAAATTCCCAATATAGTATTCAAGGACCATAAAAGCCATGTAGATAGTTGATACCAGATTGGGGAAAGGATTATTTAGTTATGAATTATTTTCACATATAAGGTATAATTCTAGATATTGATGATGATGATGATGATGATGATGATGATGATGATGATGATGACATATGAATGAGTCAAGTATGACAAATAGCTTTATTAATGAACTTGGGTACTTATGAGGCCAAGAGTTCCTTTTAGTGGTCACACCAAAATCAAGTGGCCATTTGATGAGCTTTGAGGATGTTAATATCATAACAAGTGTTTTTAGACTAGTTGGATCAATCTTTGATGAGTAATTAAATTGAAAACAAGGTTTTCTACATTTATTTATAAGGTTATTTGAAGAATTTATTTGAATTACCAAATAATGGATTTTATGTCTCAATCATTGGTGAAAGTTGCTTTAGGATGCTATGAATGTATTTTTAAATTTGCAAAACGATTTGAGGTTCATTTTGGAAATTATTCACATTTGAAGATGTGACTACTTCATTTACATGAGTTTCTAGAACTTAGGTCATGTGATTTATTTGTATGGACATGTGACATTCAAATATCACACGGACATGTCTTGGAAACATGGCCCTTAGTTGTATGCATGGCCAACATCTAACCCTTAATGGAAAAATTGAGGGCAAAGAGGTCATCCCCAACCTCCGACCATTGCGGTTCAGAATGGGACTGACTGATTCATGCTTCTCTTCAAAGGCCAGCCCCATATATCATGACCATACATGATTCTAGACCAAAAATCAGTATTTTAGAATTTGTATCAATCTCCCAACCTATAGTATTCTAGTTTTGGTTCCACAATGACATATTTTAGACCCACTACTCCTTTGTCCTCTCCATCTTAGGCTACAGAAGATGGGATGATGGCAATGGATGGAAGAAATGACTCTGACCCAATCTCCTTGACTAAGCTATCATCCAAGTCAAAAACCCTCCCCAATCACTTACTCAGTAGTGGTTTGGTTTCCTAAGAGCTAGCGAGATCCACCATTACTAGATGGAAGGAGGGGTTGGGTGAACAAACTGAAGGGCTTTAAATAAGGACATGCCACCGCCTATGAGTTCCTTTGTGGGTCTCGTTCCTCCCAAAGGTGTTTCCAGAATCAGAGGATACTCCATGGGAAAAACCCTCTTTCTCCTGCACAAAACCCTACCGCTAATCTGAAGACAAGGGATGCTTTTGAGCTATTAGTGCCTCCATGCCTTGAAGAATGTCTAGGAAACTATGTAGGTGACTACAAAGCTCTATCTACTAATGTACGCCAGGGAGCCAATGCTCATGCACCCCTCCTCTCACTAACAAGGAACCATGTGGCGGCAGGGTCTGTGGAAAAGAAGCCCCACGTGATCTTGTTAGAGTGAGAGAGTAGAGTATCACAACTTTGTTTGTCTATGTACTCATTGGAAAAGGAAGAATCAAGCAAGAAGGACCATCCATCGATGATGCCTCACTAGATAACTCACTCACAGTTACTCACCATAGCATAAGTTATATGTCTCATGTGATTATAGAGTGATACTCGTGTTTGTGTATGTGAGGTTGAGAGAAAGGAAGGGGTGTGTAGTCTAGAAAAAACAGACTGAGGGCCCTTGAACCAGTCGGCCCACCTAAGCTAACAGGAGAAATCACTCCATTGAGAGCTACGTGGCATGTATTTGACGACCAAAGTATAGATCTAATGGTTGAAGAATTTCCCAAGAAGGTAAACACTTTAGATAACATGTGGATCTGAGAAAACCCATAGAAAATAGATCCCATGTCCAATAAATACTTCAAAAATATATATGGACTCATAAAAATATCTACTTCATTAATGTACCCTTAGATTAGCCTTTTCAGGAACTCTAACTGACTGTTTCTAATATAGAAGATACTTCTCTTTTAGATTTCATTTAAATGATATACCTAGTATATGAAGAATATTAAATCTGAGAAAAATATATTTGAATGATAAAGTCATGCTAAAAAAATATGAACTCTGACCTTAATGAAATCTCTAAATATTAGGTCTTTTGAATTAAAATGGAATTAAGTGCTTCCAACATAATTTTAATTCTAGAAAATAGACCAATCATCAGAATATTATGAAACTTTCACTAGAGCTATATTTTGACATATAGATTTGTATAAAAAAATCTAAGACAAGATTTACATTAGTTTGAACCTAGGTTTGCCCAAAACCCTAATTGGACCTAAACTTAACCAAGAATATGGTGTGCCTTTATTTATAATGATTAATTACTATTCATTAAGTGATGACCAAAGATGTAGATGGTCCAAGATATAAGTAGGAGTCTCTGAACTCAGGTACATGGGATTTATCTAAGTATATGACTAGTTTTCTTATGTAAAATGCCTATGATGTACTGCTTGTTCTTATTTGAGAATATTGCTTGGGTGTAATATGATTATAGTATTGATCTTCACCATGTAACTAAGAACAATAAGGAATATGGATGGTTTGTAGCTACTAAGTGTTTACATTCTCTCTCTCCTCCACTCTCTCTCTCTCCTCTACTCTACTAAGTATGGATGATTGTATCCTAGTTTGATATCTAGTGGTATAAGTTTCCTTATAAAGATTTTAAGTTGTATATGAGTCGAATCCATTTTTAGAGAATCTAAGCTAGGTCTTAATGAATAAAGTACATATGATTTTCTTACTTAAAATGAGCTAAGTTAAGATAAGGTTGGACATGCATGAGCCTAAAGATCTTTTACAAAGAGGACCTCCAATGCTTGGACAAGATACGTGGTGAATTCCAGATAGAGTGAGACCCATAGGGAGAGGGTCATCGGACCTACCCCCCCCCCCAATATATGAAAAATATGAGATATATATGAAAGGATGTGTCCTAAGCTAGGTTACTCCTAACTAGATGAGTTGAATCCTTTTTCATGATTCAATCCTTATGTGAGAGTTGGGTAAAAAAAATGGGTAGGTGACTCATAATGAGAAAGTCAACCCTTTTGATTGAGTTAGGTCCTAGCTTGAGTGGCGTATATTTATGAATCCCATCATTAGATGCAAGTGACATGATATATGAACCTATGGTTCTGAGAGTAAAATGTCTTGTGCATAAGATACTCATAATTTTTGTTCCTTCCTTATCTCTTTCTTGATATATGATACTAGAAACCTCACTTAAGCTATATATATATATGAAGAGTCACTCATATAAGCTTGACCTGTTTTACATTTCTTTCTAATATCATACATGTGTTATCCATGTTTGAAATTATACTAAGCTTGACATAGTATATTCTATTTCCCTTCACATCATATATGAAAGATGCATGTTTGAAATTGTGATCTTGAAATAAAGATACATTGTGTTCATAGACTATATGATCAAAAACAAAGTTATTAACCTCAAATTTTATGACACAAATTATAGCTGGATTAAAACTCCCATAACGGGTGAAACCCTAATTTTCAATCATGTTAAGTATGCCCTTATCATGTGATGAAATCCTAGTATATTGCTGAACATAGACAACCATAATGATTTAAGTAAGATAATTCTAGTAATTAATTACTTCAAACCTTGATATCACCTTACATGCTTTAATGGGGTGAAAAAGGAAACCATTAGTAATACCTTTTCAATGCTATATGAGTAAATAAATCCATAATTTTAGGGTAATAAGGGATGTAAATCCTATAATAATAGAATGTAAATTTATGCACAAGCCACTAAATGATGCTTCAATTCTTTGAAAAAAAGAATGTTATGCTCCAATTTGGGTATGTCCTTGATGCTCTAAACTTCTAATGTGATAACTTAGGGTTCGCCAAAGATTATGACAGTTTTGGGACCTAGAAGTTTTGTCATGATGGTAGTGGAACTCCTTGATATCACCTTGAGTGTGACAATAGCTGAACTTCAAGGACGAAATTCCATATAAGGTGGGTTGAATGTGATGACCCTAAATTTTAGGTTTTTGATGCCTAATATAGTATTCGAGGAACATAAAATCTAAGCATATAGTTTATACCAAATTGAGGAAAGGATTATTCAATTATAAATTATTTTCACCTATAAGATATAATTCTAGATATTGATGATGATGATGATGATGATGATGATGATGATGATGATGACACATGAATTAATCAAGTATGAAAAATAGCTTTATTAATTGACTTGGGTACTTATGAGGCCAAGAGTTCCATTTAGTGGTCACATCAAACTCAAGTGGCCAATTGATGAGCTTTGAGGTATGTTAGTGTCATAACAAGTGTCTTTAGACTAGATCAATTTTTGATGATTAATTAAATTGAAATCAAGGTTATGTACATCTATTTATAAGGTTATTTGAAGAATTTATTTGAATTACAAAATAATGGAGTTTTTATATTAATCATTGATGAAAGTTTCTTTAGGATACTATGAACCTATTCTTAAATCCTCACAATGATTTGAGGTTCCTTTTGGAAGTTATTCACATTTGAAGATATGGCTATTTGATTTACATGAGCCTACAAACTTAGGCCATTTGATTTATTTGTATGGACATGTGACATTCAAATGTCACATGGGCCTGTCTTGGCAGAGTGGCCCTTAGTGGAATGCATGAACAACAACTAACCCTTAATGGATAAATTGAGGGTGGTGAGGTCATCCCCAACCTCCTACCATTGTGGATCAAAATGAGATTGACTAGGTCATGCTCCTCTTCAATGGCTAGCCCCATATATTGCGAATATACATGATTAAATATTAGTTTTGTTGAATGAGTACCAATCTATGAACCTATAGTATACTAGTTTTGGTTCCACAGTGAGAGGTTTCAGACCCACTACTCCTTCGTCATTTGCATCTGAGGTGCCAGAAGATGGGACAATGGAAACACAGGGAAGAAAGGACTCAAAGACAAACTTGTGTCTTGATTGACGTAGCCACCAAGTTGAAAACCTTCCCCCACCACTTACTCCATAGTGGTTTGGTTTCCAAAGAGCTGACAAGATCCAAAATTACCATATGGAAGGAGGGGTTGAGGGAACAAGCCAAAGGGCTTTCAACAATGATCTGGCACCACCCATGAGTTCCTTTGTGGGTCTTGGTCCTCCCGGAGGTGTTTCTAGAGTCAGAGGATCATCCATAGGAAAATCCCTCTTTCTCTACACACATCCCCCTCGGTGATCCAAAGCCAAGAGGCAATTTTGAGCTCTCAGTGCCTCCATGCCATGAAGCATGTCATGTAGGCTATGTAGGTGACCACAAAGCTTCTAGACACCAATGCACACTAGGGATTTGATGCTTTGCACCCCTCCACTTTCCAGCAATGAACCCTGTGGCAGTAGGGTTTGCAGAGAAGAAGTCCTTGTGATCTTGATAAAGTGAGAGAGTTGAGTATCACAACTTTGTTCATCTATGAATTCTTTGATGGAGGAAGAATTAGGCGAGAAGGACCATCAATCGATGATGACTCACCAGAGAACTCGGTCGTGTTGACTCGCCTCAGTAGAAGTTCTTCTTAACATGTGATTATAGAGTACTACTCGCGTTCATGTATGTGAGGCTGAGAGAAAGGAAGGAGCATGCGGTCCACCAAAAACTGATCGAGGGCCCTTGAACCAGCTGGCCCACCAAAGCTAACAGGAGGAGTCACTACATTAAGGTCTACGCGGCATGTATCCGGCGGCCAAAGTACAAATCCAACAGTTGAAGAATTTTCTAAGACGGTAAACACTTTAGATAACATGCGGATCTCACAAAACTCATAGAAAATAGTATTCATGTCCAATAAATACTTCAACAATATATATGGACTCAGAAAAATGTCTACTTCATTATTAGACCCTTATATTAGTCGTTTCGAGAAATTTAACTGAATGTTTCTAATATAGAAGATAATGCACTTTTAGAGTTCATTTAAATGATATAATTAGTAAATGAAGAATATTAAATCCAATAGAAATAGATCTAATTGATAAAGTCATGCAGAAACTAAATATGAACTTTGACCTTAATGAAATCTCTAAATATTAGGTCTTTTGAATTAAAATGGAATTAAGTGCTTCCAACCTCATTTTTATTACAGAAAATATACCAATCATCAAAATATTATAAAACTTTCACCAGACCTATATTATGACATATAGATTAGTAGAAGAATATCCAAGATAAGATTAACATCTGTTTCAACCTAGGTTCGAACAAAACCCTCACTGGACCTAAACTTAACCAAGAATATGATGTACCATTATTAATAATGATTAATTTCTATTCAGAGATGTAGATGGTCCAAACTATCAATAGGAGTTTTGAAACTCAGGTATGTGGGATTTATCTAAGTATATGATGATTTTTCTTGTGTGAAATAGCTATGATGTATTTCTTGTTCTTGTCTGAGAATATTTCTTGGGTGAACTATGATTATAGTATTGATCTTCACCATGTAACTAAGAATAATAAATAATATGGACGGATTGTAGCTACTAAGTGTTTACGTTCTCTCTCCCCCCTCTCTTTCTATATATAAGGTCGACACATCCCCATAGACAAAGGGGTAGGGAAAAATGAAGTGTGACACCACTTAGTAGTACAATCACATCAAAAGACATCTAAAAATATGTGTTTACCTAATTTTCACATAAATAATGTTTTCTTTACTCTTTCTTCTCTTTCTCAAATTATTTCAATTATGCAAGTATATTAGTATGTATCTTTTTACCCAAGTACACAAAACCATGTGTGTTGATTCATTGTTTCACTTATGTTTTAGGTTCAAAGCTAGCATGGGAAAAAAGATGGGAAGTGAGTAATGTATATGTTATACCTATTGTGTTAAGATCCTAATTAGCATATAAATTCATACTGTGTAAATTCTATTTTTAATATGTAAATGCAAGTTGTAATGAAACATGTTGTAATATGTATATGTTGATTGTTGAGAATGTTAATGGTTTATGCTTATAGTTGAATGTTCATGTATGCGTATGTCGCTTCCGCATTGCACTTTGATACAATTGGTTAACGTTTTTAGATTTTGTCCTCTCATCCCCATGCGGTTTCCAGAAGTCTATTTTTCTTTCATTCGTTGAGTATAGTAATATACCAGAACATGTTCGGCCATAGTAGCCCATGTGGTAAGAGCTCGGTAAGTCTTAATGAAGGACCCCTAGTTCAAGCCACACTAAAGGTACTTTCTGAATGGCAATCAATGCTGATTTGGTGTGGGAGGGGGTGACCAAACCACACACTCTAGTGCCTTGAGAGTTTACCATGCCGACCTATCCTGAGGTGGGTTCTCTCGGTCAACAAAAAAATATATAAGAACCTAAAAACACATTAATAATATGACTAATAGATTTTTATAATGGAAACTTTGGTATATGTTGAGAATGTGGTCTAGAAATTAATGAGGTGGGTAAGATAAATTAATAAATTTAGCTAATTAATAGTGAGTAAGATCTTTTTTGTAAGTCGTTAACTAGAACATCCCAGTTCCAAGTAAAATAAAAATAGATGGGCCTAGAGAAACCCTATATCAAATTTTGTCTACTTTACTCTGTAAATAGCATGACTAATGAATCATACTAAGATTGGTTACTTCTAATTTATTTAGTAAAACACTAATGAATAAAATAATTTATAACTTAGACATTGTATTCAAGTATTAGACTATCTATCCCCAATGGATAGCCCTTGTATACAAAACTATATTATGAGTATGTTACAGTGATTTTAATACTACGACTGAAAGGTAGAAAGAATTCTAGTATTTTATATTTGTAGAATAATAAAATGATTTTAAGGTAGTATAAAATGTTAACTAATAGTGATTAGAATCCTAATTACTATTTGTTTTATGGACATAATTAATTATACGTACAAGTATAACCCATGCAAAATATGTGGGCCTAGATAAACACCAAATTTATACAAACAAATTGAGCAATACCTAGTAGAATTTGAGTATTATTTAAAGAGATTGTAATTTTGATAACAAAATCTTTTTAAGTGTGGAAGTGTTGTAACAGACTGTAAACTAAGTAGTAGTTTAGTATTATTAGGTCTCAATCGATAAATAGTGTTATTCTTCATAAAAGTATTACTTAATAAAATATTATCAAGAATAAGTGACCAACTCAATTTTAAATAATAATATTTTGTGTTCAACATATATTTCAAGATACAACTCATTTATATTTTTAAATTATGTCTAAAATGTTTGTTGTAACCTAGTGTAAAAAAAAATTGTGAATCCCAGAGCTTAATTTTTATTATCCTGTGCTCTAGAATAGGCCAAAGGATAGAAAGGTTCACATCTAGTTCATATGCCGGCCATTTTGGCCTATTACAATATGAAGAAAGAAAGGTATGGTATGTTAAGGTGGTTTTTGCAAGTTTGTCAGCAGCCTTGTTAAGGTCCCTTGGGACGTACATAACTAGTAACTGGTCGAGGCTTGCTTTGTTGACCTGAAATTTTCTCCAAAGATTTTGGAGGCTCGATGAGGATCATTTTGTCTGACTAACTAGCTTTACTGAAGAGCTAGAATCAGTGAGAATGAGGGACTTCTTCATATTACTTTCATTACAAATCGTGGATGTGATGACTACTGCAAGTAGTTCTGCTTAGAGGGGTGATGTGTCTTGTATAGGAATACCTTCAATTCTCTGAAACTTTCCTTGGTTGTTGATAATATGGATGCCCACGCCAGCATTCCTATCTAGGTTTTGAAAGGTGGCATCAACAAAGATAATGTAGTCTACCTTGGTTGGCTGTGTGAATGTGTTGATCGGCAAAGGCACAACGCCTCTATCAAATCCCATTGCGTAGATGATGGAGCTTGTTCTATCTTTGATGAAAGTACTTTGGAGTTGTGCATTAGGGATGGCACGATCATGGATGAATGAGTTCCTTGAACTCCATATGTGCCAACTTGCAACTAAGTGTAGGATTGCAGTCCTGTGATCAACGTGGTGAGGAGAAATAATCTAGCTTATCCATTCATCTTCAGAAAGTAGGAAGGATTCAGTCGGCGCTTCCAAGCTTTTCCAGGTAGCTTTGCTATAAGTGCAGTCCCTCAAGCAGTGTATGAGGGTGTCTTCATTATTATTTCATATTGAGCACACAGTTTCCACGTCCAGGTGTCTTCTTTTTTTCTCCATGTTAGTAAGTAGTGCCCGGTGTTGAAACAGCCAGGCAAAAACTCTAAGTCTTTTAGGAACTTTAAGCTTCTAGATGGCCCTCCAATTCCCATCAGTGTGGAGGATATCATCATCATTAATCTAGTCGTAAGTAGACTTTGCAGTGAGATTGTTGAGAGGGTCATGTGGCCAAACCTAGCAATCTGGTTCTGGGCTCCCTGTGGGTGGGGGCATGTAGAGGATGATGTTATGGGCTTCAGGGGGCATAAACACATGGATGAATGAGAAATCCCATTCACCATTATCCATTCGCATGGAATTGACATGCATATCATGGATTTCATGTGGGATAGGCCAGTTGGGAGTGAAGTCCATGACTGACTTTTCGTTGAGCCATTTATCAGTCCAAACATTAGTTCCAGATCCATCATTGATAGTTTTATAGCATTCAGTGGATACCTTTTTCCAAGTTATGTTTGATGAAACCCCAGATAGACAAGCATGTCTTGTTAACTGCATGTGTCCCACGCATGTATTTCTCTTTCATTATCCTTACCCAGGGGGCTGGATGGTTATTCAAGAAGAGCCATACATTCTTGAGCATTAGGGCCTTGTTTTGGTCACACACATTTTTTATGCCTAGACCTCCATCAGATTTAGTAGCAGTGACCTTCTGCCAGGAGACCATGGACAATTTATTTTCTTCCCACCTGCCTGACTAGATAAAGTTCTTGATGTGTTTTTTGATGTCATCACACAGTGATGGGGACAATTTCACAGTTTGCATTGTGTACGAGGGAATAGCTTGTAGTGTTGCCTTTGCCAAAGTGATCCATCCTGCTAAGGAGAGGTGTCGGGCCCCCCATCTAGACATATGTTCTCTAATGGTTGTAGATATATGATGGTGTGTTTTCTTATTGACACGATGATGAAGAATAGGAACCCCAAGGTACCTTCCGAGGTCCTCAGTGCTTTGAATTCTGATTGCCCGATAGAAGGTGTGCTTGTCTCTCTGTGTGGTGTTAGCCGAGAAGAAGCATCTTGATTTCTCTTTAGAGATGGCTTGTCCAGAGACAACACTGAAATTATTAAGGACTTCAAGGATAGTCATCTCCTGTGATGGGCTTGCTTCAGCCATGAGGAGGATATCATCAGCAAAGAGGATGTGCGATAATGGAGTTCCTTGCCTTGTTAATTTGATTGGTTTCCATGAGTTGTAAAAGACTGCTGCTTTAATAGCTTGCGAGAATCTCTCCATGCAAAAAACAAACACATACATACTGAGGGGATCCCCTTGACGGACACCCCTGGTTGTCTTGAATGTAGGCAAGGGAACCCCCTCCCAGAGAATAGAGGTGCTTCCAGATGTGATAATATCCATGATAAGGAACACATTAATTGATGGAAGGATAGTCTTGATAAGTGTATCCTTAACAAAGCTCCAATTCATACGATCAAAAGATTTGGACAAGTCCAGTTTAATACTCACCCATTTCTTCCCAGAGGTCTTCTGTTTCATGGAGTGAATTACTTCTTGCACTAGTAAGATATTGTCACTGATACGCCTTCCTGGGATGAAACTTGACTGGTTTTCCAAAATCCAGTCCAAAAGATGAGGTTGTATTCATTCCACTTAAGGGAAATGGGCCTTCAATCAGAGCAGCATTGTGGTTGCTTTATTTTGGGAATCAGGATCATGTATGCCTCGACTAGGTTGGCATCAATACGACCACTGTTAAAGGTCGGTTGCGTCGTGAGCACTATGGAGTTACCAATCATCTTCCATTGACTCTAGATGAATTCAGTATAAACTCCATCTGGACCTGGTGCCTTGGACGGTGCCATGAGGAACGCAGTCTTCTGGATTTCTTCATGACCAGGCATGCACGCGATGAAGTTAGAAGCTAGGCTTGAAAGTTGTTTAAAGCTGCCAATATAGTCTGAGATGAGAGGTGTGTTTGTGGAGCCTATTTCTTGTTGGGCCATAAGGCTTTGAAAGTGATTCAAGACAAGTTCCTGTAGAATAGTAGGGGATTCCAGCCATTCACCTGCTTCATCATGAAGCTTGCTTATCTTGACGAACTGCCTGCGAGCCTGGACATAAGAATAGTAGAAGTTGGTGTTGCCATTGCCACACTTGAGCCATTGGATGTGTGGTTTTTGTTGCCAATCCATCTCTTCTTCAAGAAGGATTTTGGAATGTTGTTCTTGCAAGCTAATAGATAATAAATCGTTAGCACTATTTGGATTACAGCTATCAATTTCCTAGCAGTGGTCCATCTTGGAGACGATAGAATTTTTTTTGCTTTGTTTCTTCTCTCATTTCTTCTTCTCCCATTTAAGTACGGATGATTTAAATGGTGCTAAGGCTTCAGGGAAGGTTTTAGAACTATTCCATGAGGACATCATAGATTGATTGAAGTCATTTGTAATTTTCCAGCTAGAGTTTGTTTTGAAGATTGTCGATTTGGGCTTAGCATTGGTGGAAATCGACAAGAGGATAGGATTGTGATCAGAATGTAGTCTAGGGATGACAATACAGTTAAATCCTCCCTCAACATTGGGCCATAGATCATTAGCTACTACTCTGTCAAGTTTCTCCAGAAGACGTTATCTTTTAAAAGTGTAGAAATGTCCGGCAATTTTAACCTCTGCTAGGCCGCTTCCACGGAGCATTGCATTGAACAAGCGACTGTTGGGACGGTCGAAGTGCTTTCCCCCACGCTTTTCTAAGACATCAAGCATGGTGTTAAAATCACCAAGTACAACCCAAGATGTAAAGGTACGTTGTGATATTTCTAGGAGCCTTGTCCATAAGAGCTTCCTCTTCGACGGAGTACGGCTTCCATAGAAAAAAGTGGCATACCATGAACGATTTATTTTGCAATGTATAAACTACCTGTGATTGTATAGCACTTCAAGATGACACTCAGCATCGTCCCAGAGGACCCAAATGCCACCAGAAAAGCCGAGGGCTTCCACACAATGCAAGGAAGTGAAACTGATCTTCTTGATAACATTACTCGCAGAGATACCACTGCATCTAGTTTCAATTAAGACTAGTATATGTAGCTTGTACTTTAGTTTGTATTCTCTAACAAGATGAATTTTATCCTTGGAGCATTCTCCTTGGATATTCCAATAGGCTATGTTCATCATAAAAATAGGAGAACATAAGAGGGTGGGGATTATTGTATTGTGGCAAGAAAACCTTAACCTTGGCCTTCATCGTCTTGCCCAGTACAGCCAGCTTCGTCATTGGTAGTTGGGTTCACAATCTCCATATCCTGGATCTCCTCCGTGAAGCTGAATTGTTTTTTGGGGCCTGAGGAATCCAGTTGGCCTACTACTTGAGCAAGTTTTCTCTTCTTTCTCTCTCTCTCCCAGGGCTCACTACAATGTTTTGATAAATGACTTTCTTGTTCCTCAAGATGACCCCCGTATTACATTGGTTGGTATTCCCCCAAGTGAACTTGTCCGGAGGAATGTTTGAGTCCACCTATGTTATTGTGCTTCTAAAGCGGAAAGCTTCCACATTGTTAGGTTCTAGGCTTCTACCTTCTAACATCTGATCATCGACAAGGATGACCGCTGTGTCAGATGGGGCAACATCCCTTGCCTTATTGGTGTCAGTGACTTTACTCTTCTGCTTTGGCGGCAGCTTAGGAGGGCCCTTCTTCTTATTTCTTCTACTGACAATAGTTTCCCAGTCTGATTCTTCCCCATCGTCAACAGGGATGGTTGAATCAGTTTGGGTGGGCTTGTTTTGAGATGTTTTGTCCTTGGTAGATGCTTTGCTGGGTGCCTTCTTGTTATGACCCACACTTCGTTTTACCAGTAAGTACCTTGGTTAATGCATAATCAAGCTTATATGTGAGTTGAATACTCATTTGTGTTTTGAACTTTGGACCAGTGTTAATGTATCTTTAGCGTTTTTTTCTTGTTCTGAGATTGAGGACAAGTTTGTGCTTAATCCGTTGCCAGAGATATCATGCGAAACCGACCTACGAGTAAAAATATATGAGCTTTTTAGTGTGTAGGGACCTATGTGTAATTTCGGAAAGTTCTTGGGCATTTTACGATTCGGCCCCCTGGGCGCCCTTCCTTATACTTTCTTTGCCTTTTCCCTTATTAGCTTCGTTAGCCGACTATGAATGAACGATAGTTCATTCTCCTGTTGCCCGTTCAAGAGAGAGCAGAGCGAGAGGGAAAAGGGAGAGTGAGAGAGAGAGCTAGAGGAGAAAGTTGGGCGATCTTGAGCTCCCCAACTGCGTTCTCATTTGATTCTTCAACTTTTCCAGCCGAATCAGCCAGCCACTTCACCTTCTTCTCCTTCCCCTTCTTCCCCGTTCCTGCTGCCCGGCCAAGATAGCCGCCGGCCAAAGAAGGTGCTAGGAGCGACCAAATGTGTGAAAAACACCATCTTCTAGTTGCTCTAGGGTCGTCTTGAAGTTCCCAAGGTATTTCATGCGGAGATTGGCCGCGAATCGACCCCGAGTCCACCTTCTTCCTCAGCGTTTTCCGTTTCTGCACAGTTTGAACGGGGTGCAAATCAGTTTGAACGGTGTGCAAAAAGTGCAGAAAAATATCCAGTTCACTGGCCAGATTGAACGGCGTTCAAGCCAGATTGAACGGCGTTCAAGCCAATTGAACGGGGTGCAAAGTTGCAAAAAATCAGGACAGAAGTGCACTGAAGGTGCACGGCGTACAGCCCAGGTGCACGGCGTGCACGCTGACGTAAAGGGCATGATTAGGCGTGGTTGTGCACGTTTTTCGGTGTATACGAACACAGCGAAGTGGGTGAGTAGTATTTCATTCATTTATCACCATCGAACTCGATTTCATTGTATATATTGCTTCGGTATAATTACAGTAACTTCTAAACATTATAAATGAGATTAAAGAAATGTGTTTAATTCTATAGAGCCTAAATTACTTAGTGTAACTGAAGAAAATAGCGAATGTTGTCTGTACTGATACTGCTGTGAATATGTTGAGCTCTAAATTAATGTCTGTTGTTATGAAAAGTTTAGAATGATGTGGAATTATGTATAAAGTTGAATGAGATAGAAGTGTTCTTAAATATACTCAGTGTACAATTAAGATTGAGTTATGACAATTTATATTTACTGCTTAAATAATGATGATAGACTTAGGTGCCCTAACACCGTAGAACCCCTTTGAGAGGTCTGCACCTTAGGGGTGAAACTCGTGTCCAACATCAACCGGTTGAGTAATTCTAGTGGCACGAGGGTTGATAGACAGTGTCCAACACCAACCGATTGAGTAATTTCAGTGGCACTGGGGAAAAATACTAAATAAAGTAAAGGGTTATCCAACACTAAACGGTTGAGTAATTCTGGTGGTAACCCAGTGTTGACTCCCTGCGCCTGTGTGCTCAGGTTAGAGGAGGAGTCCAGAGCACTCATGGTGAGTGCAGAGGAGGCCAGAGAGCTTGTGGGTCCTGTAGCAGACCAGGACGAGAAGTTAGACTTAGCATTTCCCGGGTGTGTCGCTAAGTCTTATACGGTGAGATCGTAGTTCGCTACAGATCTTTGTATGCAGAGTACACTGCATATGATTAGGGCATAATAATATAAATATGTAATCATATAAGATCACAGTAAATTTAATATGTTAAGAGTTTAGACCTTCTGTGTTAATTCTCAATAACTATTTATTTGTTTAAAATATATGTTGTTGCATAGAAATGTGATTATTATTTGTAAATCTTCTATGTCATTAGAACTGCCCTGCTTAGTACTGCACTTATGCTTTATTTCAATTTTATATATTTGATGAGTTGTTTAGTGATAGCTAAATGAAATGCTATTCACTGAGCGAGTAGGCTCACTCCTCTACTCAAACATTTTCAGGTCAACAACAGCATCAAGAATCTGAAGGATCTTTCCATCCTAGTTTTTGACAGTAGAAGGTATATGTAGTTAGTTTAGTTAGAGGTCTCTTAGTCCTTTCCCCTCGGTCCTTGGGACATGGTGTGGGTGAGAGAGAGTGTGTAAGTGGAATGTGTATAAAGATGTAAATTAACTATTATGTTTACTTTCTGTTAAACAATGTTACATGTTGTAAACTCTATTTATGTTCTCTAGCCAGTTTAATTGAAATGCTTCCGCAATAGTTTATTATGTTTTAGTTTACAGCAATAATCCGGATATCATTACGAGGTTTTAAAAAGAAAAAGTCCTCAGTGATTTGTTTATGTGATAATCCCTCCGTCGCACCCTAATCTCGTGATTGGTGGGTAATGCGAGATTGGGGTGTGACATCTTGGTGTCAGAGCATAGGTTGAGTACATGGTTACTCTAAGTCAAGGTCAGGGGACGACAAGAGACCAATAGGATTAGGACTTAAGTGTTTTCCTTCTAACTGCAATTTTCTAACAGGAAGTATTCTGTTATACTATTGCAGATGGCAGGAAGAGGACGTGGTCACGAGAACCAAGTATAGAGCTTAGGTTGAGTCGTTAAGAATCATTAGGGTCAAAAGATAAAGTTATAAGTGAGGAAAATAAGAAGTGATGTGTCTTTAGCTCTGGAAAGTCTGAGTATTTAGGTACCCTGGCCAGGTATCTAAGTACTTAGATTGACCAGTATCAAGCTACTCTGTCTATTCTTCTCTGGATGCCCTGGCCAGGTATGCAGAGGAAGGATGGGTTAGAGAGAAACCCTAGAAATCTTAGGGTTAAGAAATCGGAAATTAATACAGGAGTAAGAGATTAAACATAGGATACGATACAACTCTTGCTTTATATTGCTTATTTGATTGGAAATCACTAGAAATGCTCTTATATGTATGGATTTAGATTTTCAGTTTGTAGAATAAATATGATTCTTTTATATTGTTGTGTGTCATGAAGTGATTTATTTATTGTTTATATTTCTTGTATTAAGTATACCAGAAGTTATATTTAAATGAGTTTGCCCTAAGTGGATATTCTTTCCACATGTTTGAGATTAATAGGAGTTGGTTAATCCTGAGTAGCTCTTGGCTTCAGGACTACAGGTTCGGCCTGGTCCGGCTGGCAGGATGCGTTACTGAGATCTAATGACTCCTATTAATAGTATAATAAGAATAGACTCTGGATAATTTAGACTCGCATCATAGTAAGAATGTACATACACTAAGATGTTGAGATATAAGGGAAAGATTAGAACAACTAAGAATCATATGAAACCTTATATGGGCAATCCTTAATTGGAAATAAAGGAACACGACATAAGGTTCAGATTAAGTTTAATGATTAGTATTATATGATTTCTAAATATGAGAATATGGAAAAGATATGAGAATAGTATGTAAGGGCTAAGATAGTAAGAATCAACCATGGAATTGATCAGGTAATAGAGTAAAATAATTTTTATGTACTTCAAAGCAAAGGGAAAATAGAAGAAAAGAGTTAAGTATATAATAAGTACATAGAAATAAAGAGTCTTATGTAAATCATAAGACCAGGACAAGGAACTTAGTTGGATCAAAAGAAATGTTAAAAATGACGACTTTGATTAAGGAACAAGAATTACATGACATAATTGAGAGTATGGAATGTGTATCTTTATTATAAAGTTGAATACATTCATACATACTACCTTTGGATTCTAAGTCTCTATGGACTAACAAACTAGTTCCAAAAAAAAAATAAAGAATAAATGCGTAATTTTGAAAATGAATGCATCATATATGATACATAGCTACCATGGTAGAGACGTCTAAGTGAATGAAACAATGACACACAATATGATGATGAAACCCTAGCAGGGTAAATTGAGAATGTAACATATCTAGATGTTCAAGTAAGAGGGAGGAAATTTCAGTGATAAGATAAGGAAGACTTGAGTAAAACTTATGAGATCTAAAGTTTTATTTCAAACTAAGGAAGCAAAGTCACATCACAATAATGCTATGTTACTGATAAGGACCAAACCCTAGAAGGTTTAGAGTTGAAGTAGTTCAAGGGACGTCGCTAGTGATTTGACCTTGAATACTAGTATCTTTATAAAACAAGATCATACGATTTGCACTATGAAAGGTAACCTAGCACTAATAAATCCAGGGTTTAAAAGTAGCTAATCTGAAAGGTAGATAAACAATTTGGAAATGATTCAGAGAAAAGAGTGAGATATAAATTTGAAATGTAACAAATGTGTTTGAAACAAAAGGAGAAATACAATATAAGTGAAGTGCGATATGAAATAAATTCTTACAGTAATAATAAGAATGAGGAATAATCTATTCTTACCTTGTGTGTTTCAATTTTTGGGATGTTTATTCTATAGGATCAAAATGAGAAGGATAAGTAACAAGAGGTAAGTAGCATAGAATGAGGAGAATTACTCGTCACATGATATGGAGTTAGTTGTTGTAGTTCATGCTTTTATGACACAGTGTCACTATCTTTATGATGTGACGATAGATTATCACATTGGAAAGGTAAATGTGGTGGTTGATGCTCTGAGCAGAAAGTCAAGTTCAATAGCTAATGTATTTTTCATGGAATGTTTCAATAGAGACCTGTTAGTAGAAATGTGAAAGTTGAACTTAGACTTAGGGGTGAAAAAACAGAGCGGTTTGATTGCACAGATGCAAGTCAAACCTACTTTTTAAGATTAGATCAAGGAACTTTAGCAGAGTGACAGTGGGTTGCAGCAGATCGTGCATGACATGATAGGGGGGAAAGACCAGAGTTCAGGTTTTTAGATGATGGTGTGTTGTATTAGCAGGATATGTTGTGTACCTCGAGACAGTGATTTGAAAGAACAAATTCTTGAGGAGGCACATGCATCGATGTATGCTATGCATCCAGGTAACACTAAGATGTATAGTAATCTCAAGGAGTTATACTGGTGGTCAGGTATGAAAAAGGATGTAGCTGAGTACGTGGTTAGAAGTAGTGTGTGCCAGTAGGTTAAGGCTGAACACCAGAAACCTACAACTACCTTGTAATCTTTTTCTATGTCTGAATGGAAATGGGAACATATCACAATGGATTTTTGTGGTAGGGTTACCCAGGACACCTAGAGGTTATGACTCGATATGAATGATTGTGGATAGACTAATTTAGTCTGCTCGCTTTCTTCATATTAAGTCAACCTTTGATGTCTCGAAACTTGACTAAGATATACATGGATGAAATAGTTAGGTTGCCTGGTAATCCAATTTCAATCATATCATATTGAGATCCTAAGTTCACATCCAGGTTGTGGAAACAGTTGCATCGTGCTTCGGGCACAAAGTTAAGATTCAGTACAACCTTTTCACCCGCAGACGGATGGTCAGTCTGAGAGAACCATTCAAACTCTTGAGGACATGCTGAGAGCATGTGTTTTGCATTTCAGTGGAAGTTGGGAAGAACATTTAAGCCTTATAGAGTTTGCATACAACAATAGTCACCATTCCAGTCTTGGTTTGGCCCCGTATGAAGCTCTGTATGGTAGAAAGTGTAGATTGGACCAGTGAATTTACATAGTTCATCGAAACCCAAATTGCTTAGTGTGAATGTTGAGTTTAGAAATACACGACTGATAATGGTACGGTTTGGGTATAAACCCAGACAATACAGATTTTGTAAATCATCAAGTGCATGATTTCAAGAAAGTACGATAACATTAAAATATGCAAATAAACCTAGTTGCATGCTTCCTGTTATGTTAATGTGTGTGACTTAACATTTACATGAATTGGCACATTTCTCTGAGATATTACTAGAAATTCTCAAGTATTATTATATATTTGTGTTATGATACGTAAGCAACTCTTAATTGAGTTATGTGATGCACAAACCAGGATTTGGGTTAATGTGCACGTTCTTCGAGAAATTTCAGATAATTGATAAATATTACAGATGATTTCTTATATGTGAAGTAAATTACTCTTATTGGTGTAATAAGATTTTCAATTGCATGAATTCAGTATGTATGTGCCAAAATTGATATGAGTTTGGGATATTTATGAATTTTAAATCTGCCTGCATGCATGATATAAGGATTACTCAGTAATTACAATGATTTTGAATATACTACTCTACCAGTTCTAGAATGATACCGTATTGTGATTTGAACTGCAATCAAATAGATGAGATAACTGAAACCCTAAGGATAGGGTGTTGCCATGTGACTACTGAATGAGGTAACCCCTAAGGATAGGGTGTTGCTATATGATAAGTGAATGAGGTATCTGAAACCCTAAGGATAGGGTGTACAATGAATCAAGTATTTTGATATCAAAATTCTCAGTATGAGATGTGGTGATGTTTAACAGTTCAATTGCATGATTTTTAGTATAAAGTGCCAAATTGACATGCATTCTTTTTATTTAAGAATTTTAGTTTGTCTGCATGTATAGTATGATAATTTCTCAGTAATTACCATAATTTGAGTTACTGTTATAACAGTTCTAGAAAGACAATGTATTTTGGTTTGATCTGGAATCAGATCAGATGTGTCCTATGTTGAGGGACCAATACAGATAGTGGATCACCGGATCAAGAAGCTTAAGAACCGTGAGATACCGTTAGTGAAAGTTCTGTGGAAAAATCATAACCTAGAGGAAGCTACGTGGGAGCTTGAATCAGAAATGCGTAACAAGTTTCCTTTTCTCTTTTAGGAATTTCGGGACGAAATTCTTATAAGGGAGGGAGATTGTTATGACCCACACTTCGTTTTACCAGTAAGTACCTTGGTTAATGCATAATCAAGCTTATATGTGAGTTGAATACTCATTTGTGTTTTGAACTTTGGACCAGTGTTAATGTATCTTTAGCATTTGTTTCTTGTTCTGAGATTGAGGACAAGTTTGTGCTTAATCCGTTGCCAGAGATATCATGCGAAACCGACCTACGAGTAAAAGGATATGAGCTTTTTAGTGTGTAGGGACCTATGTGTAATATCGGAAATTTCTTGGGCATTTTACAATTCGGCCCCCTAGGCGCCCTTCCTTATCCTTTCTTTGCCTTTTCCCTTATTAGCTCCGTTAGCCGACTCTAAATGAACGATAGTTCATTCTCCTGTTGCCCGTTCAAGAGAGAGCAGAGCGAGAGGGAAAAGGGAGAGTGAGAGAGAGAGCTAGAGGAGAAAGTTGGGCGATCTTGAGCTCCCCAACTGTGTTCTCATTCGATTCTTCAACTTTTCCAGCCGAATCAGCCAGCCACCACCTTCTTCTCCTTCCCCTTCTTCTTCCCCGTTCCTGCTGCCCGGCCAAGATAGCCGCCAGCCAAAGAAGGTGCTAGGAGCGGCCAAAGGTGTGAAAAACACCATCTTCCAGTTGCTCTAGGGTCGTCTTGAAGTTCCCAAGGTATTTCATGCGGAGATTGGCCGCGAATCGACACCGAATCCACCTTCTTCCTCGGCGTTTTCCGTTTCTGCATAGTTTGAACGGGGTGCAAATCGGTTTGAACGGCGTGCAAAAAGTACAGAAAAATATCCAGTTCGCTACCCAGATTGAATGGCGTTCAAGCCAGATTGAACGGCGATCAAGCCAGTTGAACGGCGTTCAAATCATTTGAACGGGGTGCAAAGTTGCAGAAAATTAGGACAGAAGTGCACTGAAGGTGCACGGCGTACAGCCCAGGTGCACGGCGTGCACGCTGCTGTAAAGGGTAGGATTAGGCGTGGTTGTGGACATTTTTCGGTGTATACAAACACACCGAAGTGGGTGAGTAGTATTTCATTCATTTATCACCATCGAACTCGATTTCATTGTATATATTGCTTCGGTATAATTAGAGTAACTTCTAAACAGTATAAATGAGATTAAAGAAATGTGTTTAATTCTATAGAGCCTAAATTACTTAGTGTAACTGAAGAAAATAGCGAATGTTGTCTGTATTGATACTGTTGTGAATATGTTGAGCTCTAAATGAATGTCTGTTGTTATGACAAGTTTAGAATGATGTGGAATTATGTATAGAGTTGAATAAGATAGAAGTGTTCTTAAATATACTTAGTGTGCAATTAAGATTGAGTTATGACAATTTATATTTACTGCTTAAATAATGATGATAGACTTAGGTGCCCTAACACCGTAGAACCCCTTTGAGAGGTCTGCACCTTAGGGGTGAAACTCGTGTCCAACATCAACCGGTTGAGTAATTCTAGTGGCACGAGGGTTGATAGACAGTGTCCAACACCAACCGATTGAGTAATTTCGGTGGCACTGGGGAAAAATAATAAATAAAGTAAAGGGTTATCCAACACCAACCGGTTGAGTAATTCTGGTGGTAACCCAGTGTTGACTCCCTGCGCCTGTGTGCTCAGGTTAGAGGAGGAGTCCAGAGCACTCATGGTGAGTGCAGAAGAGGCCAGAGAGCCTGTGGGTCCTGTAGCAGACCAGGACGAGAAGTTAGACTTAGCATTTCCCGGGTGTGTCGCTAAGTCTTGTACGGTGAGATCGTAGTTCGCTACAGATCTTTGTATGCAGAGTACACTGCATATGATTAGGGCATAATAATATAAATATGTAATCATATAAGATCACATTAAATTTAATATGTTAAGAGTTTAAACCTTCTGTGTAAATTCTCAATAACTGTTTATTTGTTTAAAATATATGTTGTTGCATAGAAATGTGATTATTATCTGTAAATCTGCTATGTCATTAGAACTGCCCTGCTTAGTACTGCACTTATGCTTTATTTCAATTTTATATATCTGATGAGTTGTTTAGTGATAGCTAAATGAAATCCTATTCACTGAGCGAGTAGGCTCACTCCTCTACTCAAACATTTTCATGTCAACAATAGCATCAAGAATCTGAAGGATCTTTCCATCCTAGTTTTTGACAGTAGAAGGTATATGTAGTTAGTTTAGTTAGAGGTCTCTTAGTCTTTTCCCCTCGGTCCTTGGGACATGGTGTGGGTGAGAGAGAGTGTGTATGTTGAATGTGTATAAAGATGTAAATTAACTGTTATGTTTACTTTCTGTTAATCAATGTTACATGTTGTAAACTCTATTTATGTTCTCTAGCCAGTTTAATTGAAATGCTTCCGCAATAGTTTATTATGCTTTAGTTTATAGCAATAATCTAGATATCATTACGAGGTTTTAAAAAGAAAAAGTCCTCAGTGATTTGTTTATGTGATAATCCCTCCGTCGTGCCCTAATCTCATGATTGGTGGGTAATGCGAGATCGGGGTGTGACACTTCTCCTAGCTTGAATTGGCCTATTTTGGTGGCTACCTCCTTGTAGGTTTGGGAGCATGCATTGCCTCCATGTACGTGCATGGGACTAGGGTAGTAGAAGATGGAGCTTCAGTGGGAACAAAAGGCTTTGAGTGGTTGCAGTCTTTGTCAGAGTGGCCAATGTGGCCACACTTCATATAGACAACCAGTAGATTTTCATACTCTAGTTTGTATTGTTCTCCATTGAGAAAGATCACCGGTAGAAGGGGTTTGGTTGTATCCACCTCTACTGCAATGTGAGCATATTTGCCTTGGTCTTCAGTCGTTGTTGTTGCATCAATTTTAATCATGTTCTTGATTAGGTTACCAATATAGGCAAGGAGTTGATTCTGATAGAGAAAGAAGGGCAGATCCTTCACTCTCAGCCACACCATGAGCCTGCGAGGAATTGGGTCTGAGGGTCGGAAGCATGGTGACCATGATTGTACTAAAAGGTAGTTTCCAAACATGGTCCACGGTCCTCCTATCATGGCTTTAATGAAATCAGTCTCGTTGGCCAGTTAAATGATATAGTATCCATCTCTAGGTCGATTGCCCTAAATGAATCTGATGGGGACCAGAGAAATGAGAGGTAATTGACTAAAGTTTGGAATCCAATATTTCCTTTGATTAGTTTGATAATAACAGCATATCTCCACAGTTCCATTAACGGCAGGAGCGATTCTGGGTTGATTGTTAAGCAGGAAGAGCCCCACTGCAATCCACCTAGATGTCGTTGCCAGTGAGGGTATCTGGGGATACTGTCTTGAGAAGATCTAAGGCCTTATGGCTTGTCATTGATTCCTTATAAGAACGATCTCTGGGTTATTTAGTGTCATCGTTGCCTGGAGCTTTCCCATCTTGACCTTCACCATTTCCAGCGGGGTCCTGCTGTGTCGCCCATAGACGTGAAGGAATAGAGCCACGCCCTTCACCTCCTCTCCATCCACTTCTCCCTCCTCGGCCTCGTCCGCCGCTGCTGCCTAACCCTAGGCGGTCTCCCGTCATTACTTTTTTTTGTAACCTAGTGTAATAAAATGTATTACTTATCATAAAACCCCACTCTACAAATTTACTAATGTGATATAGTGTCTAATATATTTTTCTCCCTAATGTTGGTAGTTGAAATATTTAGAGATAATTAATAACATAAGAAAATGACTCATTTACACCTTTTTTTATAAATCATGACATTTTATTTTTTTTTCTTAATTTCTAATATAATTGGCATGCCTTCAAAACAATTATTTTGAGTAATACACCTTAAATACCAGCCTTTGGTATCCTACTATAGAGTGAGAAAGTTGTTACTCTCTTATACAGTAATATAATGATTATTATATCCCTTGATAACACCCAAATTTACGCGTTTATGCTATGCATTTATATATGGTTTTGTGTCATTATAGCCTTAATATGCCCAAAATAACCCTAGATTCTTATCTTTAGGTAATTTATATCTTTCCATAGATAAAGTTGCTCAATTAGCTAATTTTGGGACTTGTAGGTACCGAACCTAGAAAATACATCTATTCTCCAAAGATTTCTCCCTGATACATAGTTTTTATAACAGCTAGGCTTTCATCTGTCACTTGATGTGACCAAGGTGCTCACCACAGCCGTGGCTAGTCACCACGGCTGTGGCATGGTCAAGTTGTGACTGTAGTGGGTACCTCGATCACAGCCTACAAGTTCTGCCTTGACCTTCATCACCATGACTTTGGAAGCCAACACGACCATGGCAATGATGTGCCACCACGGCCGTGAAAGACAACATGGTCGTGGCAGCCAACACAACCATGGAAGCCAACACGGCCGTGACATTAATGCACTACGACCGAGGGAGAACAGTGACCCGCGGTCATCACCACAGTCGTGGCCATCCACCATGGTCGTGGTGAGGTCAGATCAAGGCCCATAGTAGATACTTTAACCACGGCCCACGGCCAAGGTCAGATCGTGACCCGCAGTCATCACCACAGTCGTGGCCACCCACCACGACTATGGTAATTAAGACAGCAGTCTGGATCAGCACTTGGATGACTCTGCCTATAAATACCCACCCCACTCCTTCAGAAGAGGGATTCCAAATTTTGCCAGTTTCACATGGTAGTTCCGACATTAGGAGGTTCCCAGAGCCCCATGGGAGGGTCCATAGTTCTGAGAAGGCCGAGGTGCTCACCCTACACCCGTCTCTTTAGTGTTCTTCCACCCTCCACCATTTCCCACCATCATCCATCCATTTCCGCCCATTTCCTATCATCCACTACCATTTTCCACCTCTATCCACACACCAAGTTGTTGTTCGGGGTGGATCTAGAGAGAAAGGAGGCCAAGGAGTCTAGAAGATCAAGGAGAATGATCCAAAGGATGAGACCTAGCTTATATGGAGGCTAAGGAGAGAGAGAAACCTCTCCTCTATAGGCTAAATTTCTTCTTCTTCTCCTTTCTTCTACTGTTCTCTTTTGTTTCTATACAAATGATAATCTTCCATCTTTGTTTGGTGCCAACTATGCTTGTCCATGGCTAGGTGAGCTCCTTTTTGGCTATGTAGCCCGTTTTGGGCATGTTTATGTACTTTTACCTTAAGCAAGTAGTTTTATCCCAGATCTAGTACATTTCTTATTCTATCTTCTCTTTCTAGTTATAATTGCTAGTTTGGTTGATCTCTTTCTTGCTTGAACTACTATTTCTACCTATATTGAGAGATTTTTTGTAGAAATAGATAAGAGAAGGTAGTTTGGATCCGAATATGAAAGGAAGACAGTTCAAGGTGATCTGGGCCCACTTTCAGGTTCTACCCAGATCACACATGTTCCTAGCATCTCAAAATATTCTAACCTGAGAGGGCATCTAGAATATTCTAGCGTTTGTCATCTTTGAGAGATGTTTCATATCATCGATGGGTTTTAGTCATGCTACGCAAAAGCGAGTGGGATGACCCCACAGGAACAGACACCACAATATGTACCATGTTTGGATGTAGGTTGCTTGCTCGGGTGTTCGAGGGTTGTCTACGCCCAAGAATGGGTGCATAGACTGCCCAACTTGTGGTTACATAGCCAGGAACTCCTTCTCTCTAATTAGTAGAATCCTATGGACTCTATTTTATTTTATTTTCTTTATTATGTTTTAATTCATGACAACCTTCTAGACTAGTTCTAACTCCATACTTTTATCGACTATCAGATTGGTTTATCTGACTTAAGAATGAGATTTTAAGCATCCCCACATCCCTGTGTTTGACCTTGTATATCTACTTCAACCCTGTAATAAATTTTTGGGGGTCCTTGGAGGTTTCGGGTTATAAATTTAAAGTCTGACCCTCTCTCGAGGCAACATCAAATTTTGGCACCGTTATCGGAGACTTGGTTTTCCATGTTTACACACCAAGATTTTGTTCTGTCATCCATAAGTCTACATATATATGCATAGTTCTTCTTTTTGTTTTACACAAACTTGTTCAAATATACTGAATAGCTTTTCTTTTCTTTTTCTTATACTTTTTCAGCCATGGATCTTGCCTCCGCAAGAAAAGTTATCTTGTCCACCTGTCCTCCCAAGTTTTTTCATAGTTCTAACTGCTAGAAAATAATTGCAAGCCGTGCTCTACAACTGGTCAAGTTATACTCACCTCCATCATCATCATATGTAGAAGTTTCAACAATGAAGATTGACAATCAGCCCTCAACTTCTGTGCTATCATGGGATCAAGAACTGATTGGAGCAGTGGAGCTAACCAAGAAAAGTGTCAACACACGAACAACCCTCCTTAGCTCCATATCTCCAAGAAAATGTCGATCCACACGAACAGCTACTAGAAAAGTAGGATCATCAACTCCAAGTAGCCACAGAGATTGCAAACTGTAGTAGAAGTCTACTTCAAACTATTGAATAGGGATTTGTCCAAGTGCATCAGTCTGATACAGTGGGTTTCCAACATAAGTGCATGGCAGAATTGATGAATCTTGAAAGCATTGTTGATCAAGTAAAAGAGCTTCATGATAAAGATGTTGAACAGGGCAGGAGGCTTCAAGAGCTCATCGATTTAGTTGCCACGTGATTACAAATGCCAGACCACAATCATGAAGGCATTAATCATCAATACCATACTATTGGGCCTAACATGGAACATACCTCACCATCCTATTCAGGCCATCAATTGGATTCACTATGATTTTTCTGTGAAGACTCACCCATCCAGGGGAACACTTCATGTTATCCTAATGACTCAGATGATCAACCAATGGAAGATATAAGGCATATGCATGAATGGTTGTACGATGATGATTACTCCTATCCTCACCAGGAAAGTCAAACAACCTCACAACAAGGAGGTCAGTTTGAGGAACCTGAATCAAACATTGACCCAAACGAGGGTGATATCTCTCATTCACTTTGAACAATACGCCGACCATGGTTTGGAACAATTTGTTCGATGATGATGATGACGACTATTCCTCATAGTGGAGTGAATATACTGATAATGACAAGTTGGAGCAGCACGAGCTGACATTTATCACCATCCCTTTACAAGGCTTGGTGGACATCGGAGGATCAGGATGGACAATCCATCATAACATGGCTACTGAGCATGAAGATACCCCAGACCCCATAGAATGTGACAAGCGTGGGGTGGTAGAACCGTAATTAAATTCATCTGGGGATACTTCTTACTCAGAAGACGATTAGATGACTCAGACTACACATGAAGACTTATTTGAGAATCCAACCTCATCTTCAAAGGAGGAGGAAGAAGATAGGAGTCCTTCAGAAGACTTTCAACATCTCCACTCCATCTCACCCTGTGTTGATATCCTAGGGCCTTCCTATTCTTATTCATACATTAAAAGGTGCCTTGAGGATGATTTTTCAAAGAATTCATCTCAGTGTAGTTTAAGACAATTCCAATACAAGGATGAGTTCACTGAGTCATCATATTCTATTCCTCTACTTTAGACTCAGAAGGGACAAGATCTCCACCCCTTGTTCTCCTACATGGTGGACACCATCAACAAGACATAGGTGACACTGGTCCCAAAACTTAGGATTAGGGATCCTAGTGTCAGTATCATGGGGCAACCACCCCCTTTCCTTTAAACCTTTCTTTTCTTTTTGTTTTGTCAAAATAAATTCTTATTTTTCTTACCTAGTTGCTTTTACATTTCCTTGCATACATGCATCATTTTAGGACTTTAATAAGATTTCTCACCCAAACTTCCATGCATTCCCACCCTTCTATCCTAAGCTTAGGTCTTGTTTGAGGACGAGCAAAGTTGTAAGCTTGGGGTGGTAGGGCTATTCTCCCTTCTACCTCTTCATACTTCACACATGCATGTTTACTTCCAACATTTAGGCATAAACCATTTTCATAATTTGTAGCTTTGCAAATAAGGTTGTGCAACACAAATCTTAGAACTAAATGCTTATCTTTATGTGTGAATGCACTTTTTTCATCTTAAACTGCTTGATCTTTTGCTTTACTTGCTCATTGACTCTTTCCTTAAGTTTGGTAATAAATCTAAGGTTATGCACCTTTTTCATAGCTTAAAACACTATTCCCTTGATCTATGTCGTGAATGACAAATCTAGGATATAGGACCGTTGGAAAGAAGCTAGAGTGTGATCAAAACTCCTAGCCATGTTGTTCACAACTTGCCTCTACTCTAAGGATCCTTG
Organism: Alisma plantago-aquatica; assembly: GCA_963693085.1. Classification (NCBI taxonomy): domain Eukaryota; kingdom Viridiplantae; phylum Streptophyta; class Magnoliopsida; order Alismatales; family Alismataceae; genus Alisma; species Alisma plantago-aquatica. Next base: position 1,017,703,804 of record OY856412.1, on the reverse strand, counting down.
AATCATAATTACTATTTTCACACAGGTAGCAAGCGGATAATGATGAGTTTTGAGCTATAATCAAGTTGAAGTGTTAACCTCGTGGACTGCGCACCCTCTCACATTAGATTGAGTCAAAAAGATGAAAAATAAAAAATTTGCAAAAGAGGCTTGGCCGCTCACAAAATCCCAAAAATATAAAAAGAGTTCTTACCCAAGCCTACAAAAATAGAATGCAGAGAATAAAAGCCTGAGAATGAATAAATGAGTGTTGTTTTCTCTTTTTTATGAAAGTTGGGGATGGTGCCCAACTGGTGTATGATTGTTCTCATGAACGCGGGTATGTCGTGCCTAGTAGTGTCACCCTAAGGCTCATTAGAGAGTTACTAGGAACCCCTATGATATCTATGAGATCATCATAGTAGCAGGGTTGGTTCGAGCGCAGTATGAGGAGTTTGTCTCATTACTCTGGGCCAATTGGCTTAGACTGTTGGGACTATTTATCATTACATTGACCAACCTGACTGATGCGATGATTTTGAGTCGCATTTATAGACTTGTTTTACTCACATTTTATGCATTTATTGGTCATTTTGGTGGTTAATCTTGCATAATTCATTTATTTTAGTTTATGACCCTTCTCAGTATCAAATCTCCCTTATTTTATTGTTTTGAACATAAATGATTACAATGGTAGGTTTTATCTCAGCTAATGTGGTTTTGTTTTGCAATTTCAGGAAAAATGCATATCTGCAGCTGTCGATACCATCGACACAGCCACAGGAAGCCAGCCGCAAGGAGCAGCATAGAGTCGATACCATCGACAGGGAAGTCGATGGTATCGAGTTACCATCAGGTTGTTGGTGAGCAGACAGTCGATACTATCGACCCAAAAGTCGATACTATCGACACGTGGAGTTTCAACGACAGAAAAGGGATAAAATTGATGCCTAAGGGTGTCGATACCATCGACTTGTGTCGATGGTATCGAGTCAGCATCAGACGCAACGATCAAAAGAAAAGAAGACTTGTCGATATCGCACAGAGTCAAAACCATCGACCCGCGTCAATGGTATCAACACCGTCAGATTAAAGTTTGTTTCAGATCGATCCAAATCTGACGGCTGTGATATTTTTGCAACCTAACTCAGTGATTATACCTAATGACAGCGGCCAAGAGTTGGGTATCACATCATTAGCCACTGCACACGTCCCAAGAAGGTGTGGAGAGAAGAACGGAGCCTAGAAGCACACCCCAGCCGTTCCCGAAGCTGAACAAGATGTTTTCCACCGCCGAAAGGCTATAGATCGTGCATTCTCCGCCAAGGAGCGCTTGGATCTTCTCCATTCATGGGTTTCATTACTTATTCACATTTTTCTCCATGTTTCCCCTTTTCTTAACCATGTTTTTCTCTGAGATGAACATGCGGGGCTAATCCCCTTTATCTTTAGGACCGGGAGTAGCCCGAGGAAGCATTGTATGACATTTTTATCATAGTAATTCATAATTTATCTCTTAAATTCATGGTATAATTTCGTTTTCTCAATTATATTGTTATGCTTGATCACCATAATGATAATCTAATGCCTTTAATTACTTTGAAAGAATAATTAACTGTTGAAAAGAGATGAAATTCACATTAATTAACAAATCCCTTGAACAAGGTGATGTAAGATTAATGGTGCAAACCCAGAGGTCGATTCTAATGCACCTAGTTTAGGGTATAGGTTACTATGATGGTGGAACCGACCTAGACATAGGTAGTGAATTGTACCACAATAGTGGGCAATTATGACTACATGCCACTACCCAGATTGAGAGATGAACCTGAATTATTATATGGAAATTCATATAATGAAAACCTGCGGTGAAACCGCAATCCTAAAGATCTCCATTTGAATTGATTAAACTAAACATTTAATCGATTGCTTTGTTTTATTTTATTTTCTTTTCTTTTCTTTTTAATCAACTCTTAAAACCTTTTTAACTGGTCTAGCTGATTGCGAGTAGTTAGTAGTAGTCTACCGATAGTTCAATGTCCCTGAGTTCGACTCGGGCCTCATAAGGGCCTATACTCTATTGATGCGTGCACTTGCGTTCTACGCACGGTAAAATCGTGTCAAGTTTTTAGCGCCGTTGTCGGGGACACAGCAATTGTCGGCACTACGAGTGCTGCAAGCGGCCACTCTAGGCCACTTTTTTTATTCTTTTCTGAAATCATTTTTTAAATTCATAGTTTATTTTTCACATTTTGTAATCGTCTAGCACGGTACTGCACTAAAATTATCATTTTGCAGGTACTGTGCATGGTGCGGATGCGTAGCACCGACTACACGCAAAAAGCACCAAAGGTTCCACTGCTGAGACCTAATGACGAGGAGAACAACGTTCAGCCCCAACTGGAAGATATAGATTCTGACTCAGAACAAGAAGCCATGGAAAAAGAGCAGACGATATGGGAGAAGATAAAGGCTTCTTCCTCATCCATTTCAAAGGGGCCAATAAAGAAGCAGGCGATCAACATTCTGACTTATAAGATTGATCCTGCATTAATCAACTTGGTCAAGTCAAATGCATTTCATGGGCTTAAAAATGAAGATTCGGTGACACACATAAGTCAATTTGTAGAGAACTGCGATATGATCAAAATAGACAGGTTCCTGTAAGAGACACTTTACCTGAAGCTGTTTCCGAGCTCTCTGGCGGGAAATGCACGAGAATGGTTACATAATCTTGACGATGAGTATGTGTAAATCATGGAACCACATGGTGGAAGTTTTCTTTGAAAGATTCTTTCCACCCGAGAAGACAAATGATATGATCAGAAAATTTCATAATTTTAGCCAGAAGGCAGGGGAGACGTACTCTGAGACCTGGGAAAGGTTTCAGATCATGCTAAGGAGGTGCCCGCATCACGGGCTGGACAAAGAGAAGTAGGTGAAAATCTTCTATTTTCCTCTTTCTGAGCATGATAGAAGTAACTTAGACTCTGCAGGTTCAGGTTTCTTCTTAAACAACACAAGAATAAGGTGTTGGGAAATTTTGAAGAACATGGCCAAGAAGCAATCCTGGGGTGATAGAGATGCCATAGAGCATGTTCGGGTTGTAGGAGAGTCAAAGGCCATCAAAGAACTAAATGAGAAGATGGACCTTCTAGCAAAGAAACTGCTTGCAAAAGAAGACGTGGAATCAGATGATGAGGCTCAAGTAAAATTCATGCGCTAGCAACAGGGGTACAGAAATAATGATTATTCATGGAGAAAAGACAAGAAATTTTCCTGGAAGGACTCAAATAATTTCTTATAGGACCCCGATGCAAAACCCCAATCAGTGGCGGAGGATAAGAGCACGGAGTTGTTCAACCAAGTGATCAAGCAAAACCAAGAACTAATGAGCACATTTGGTCAGCAAATCAAGCAACAAGGGGAATTCATGAACCAATTTTGGCAGACCCTATAAAGCCATGGGGCTCGGATGAGGACGATAGAGACATCCTTGGCGCAGATGGTAGTTGAGATAGAAAATCTGAAGAAGCCAGCACAGCAAGGCTTTCTGGGTAATACAAACATTCCAGGGGGAAATCAGTAGGCTAAGGCAATCTTTCTATGGAGTAGAAAGAAGATTTTAAACCCCAGGGTCGATGAACCAAGCAAACCCCAGTCAGAAACCATAGGTGAGGCCGCATAGGAGGTCTCGATTCCAACCACAGCACCGATTGAGGATGTGGTAGAGGATGTTGCAACAGAACCCATTATTGCTTAGGAGGAAACACAGAAGAGGACGCCATATGTGCCGCCACACCAAAGGGCAAAAAATGTCCCGGTCCCATATCCCAATAGTGTGAAGGACAAGAAAGTGGATGCCCAGTTCAAGAAGTTTCTGGATAGCTTTAGAAAGCTTTCTGTCAACATTCCACTTTTAGAAGCAATAGAGCAAATTCCTTCCTACAACAAGTTTCTGAAAGACATCATTACAAACAAGAGGAAGATCCTTGATACTGAGGTTGTGGTTCTCAAGGAGCAGGTGAGTGCCTTCATCATGGGCACATTACCACCTAAAAGGCAAGATTCGGGCTGCTTCAACATCTCATGCTACATTGGTAAAGTGAAGTTTGGCGAAGCACTGTGTGATTCAGGGGCAAGTATAAACCTGATGCCTCTCTCTATGTTCAAGAAATTGGGATTGAAAGAATCAAGGCCGAGCAATATGACTATATAGTTGGCGGATAATTCTACAGTTAAGCCATACGGCATATGTGAGGACGTGTTGGTGAAAGTTGATCAATTTGTATTTCCAGCAGACTTTGTTGTAATGGGGATGCAAGATGAATAGGGTAATGAGCTACTCCTTGGATGACCCTTCCAAGCCACTACTGACATGATACTTGAGATGGGGAGAGGTCATTTGACCTTGGATATCGCTGATGATCGGTTTGAGATGGTCATGCCCTCAAGCACTATGCAATCTAAAGTAAAGGAGCAATGTTGCATGATGAAGCACTTTGATCAGAATATTTCTATTTGTATAGGGAAGCCATTTCTAGATATGGCTCATGTAATGACTAAGGTAGATAAGGGGACACTGGATGTAGACATCATGGAGCAAACCAAGGTTGTGTTTCTTAGCAAGGCTGTGGGTTTTCCCAATGATGAAGAGGAGGACATCCCTCCTTCTACCGAAGATGAGGCCATAGCAAGTTCTATCTTTAATGCATATCCAGAACTACCTCTTGAAGCCTGCCTAGTTAATATAACACATGATTGGATGAGAAGCAAGTCACTACAAGAATGTGCCAAGATGCTTCAGGTGATGCCGTGTTTCTACGCTAGGTACTATGAAGACCTTGAAGAACTCCCACCACCGCTTCAGTCATCCTTAATCAGACCGCCAGAATTAGAATTGAAGCCACTGCCACCGCACTTGAAATATGCATTTCTAGCTGAGGGTGAAAAGTTGACAGTGATTATTTCGGCATATCTGAGTGTCGAGGAGGAGGATCAACTGCTGATTGTGCTGAAGAACCACCGAGGTGCATTCGGGTGGTCGGTAGCGGACATCAAGGGGATTTCCCCTACATTGTGCCAGTACAAGATCCGGCTCGAGGAGGGAGCCAAACCTATAATTTAGCCACAGTGTAGATTAAATCCTATCATGATGGAGGTCGTCAAGAAGGAGATGATCAAGCTCCTTTCTGTAGGTATCATCAATGCCATATCCAACTCGACGTGGGTGAGTCCTACATAGGTAGTCCCTAAAAAGGGGGGAATTACTGTTACACATAATTTGTTGAATGAGCCAGTCATGAACCGTCTGGTAACCAGGTGGCGTGTATGTATAGACTATCGTAGATTGAATGCTTCTATGTTTAAGGATCATTTTTCTCTCCCATTCATTGATCAGATTTTAGAGCGATTGGCAGGTCAATCTCATTTTTGTTTTCTCGATGGTTATTCGGGCTACAATCATATTTCCATTGATCCTAAGGACCAAGAGAAGTCCACCTTCACTTGTCCTTACAGAACATTTGCATACCGTCATATGCCCTTTGGATTGTGTAACGCACCAGCAACCTTTCAGCGTTGCATGCTTGCCATTTTCTCCGATATGGTTGAACGCTGTTTGGAAGTCTTTATGGAAGATTTCTCCGTCTATGGTGTGTCCTTTGATGAATGTTTATACAATTTGGATAAGGTTTTGCAACGATATCAGGACACACATTTGGTTCTCAATTGGGAGAAATGCCATATGATGGTTAGCGAAGGGATCATGCTTGGACATAAAGTGTCCAGCAAGGGGTTGGAGGTAGATCCGGTGAAGATTGAAGTTATTTCTAAATTACCCCCACCGAACTCGATTAAATGGGTACGGAGTTTTCTAGTTCACGCCGGGTTTTATCGTCGATTTATAAAAGATTTCTCAAAAATCGCCAAACCATTATCTGAGCTACTGGATAAGGATGTTGTGTTTGATTTTAACGAAAAATGTTTACATGCTTTTAATGTGCTTAAAGAAAAAATTATTTCTGCACCGGTTGTGCAAACACCGGATTGGACAAAGCCGTTCAAACTGATGTGTGATGTGTCAGATTTCGCAGTAGGGGTTGTTTTAGGACAACGTGTGGACAATAAACCCACTATGATTTTCTATGCATCCAAAACTTAAAATGAAGCACAATTGAATTACACGACAACTGAAAAAGAGCTTCTCATCGTTGTTTTTGCTTTTGAAAAATTTTGGCAATATCTTGTTGGATCTAAAGTCGTGGTATGGACGGACCATGCCGCCATAAAGTACTTGATGGAAAAGAAAGATGCCAAACCTAGACTGATTAGGTGGATCTTACTGTTACAAGAATTTGGCATTGAAATCAAAGATAAGGCGGGAATAGAAAATGTGGTTGCAGACCATTTGTCAAGGTTGGAAAGGGTAGATGAGAAGGATGTGCATATACCCATTACCGAGACGTTTCCTGATGAACAACTTCTATCTTTAAAATCTAAAGATCCTTGGTTTTCTTATATTGTTAATTATCTTTCCTGCAAAATTATCCCAGATGATTGGACATACCAAGACAAAAAGAAATGTTTCCATTCTTTGCAATATTATTTCTGGGATGACCCCATTCTGTTGAAGCAATGCAGGGATGGTGTGTTACACAGGTGTGTACCAGAGGTGGAATATGAAAGTATCCTTCATCATTGCCATACTTTACCGACTGGTGGCCACCATGCTAGTTCTAGAACGGCGGCCAAGGTACTTGAGAGTGGCCTTTACTGGCGTACTTTATTCCGGGATGCGTATGATTATGTGCGGCAATGCGATTCCTGCCAATGGGCAGGTAACATCTCAAAAAGATAGGAGATGTCCCTCAATGTATTTTAGGAGGTCGAGGTGTTCGATCTGTGGGGTATTGATTTTATGGGACCCTTTGTGTCCTCCAATTCTAACTTGTACATTCTATTAGTTGTTGATTATGTATCAAAGTGGGTCGAGGCAATACCCATTAGGACTAATGATGTCGTTGTAGTGTGCAGGTTTGTCAAAGAATACATTTTCTGCAGGTTTGGTGTACCGAGAATGATTATTAGTGATGGAGGTACACATTTCCGAAATCAGAAGTTTGCGGCATTGTTGAGAAAGTATGGGGTAAAGCACAACATTGGTACCCCGTACCACCCACAGACACAGGGGCATGTGGAAGTCTCCAATAGAGAGATCAAGAAGATCTTAGAGCGCACGGTGGCTTCGACGAGGAAGAACTAGAGTACCTTGCTACCGGACGCTTTGTGGGCGTACAAGACGGCATTTAAGACACCTATAGGCACTACACCTTTTAGGTTGGCTTACGGTCGGGCATGCCATTTTCCGGTGGAATTGGAGCATAAGGCGCATTGGGCGCTGAGGAAGCTGAATTTGAACTATGATGAGGCAGGAAAGAAACGTATGCTAGAGCTAAATGAACTTGACGAGCTGAGGATGAATGCATATGAAAGCTCGCGGATCTACAAGGAGCGAACAAAGCTGATTCACGATCGACATATTCAGATTCGTGTTTTCAAGAAGGGAGATCGTGTACTCTTTTTCAACTCCAAGTTGAAGATGCATCCTGGGAAATTGAAATCCCGATGGAGTGGACCGTTCACCGTAGAGGAAGTCAGGCCACATGACACAATCATGGTGCATGATGGAGAGACAACATTATTGGTTAATGGACAGCTATTGAAGTTGTATTTCGGTGAGGATTACACAAGGAAAGTGAATGAGGTCAAACTCATTGCGCTTCCAGATGCATGAGGAGCTGGATTTTGTCTAGCCTAAGACGTTAAATAAGGGCGCTTGTTGGGAGGCAACCCAGCCATTGGTAGTTTCGTTTAGTTTCTTTCACATTTGTAAGTTAGTTTGATTTGATTTTGTTTTTAGTGTAAAAATGATACCTTGATCGTTTGTTCAATGTGCAGGATTGAGGCAGGGTCGATACCATCGACCCTTGTGTCGATGGTATTGAGATAGGCACAGTTAGGCGGCTACAAAAATTTCTCTGAGTCGATACTATCGACGGCCTCATCTATGGTATCGAGTTACCATCAGGTTGATCGCAAAAATGAGGTCGATAGTATTGACATAGGTGTCGATACTTGTGAGATCTCTAGAGATATTCAGACGAATTTGTCTCAGTGAAGTCGATACCATCGATGGGCCTGTCAATGGTATTGACCCAGTTACAGGCAGAAAGCGGCGGCCGGGCCTCGCGAGGGTGTTTGCCCTAAGCAGAGTTGATACTATTGAATGGCGTCGATGGTATCGACGTGACACGTCACCGATACGCGAGAGGAAATCAACGGTGATCGTTGCATCAAGAGAATCAGTCTGTGGGATGGGTCGATACCATCGACACCCGTCAATGGTATCGATGCGTCATCGATCTGGGCCCCCACATCGAACTATCGATAGCCGTCGATACTAGCGGAGGACCAGATTGTGCTACAGGTGTCGATACCATCGACCCGCGTCGATGGTATCGACGGGTGCATAGCAGCGATGGCCTCAGCTATAAAAGGGAGGGATTGTTGTTATATGACATCACACCTTCAGAGCCTTTCTCCTCCACTTGTGTCATGCATCTTGTTGTGCAATCAGAGCCCAGCTATGAGCATCCAATGAGCGAGTTCTTCCCCAAGCCTTCACTGAGCAGAGATTGTCTTCTCTGATCTTCACTGAGCTCCGTCTTCTATTCATTCTTTCTTTGCGACGATGGTGTGTACAACTGATGCATCCTCTTCACGGGTGAATCCTATGGAGATCCCCGAGTTCATTCCTCCACCCACTGCATCTATTCTGCGCCCACGGATTGTCCATCCTTCTGCGAAGGTCCAGAAGGTCTACGAGGAACTTATGAAGAGAAAGATCGAGCCCACGCGCTATGTTGATCGGACAATGGTCCGTGATATGGGGTTCGAGGCCAACCTCGCCTATGTCTTGAAGGGGCAGGCGAGACACACATCAAGGAGGCCCGATGAGCTGCAGCACCATGCCAACGGCCAGCCTTTCTTCGGCGAGTGGCTGACATAAAAGGAACTCGTGGTGGAGTTCATGGCATCATTGGACATCAATGTGGTGCCCAATGATATGATCGCCACCGACAGAGAGTGGAGAAAAGGGCGGGTATCATTCAGACTCTACAACAATGACTACACCCTCACTCTCACCCAGTTCAATTCAATTTATAACTGGTTCCATAATGACTACTAGCATCGGAGGCCAGATGACAGGACAGACTACGATGATATATTCGCCCAGCTCATGACTGCACCTCCGGGCAAATCCGTGAGCTACCACAATGCGGCTATTGCAGATTTCGAGCATCCGTTTGTGCGGATTCTTCACCGCATGCTCTGTACTACGTTGTTCGCTCGTGGCAACCTATCTCTTAGCAAATTTCAAGAGACAGATTTGTTCTTCCTGTACAAGTTGGTGAAGCGAGAAGAGTGTAATTGGGGCGTGTTTTTCTTGACGTGCGTGTTGGCTATAAAGAGGAGTACGCAGAAGGCTCCAATCCACTTTGGAGGGCTCATCACACCGCTGGCCCACTATCTTGGATTAAATTTCTCCCATCTTACTCCCCTCTCCAACAGGAGCAAGGTCAACCTGCAGCATCTGCACCACTCCAACCTCATCCTGCTTCGTGATGGCTTGGCATATGCAAACTGCCATGTCAATCAAGCATATCAAGAGTGTTCACTTCCAGACCCCATCTTCCACATTGAGGGCGCTCAGCATTTCCGATGGCCTATCATTTCCATTGACGACTCCGATGAAGACGGTGGTGATGACGACAACAACGACGAAGGCGACGAGCATGAAGAGGAAGAGGAGGCCTTCACTCCTCTTCAGGCACGAGTAGCACCCCGGAAGCATCCCCGTATGCATCCGGGTGCATCTTCATCTTCACAGCCTCCGCCACCACAGCCCTCTCCTCAAGGAGAGGATGTCTATTCCATGCAGGGGATGTATACAATGCTGCAAGAGATCCAGCACACCCAACTACAGCATACAGCTTCAAACTCTGGTATTCAAGATACAACGAACCAACTGTTAGATAATCAGAGGGCTATTTTCGAGAATGAGCACCTCCTCCTTGACAACCAACAACACATCCACGACAGGTTGCATAGGATCGAGATGCAGCAGCAACCCTTCTACGATCATTACTGGAGCCAGAATTATTTTGGGGGGTATCCACAACCTCCACCAATGCCCCAGTACGATCTGAGCTTTCAGGGGCAGTACCCATCTTGGGATCCCACGGCCCCGTAGTACCCACCTCCTCCGGAAGAATGATCGGTATCACTGTTCCACCTTTTAAGGTTGTTTTTGACTATGAGGCCATAGTCGAATTCAAACTTAGGGGGGGAGTTGGAACAGCTCTATCCTTTAGTTTTCTCAATTTTTAGTTTTTATTGTTTTGTCTTTTTTCATTTGTTTTTTGTAGTTCTTAGTTTGTTTGTAGGATCCACACTCTATCTAGTGTAATTGTGGATGTCTTAAGTCATGTGTCATCTCATTGCTTGTACATGGGAATCAAGGGCAAATTTAAAATTTTTTAGTGTTTTGCAAGCTTGTGTTGTTCAACTTTGAGCACATAACTTAAGGAAATGATTGGGTTTGTCAACTCTAAAACAGGAAATCACAATTGTACATGCATAGGATTCATGCAAAGTGGACGGAACTGGTTGTTGAGCCTAAACTGGTCAAATGATAATGAGACTTTAATTTGAAATAAGAGAGAGAAACCTCTTAATTACTACACAAGTCAGTAAGGAGGGACACATAATAATTTCCAAAGGTTCAGTCAATTAGTCTTGTGATCTATCCACCCCATTGTTTTCATACTCCACCTTAAGAACTGGAAGTACATTTTGGTTTAATATTTTTGATTGCATTCCATGTAGATAGGTCTTGCATTGCAACTATTTGCACATATTTTGCATGAAAATAGAAAAATATACTAGTTATACATGCACATTATCCTTAAGTGCATGTCATTTAGTTGCATAATTATCATGTTGTAGCTGCATTCACATTTTTGTGCATACAGTACATCATGCGTCTTATTTCTTCTGAATATTAAGGGTGATTAACTTGTTCCATACCTTCTGAATGCTTCAAATGTATAAGTTATGCAGAATAAAGTGAGCCTGACAAATAAGTCATTGTTAGCTATGAAACAAGGGCTTTGAAAAAAAAAGTTTTGAAAAAAAAAGAAGAAAAAAATATTGAGAAACAAGTAGAATGGAGAGGGAGAAAGGAACATAGTCTCACATGCATCTTAAGAAGAATAAGGACATGATGTAGTTCTCTTAGATATTCCATCTCACCTTGAGATGAGATGTTAGTGCATGCATCATTCCACCCAAATGTAGGCATTAGGGCATTTCTATTTGCATATGCATCATTTAGGTCATTTTTGCTTTGTGCATGTTAAAACTGTATAATGCTTCCATTTCTTCCAGTAGCCACCCATTCCATTCACCAATTGCTCGATTTGGTAGGCCACCGTGATTTTCTTGTCACTCGTTAATACCAGGAGAGCTGCTTCCATGTAGATGGTAGTTAGGGCGAGCAACGTAGAATAGGAGATTACAAGATGCACTGAGTTTGAACTGGAGAATTTTATTATGTTAACTGCCTTATATGATAGTGTTCATATCTTTTATGGATGATTACTGTCTCCTTTAGGGTAATTATCATTTCGTGGTTAGTAAGGGCCAGAATGTGAATGTTTGGCGGGGATCATATGGTGATGTCTGCTGTGATAATCTGTTCTTTAGTTGACCCTCGCAATTCTATTCTAAAGTTTAGTTGCTCGAGGACGAGAAATGTTCAAGCTTAGAGGAGTTTGATGCGATGATTTTGAGTCGCATTTATAGACTTGTTTTACTCGCATTTTATGCATTTATTGGTCATTTTGGTGGTTAATCTTGCATAATTCATTTACTTTAGTCTATGACCCTTCTCAGTATCAAATCTCCCTTATTTTATTATTTTGAACATAAATCATTACAATGATAGGTTTTATCTCGGCTTATTTGTTTTTGTTTTGCAATTTCAGGAAAAACGCATATCTGTAGCTGTCGATACCATCGACGGCTGTCGATACCATCGACGGCTGTCGATACTATCGACACAACCATAGGAAGCCAACTGCAAGGAGCAGCATAGAGTCGATACCATCGACAGGGAAGTCGATGGTATCGAGTTACCATCAGGTTGCTGGCGAGCAGACAGTCGATACTATCGACCCAAAAGTCGATATTATCAACACGTGGAGTTTCAACGACGGAAAAGGGATAAAATGGACGACTAAGGGTGTCGATACCATCGACCCGCGTCGATTGTATCGAGTCAGCATCAGGCACAATGACGAAAAGAAAAGAAGACTTGATGATAATGTGCAGAGTCGATACCATCGACCCGCGTCGATGGTATCAACACTGTCAGATTAAAGTTTGTTTCAGATCGATCCAAATCCGATGGATGTGATATTTTTGCAACCTAACTCGGTGATTATACCTAATGACGGCGGCCAAGAGTAGGGTATCACGTCATTATCCACTGCACACATCCCAAGAAGGTGTGGAGAGAAGAACCGAGCCCAGAAGCATGCCCCAGCTGTTTCGGAAGCCAAAGAAGACATTTTCCACCGCCGAAAGGCTGTAGATCGCACATTCTCCGCCAAGGAGCACTTGGATCTTCTCCGTTCAGGGGTTTCATTACTTATTCACATTTTGCTCCATGTTTCCCCTTTTCTCAACCATGTTTTGCTCTGAGATGAACATGTGGGGCTAATCCCCTTTATCTTTAGGACCGGGAGTAGCCCGGGGAAGCATTATATGACATTTTTATCATAGTAATTCATAATTTATCTCTTAAATTCGTGGTATAATTTTGTTTTCTCAATTATATTGTTATGCTTGATCACCATAATGATAATCTAATGCCTTTAATTACTTTGAAAGAAGAATTAATAGTTGAAAAGAGACGAAATTCACATTAATTAACAAATCGCTTGAACAAGGTGATGTAAAATTAATGGTGGAAACCCAGAGGTCGATTCTAATGCACCTAGTTTAGGGTATAGGTTACTATGACAGTGGAACCGACCTAGACATAGGTAGTGAATTGTACGACGACAGTGGGCAATTCTAACTACAGGCCACTACCCAGATTGAGAGATGAACCTGAATTATTATATGGAAATTCATACAATGAAAACCCGCGGTGAAACTACAATCCTAAAGATATCCATTTGAATTGATTAAACTAAACATTAATCGATTGCTTTGTTTTATTTTATTTTCTTTTCTTTTTAATCAACTCTTAAAACCTTTTTAACTGGTCTAGCTGATTGCGAGTAGTTAGTAGTAGTCTACTGATAGTTCAGTGTCCCTGAGTTTGAATCGGGCCTCACAAGGGCCTATACTACATTGATGTGTGCACTTGCGTTCTACGCACGGTAAAATTGTGTCACTGACACAGATCGGGATCCTTAGAAGTCATTAGAGTCTTTTTGCTTTTGGTGCTCCTTAGGACTTGAATAAGTGGGAGGTGTTTTGTTCTCGATTGGTCTACGTGAATACATGATGATGGGTCATTGCTCATCACCCATGTGATCACCTTTATGACACTGCTTTTATGTTGTATGATTATGATTCAAACCCTCATGAGTATCAACAGGTTGCAATGAATTCACTTAATCTTTCCAGGATGCTCTTTGATCCTACTTTAGTAGGATTGTGCTCAATTGGTAGGGGTTTGTTCTAAAACAACATGGGTCAAGAGAATCGATGTTTTAAACTATTCTTCTTAACCATAGCATTTATCACCATGCTTAATGTGGATGTTATCCTTTTGTTCTTGGAGCATAGTCTCGCTTGAGGACAAGCAAAGGTTTAAGCTTGGGGTAGTTGATAACACCCAAATGTACGTGTTTATGTTATGCATTTATATATGTTTTTGTGTCGTTATAGCCTTAATATGCCCAAAATAACCCTAGATTCTTATCTTTAGGTAATTTATATCTTTTCATAGATAAAGTTTCTCAATTAGCCAATTTTGGGACTTGCAGGCACCAAACTTGAAAAAGACATCTATTCTCCAAAGATTTCTCGCTAATACATAGTTTTTGTAGTAGCTAGCTTCCATCTGTCACTTGATGCGACCATGGTGCTCGCCATGACCGTGGTCATTCACCACGGCCATGAGGAGGTCAATATGCGACCGCGGTGGGTACCTCGATCACGGCCTATAAGTTCTGCCTCGACCTTCCTCACCACGGTCGTGGCAGCCAACATGGCCATGGCAATGACACACCACCACGGTTGTGGAAGCCAACACGGTCGTGGAAGCCAACATGGTCGTGGTAGTCAACACAGCTACAACATTAATGCATCATAACTGAGGGAGAATCACGACTTGCGGTCATCACCATGGTAGTGGCCATCCACCACGGTCATGGTGAGGTCAGATCGCAACCCATGGTGGATACCTCGACCACGGCCCGTGACCAAGGTCAGATCGTGACCCGCGGTCATCACCACAATTGGGGCCACCCACCACATCCGTGGTAATTAAGACCGCGGCCTGGATCAACACTTTGATGACTCCTCCTATAAATACCCACCCCAGTCCACCTGAAGAGGGGTTCTGAATTTTGCCAGTTCCACCTAGTGGTTCTGATATTGGGAGGTTCCCAGAGCCCCATGGGAGGGTCTAGAGGTCTGAGAAGGCCAAAGTACTCACCCTACGCCCATCTCTTTAGCGTGCTTCCACCCTCCACCATTTCCCACCATCATCCACCCATTTCTGCCCATTTCCTATCATCCACTACCATTTTTCACCTCCATCCGCTCACCAAGCTATTATTCGGGGCAGATCTAGAGAGAAAGGAGGCCAAGGAGTCTAGAAGATCAAGGAAAATGACCCAAAGGATGAGATCTAGCCTATACGGAGGCTAAGGGGCAAGAGAAACCTCTCCTCTACGGGCTAAATCTCTTCTTCTTCTTCTCCTTTCTTCTACTGTTCTCCTTTGTTTTTATACAAATGATGTTCTTCCATCTTTGTTTGGTGCCAACTATGCTCCTTCTTGGCTATGTATCCCATTTTGGGCATGTTTATGTACTTTGACCTTAAGCAAGTAGTTTTATCCCAGATCTAGTACATTTCTTGTTCTATCTTCTCTTTCTAGTTATGATTGCTAGTTTGGTTGATCTCTTTTTTTCTTGAACTTCTATTTCTACCTATATCGAGAGATTTTTTGTAGAACTAGATAAGAGAAGGTAATTTGGATTAGAATCTGAAAGGTAGATGGTTCAAGGTATTCTCGGCCCACTACCAGGTTCTTCCCAGATCACACATGTTCCTAGCATCTCAGAATATTCTAGACCTGAGAGGGTATCTAGAATATTCTAGGGTGTTGATTTGTCATCCTTGAGAGAGGTTTCATATCATCGACGGGTTTTAGTCACGCTACGCGAAAGAGAGTGGGATGACCCATAGGAACAGAAACCATAGTATGTACCATGTTTGGATGTAGGTTGTTTGCTCGGGTGTTCGAGGGTTGTCTATGCACGAGAATGGGTGCATAGAGTGCCCAACTTGTGGTTACATAGCAAGGAACTCCTTATCTCTGATTAATAGAATCCTACTGACTCTGTTTTATTTTATTTTCTTTCTTTTGTTTTAGTTCATGACAACCTGCTAGACTAGTTCTAGCTCCATACTTTTATCGACTATCGGATTGGCTTATCTGACTTAAGAATGAGATCTTAAGTGTCCTAAGCGTCCCCACATCCCTGTGTTTGACCCCATATATCTACTTCGACCCTGTAATAAAGTTGTGGGGGTCCTTGGAGGTTTTGAGTTATAATTTTAAAGTCTAACCCTCTCTCAAGGTAACATCAACCCTACACTAATTTGTGGTTTAAGTTAACCCAAAATATTATTTTACTATTTTATTTAAATGCTTTTAGTTCTATACTATCATCTCTAAAATTTTGATACCAATCAGATATCATTTACCTATTCAATTAATAGTTTGAAGCTATTTCCTAAGCTCATATTATTTATATTCAAATGTCATTAAACGTTTTTGTTCTCAATGTAACACATACAAATATCCCTCTCTGGTGCACTAAATGCGTCATTTGCTCTTTCCTAGAATGCAAGTCTAGCCCTTTGCAGTTGTTTCCTTCCTTGTCTTCTATTCTCTATGTCTTCTAGTAGTTTCCCCCTACTTCCTTTCTTTTCCTTTTGTGTTGTCCTTTACCAGCGGCACCAAGGATCACCCTATCTGCCATATTTCTCCTTCCCTTCTCCTTCCTTTTCCCTGCATCTACAAACCCTTCCCATCGAGAAAATGGTGCATCTTGAGAATACAATGGTCGAAGATAACTCAACATTGACCATATGTGAAAGATCTCCTTGCTTTCTCTACAGCTCGGGCCGCCATCACCATTAATACTCTTTGTCCATTATTAGCTACTCCTTCATTTCACTAACTTGACCTGGAAAGGAAGGTGTGTGGATAATAGCTAGCAACTACAAGTGGTCACAACCTACAACAATCTGAACATGCCTCTCTACTACTAGAGCTTCCGCCATATGACCTTCTACTATAGTCGTCATCTCTGATCTAGACCCATCCTCCCATTCCTTTCTTCTTCATTCCAATAATTTTGCCTTCTTGACAAGGTTGTGACCTACTACAATGAAGGCACCCGACCACATACTTCACGATTGACCTTTCTTTACTTTACCGACAATGACCAAACCTACAATCATAGAACTTAACACCTAGAATTCTACGGATGAAAAACATATATGGTGATGAATTGCAACCTCTTCATGTTGTACTACTACCCTATCAAAAATTCAAGTCTAACCAGAATGAGTAGCACCCTTGAGCCACCCCACTTAGAGGTAATCATTGTTTGGTTCCATGAAACACCAACACTAGAAAAGGTTCAATTCCAATCATACCCGATCATGAAGTGGAGCATGTAATATCAAAGATACAACATGTGACATGTAGGTGAGTTCCCAACTCATGTATTTCATATTTGCAATCTAGCTCTTAGAATAAGGAATATATGAGAATCTAGTTGAGATGATAATTGACATTTATGATGATGATCCTAAAAACTAGCAACAACAATTATAGGAATTACTCCTTAACATATATATATACATCTATGCATATAAACATATTAGTGGGATAGTAATAGTGTACAAGGAATCAATAATTTAGACTATAGTTTAGAAGGTAATCAACATGTTAGGAGGTAAAACATGTTTACTGTAATGATATGGACATATTTATCAATTACCCTAATACCCATCCTCTTAGTACAAATAATAAGTTTCTTAGATTAATAATCTATAGTTCTATAAATCATGTTTTAAGAAAACTAGCTATCACATATACTTTACAACAAAAAAATTAATAATGAATAAAACATCATGGGCGTAAGTGAAGTCATACTAATATCCTAACCTAGATTATTTATTCACCTTAATGTTTGTCATAAATGGACTAAAATCCATAGACTCACAACTCTACTGCAAATTAATATGAAGTATATCTAACTATATTGGCTAATTCATAGATTTGATTTGGATAGACCGAAAGAACATAAATAAGAATGTACTCTCCTAAACATATTCTATTATGTTTGAACAAAATTGACATTATATGATATGTTAGTTTGGACAATATATTAATAACCTTAAACTACTTAATGTTATGTTGAAAGATAGTTCTAGAAAGAGAATAAGATTGTTTTCGATAGGATTAGCTACTGAGAAAAGAGCCTTGATTGCAAACAATGGCAAAGAATAACTTGAACAATCAGCATATATCCTTTTATATTAAGGACATGCACATATGGGTATTCCTAAACCCTATCTTGTCTTTAAGAAATATGAACTAGGTTTAGTTATACTTTTAGACTTTTAATTATTAGTTAGAATTTATGGATTAATGTGTGTATAACAACCTATTAGGTTAGGAAGGACTCATTGGATGTTCTATACCTATGAATAGGTTAAGTCGAGAATATCAGGTATGTACTTTTCACTTAAGATATTTTTCCATTCATCTCCCCTTGATACCCCTTTTTTCTTTTGCACTCTTCATCATGAATGAGGCATCATCTTTTAACTGCTTTGAACCAATAAATATTTCCAAAATATAATTGAATATTCACATTAATCATTCTTGATGCTATTGCATCCTTATTTGTGTTATGACTTTATTATAAATTTCCATATTCTATTTTGTGAGAAATATTGACACTTACCTAGTATAATGTAACATATGAGTGGAGTATATGGCCTTAGTTGCATAGGCTCCTTGGGCTTAGCCCCTAAATTTATGGGTGTATGGCCTTAGTTACACATGCTCCTTGAACATAGTCTTTAAATATGGGGTATATGGCCATGGTTGCACATACTCCTTAGGTTTTAGTCCCTGAATATGTAGTTTGTGGTGGAGAAGTTGTCGCTTTCCTTATTGTTAAACATTACTAGTTGAGTTTCTCACATTTATATTTCTTTCTCTATGTTCATGCATTGTTTCATAATTATTTACTGGAAACTTAAATTGATTGAATAATTCAATATCTATTGAAATGCTTCATAATCTACTTTTTGCATAAACCTTGATTCATAGTTCTTATTACATACTATATACTCTCATCAAATATGTACTCTTGCATCTTATTGCTTTCTCAACTTTTATTCCACTATACATGAACAACATTTGTAGTACATGCCAACATTTGATAATGTTTCTATATTTCTTTTTTTATATTGGGTATATTCTCACACCCAGTTCGAGATAATTTCAAGAACTATAGAGATGCAAGTTAGACCTAAAGAATAATATACCTTGGACTCTTTGGCTTGAGACTTAGATGAGATAGTCGGGCGTTTTCCTCAGTAAGATTTCATATATTGGTGTAATCATATGACTTGTAAATAGCATGTATTTGATACAATATATGTGGTGTTGCCAAATATTGTCCATGATTGTTGTTGGATTATAATGATACCTCGTCAATCCTTCTGCTGCATAATGCTTTGAATCCCTTAGGATCAAAATTTTGATATGATTAGATTTATCCCATAGATAAACTAAATAATTGAAAAACAAAATGGTGGAATTCGAGTTCTTGAATACATATAAGTGAAGCAGGGGGGGCCAAAAACCCAGTCTTTACAACATGCCTACAGTTGAGAAATGGATTGAGGACTTTGATGCCTAGAGAGGAGCTATTGTTTGCCACATGGGAACATCTTCTACTCTCCCACTAAACTATCCATCACCAGCCAACCCATGGGCCTGCCCTCTTGCTTTCCCTTCCCACTTTACTTCTCTCCCGTCCATGTAAAAGGCCTTTGTCTTGCCCAAGAACAAGAGGAGCCACAAGGACATGGAGGCCACATAGGGAATCTCAGTCATTGGGCATTCTTCAAAACACTCATGGCCTTGGGCATCAATGATCCCCTGATACTCATCCTTTATTGTGCATTCATCTCCCTTCTATTGTTTCATCTGTGTCCTATCTTTAAGTAGATCACCCTATAGTTCCATGCATCCTTCACAAAGAACAAAAACTATGACAATTATTAGTTTCTCCTTCCATATGTTCGAGGAGGAGCACTTCCACAGGAATATTTGTTACCCTCATCCTACCCCAATGACTATAGAGTCAATGGAAATAGGTTTTTGGACACTCATCCATGAAATAGCATGAGATCACACACAACAATATATAGATAGGGCGAACTAGAGTTCAACATCATAAATAGAACTACGGTTAAGGTACATCATAGATCCATGCAAAGAAAAACATAGATAGGTTTTTGAAATAACCAAACTATTACATAGAGAGAAAGAGTAACCCCTTATATTTCTACTAATCCCCCAAGATAAGATGATATCCTTTGGTGTAGAAGATTCTTCATGCCACTGGATTCATTTTTTATTACCTAAATAGGGAAAAAATAGGACACAAATTCAATGTGGGTGCAAGGTTACACTTGAAAATTGAAACTAGCAAGTCTAAAAGGTTAACATAATATCATCTTGGAAATAGAACAAGAAGTAGAAGGCTAAAGGACAGCTGACATTGAAAACATGTAACAAGGTTTTAAAAGCATGATTTAGGTGCATTGAACCATTATATTTTATCATGTCATTGTAAGACCTTATATTCTTATGACAACTACCAATGGAAGAGTCCATAGGGCAAACTAAGGCACATAGCCAATAGTTGCACACATTTCAACCATGAGGGGGCCAAATGTCCATTTCCATAGGGTCACCCTATATTCTACAAGGGTTGTGCTCCCCTCTTGATAACTCAAGGAGGATAACCGAGCCATATGCCCAATTCCCATGAAATGGATAGGGCACAAAGGTTTGAGTACATTGGTTTTCTATGTTATTGTTTGAAGGTTTTTGTTCAAAATATAATATAGAAAAAATTGAAAAGATACCATGTGGTTACTTATTTCAAACAATATCCATAGACAAGCATTTAGACTATATATATATATATATATATATATATATATATATATAAATATATATATACACACATATATAAGTAGCAAACAAGCCATAGCAATAGCAATAAATCAAGGAGAGAGAAAGTGTACCTTGCTAAGTTGTTTGAAGTGGTAAATCTAGCACAAGATGCTCGAAGTGGAATCCCCTCAAGGTTGACCTATGGTATAAGAAGTACAAATATGGGGAGTGTTTAGATAGTAGATATTGAAAACATAATCAGGTTGCAAGGCATATAGATGTTCTTAGAGACTTAGGTCCTACAATAATCAATCATGATTCTATTTTTATATCAACATGTGAACATCATAGTTATCATGGTATTAACATAATAAGTAACCTTAGGTCTAGTTAGAACACCCATGTTTATAAGATATACAAGATGATTTCAGACTTGATTTCAACTAGATAGATCAAGGAATGCATAAAATTTCGTACTTTCATCATGTGGTTACAAGTTTAGATAATATTTATGTAAAAAAGTGAGCACTTAAGGTATTATTTGGACCATAAGGCATAATAGTAGGAGATCATGATTCAAGATCACATAAGACACATTAAGGGTCACTAATTTTGGAGTTTACATATTTCAAGAGGATCACATATGTATAAAATCATACAAATGCTCAAGTTACGCCATTTAGAACATGAAAGGCAACTTATGTGTTATGATACATGCAGAGTGTCATTATAGGAAAAGTAGGTGTACTAGATCACTTCAAACTTATTTCAAGAGAGTGGAAGTTACTTATGTACTTTGAAATAGAGTTACAAGTCATTAGAATTACATAAATAGCAAGGTTACCTAAGTTTAGATGATAAGGGATCACACAATGCTATAAAACAATAAATCACTAGAGATATGGATGAAACTAGGAATAATATTCATCATCATTGAAAAGGTGGCATTTTTTCAATCAATTTGATATATAACACTTAGGCATATGGATAATAGATGAGACAGATACATTTGTTTCAAGATTAGGGCAAAAGAGGGGATTTTGAGGGAGTTTACCCTTACTTGGGCTAAGAAGGAGTGAAAAGGGCCATGAGATGAGCAGATTTAGGCCAATCTGTGGGTCAGCAGTCCTCAGCAGTGATCTAGGGGCAGTGACTGGGGAGGCTATCATGCTTGCGTGACCACTATTAAGAGCGGTGAGGAGTGGTGGTGGGCGGCACATGAGATGAGGCAACCGGGCGAGGGTGGTGGTAAGCGATGGAAGTGAGTGAGGAGGCATCGTAGGGAGGAAAGATTGCGATCACTATCGTCTGATCTGACAGCACATAGGTCATCCCTAACCTCTAGTTGGGACTACTTGGTGCAGGTGATAGAGGTGACAAGCAAGGAGCTGGGAAGAGGGAACGACAGTGCTTTTGCGAGGTCGTTAAAGGTGATGGAGGTCAAAATGGAGTATGAGGGGGTTTTAATAGGAAGAGAGGAAGAAAAAGGGCTTTCGTAGGGTTGGTATATGGGGTGGCGGCCATGGTGGGTCATGGTGGCGGCCATCTACCCCAGCCAGCATGCATGGGCCTCATTGGCCACGACAGCGGGTCACGAGGCCAAAAGTGGGGGGAAAAGGAGGTCGGGTACTAGCCTCAGTGAGCATCTAGTTGGTCCCTCTCCCTTTCCTGGAAGCCAACATCATTGTTGACATTGAGAGGTGGGTGGCGATTCATTTGTCATAGGATCAATCCTCGATCCATGGCTGGTGCGATCCAATGCCTAGAGATAGGCCTAGATGGATGAGGAGGATAGGGGGAGGAAGTGGGAAGAAAAGAAGGATAAAAAGGTAGAGCGCACCCTTCATGTGGGATGGCTCGTTGTAATGCCTGGGCCCACTGCCCAAGGCTCTAGCAGGGTTTTAGGAATGACGACTGGCCCCACAAACCACCACTAGCCTTAACTGCGCGCTTTTTGTCCACTCACGCGCAAGCCAGGATCAACTTCCTGACTGGTCACCCATCCTAGTACTACTCCAAGTTGAGCACGCTTAACTATGGAGTTCTTTAGAGATGGGATCCCAGAAAAGGAGGTTCACCTTGGTGATATGGGTAGTCCAATCATTCCTTATAAAATCTTTTTATCCAAGGCCTCAAATCTTGGGATGTTACAATCTCCCCCACTTAGACTCTTGACGTCCTTGTCAAGGCTCAACTATAAGGCCTCATAATCTCTTCCCCATTTCAGTGCAGACCCATAATGGCCCATGGACACTCAGCTCCCGATCACGGAATACCAGCGCAAGGGTGGCTACGTCAACCATGGACAGTTCTTTCCTACATGCCTGGACCGCACGGCTCAAGACTGGCATGCCATGCCCATTGGGGCCCACCTACTGGAGGGGAATTGGCTCTGATACCATTTATAATGCCCGGGCCCACTGCCCAAGGCTCTAGTAGGGTTTTAGGAATGACAACTGGCCCCACAAACCACCACTAGCCTTAACTGCGCGCTTTTTGTCCACTCACGCGCAAGCCAGGATCAACTTCCTGACTGGTCACCCATCCTAGTACTACTCCAAGTTGAGCACGCTTAACTATGGAGTTCTTTAGAGATGGGCTCCCAGAAAAGGAGGTGCACCTTGGTGATATGGGTAGTCCAATCATTCCTTATAAGATCTTTTTATCTGAGGCCTCAAATCATGGGATGTTACACTCGTACTGGGCCAAAGGAAGGCATGCCCATGGCCATAGAAAAGAAGGAAAAAAATAAGAAAATGAATAGGAAAGGATGGTGATGACTACCAGATGAGGAAAAGCTCTACAAGATGGTAGTGATAGAAAGGTGATAGCATAAAAAAGTTTAAGATCAAATTAGAAGGAAAGGATGGTGATGACTACCATATTTCCAACTTGTTTAAGAAGAAACTGAGTATCATAGGTGCATTAATTTTATTCATGGTTTATCAACTATGCATCAAATTGTATCCGATTAAAAAATTGAAAGCAAGATAAGTTAAAAGAGAAAGATGGGGTTTTGAAGGTTCCTAGATGAAGGAGTAAATTCCACTCCATCACAAGCACTCCTTGAATGACAATGACCTCACAACCCTCATACTCAATGTTGACAAGGAGTGGAAGGAGAAATGTGTTAGAGCCAATCACAATCCCTACAATAAGAAATTTTTGGTCAAACAAGTTCTTTGTTGAGAAGTCACTCGTCTTTCATCCTTCCCTCATGGTTCCTAGGCAACATTCACTCATAGCTTGATGATCCTCTATATGCACTACATCTTCTCCTACACTATCTTTGGATGTACTGGTGTGTTAGACGCAATTACCACTATTAACCTTTACTTCTTAAGGATCATGCTAAACTATGATCCATTGAATTGGGGGAATGTACTCATTGACCATCTGCACAATTAGTAGTGTTGGAACCCCACTTCAAAGTTCTACTAGGATAGAGTCATCAATGCCATCTCCTACTACCTTGGTTATACCCATATCCCCTACACATTGATGATGATGCAAAAGACATCTCACTTGGTTGACATCAAGTACCTAGTGACTTCTTTAAACATGAAGATATCTAAGGAGGATGGCATATACTACTAGCTATTTTATGTAGCCCTAGTTTAGGGCTCCATCTTGTGCCATTTTGTACTTTTATCACATATAAACAAGTTAGATTGCAATTTAATTTCCCCAATATGTGTTTTACTGTCTAATGCACTTATGGACATTCTTTGCTTTATTTTTAGGTACTTGGACCATACTTTGGATGTACAAGAGAGAAGGAAGGATTCCTAGGGTTCCTCCACTCATGGAGGGATCCAAAGAAGGCCCCAAAAGCTCCCTCAACCTACGCCAATGGCCAAGATTCGACATCAAGCAAAGAAGTCCTTTGATAATGAAATTTGAAGCTATTTTAGCCATTGAAGACCCCAGAACGACCATGGTGCCAAGGAACGGTCGTGCTGGTAATTGCACAAAGTTATAGATTGAATTGACAAATCTTGAAGTTTCACCAACTCAGCCACCACGACAGTGCTACCCTGCACGGCCGTGCCATGAAGCCCCAAAACGGTCGTGCTACCCAGCATGGCCATGCTAGCTGAAGAATAGAACGAGCATGCTCTGGGGAATGATCTCCTCACAACTCCACCACCACGGCCGCGATGCCTAGCACGGTCATTCTACCTAGCCCCCACTACGGTCGTTCTTCCCAGCACGGTCGTGCTACTAGCCTTCACTTCACCCCATCTAACCTGTGATTTCACACTTCACCAGAACGGCCATTTTCCTTCACCACAGTCGTTCTCACCTCCACCCACCACAGCCATGCTGCCTAGCATGACCGTTCTTCCACCTAAAACCTAACTATTTTTACACTATATTTCTGATCCTACCCCTACTTACCCTAGTGCTTCCCCACCACCTATATTTATGTAGGTGGTGGCTGGGGCATGGAGGTTAGCTTCTGTAGCTTCTCCTGGCCTCCTTTACTCCTCTCCTTGAGCATTTAGTGCATTTCCCTTGCATTTATGCTCTCCACCCACCATTTCCATCTCCATTCCACCTTGGATACCTAACTTTCTAGGTTTTCCTCTATAATCCCCCATATCTTCATGCTCATCTGCACCCTTGGAGAAGAGAGGACATCCCCAGCAACAAGGAGGTGAAGAATAAGGCTACTTCCCCGAGCTCCATTGAGTTTCTTCCCCTTCTTCCCCTTTCTTTTGCCATTTCTTTGACTATGTATAGCTAAGCCCCTAGTCGTGGGCTGTTTGGGGATAAAATGTGACTTTGATACCATGTTGGGGGAAATTCAGCTTGTAATGAACTCATTTTTATCTGTGATGATTACTCCATGCTTTTATCTCTTATCCCATTGCCATGCTTGTGATTTATGCTTTTTGTAATGAATTGCTTATTTGATAGTGCTTGATGATACCAAGTCTCTAGGGGAATTGGGATGCATGTAGAAATCTTCGGTATGACTCCTAGGTCCCAATAGGGGATCCTTAGCTAGTCCCCTTTATTCCTACATGCCTACCCTCTCTCCTACTACTTGGTATGAGACCTAAGTTACTAGTATAAGTGGGATTGATGTGATTGCCTAGGGTTTTCTAAAGGCTAGAATGGATAGTGGCATGAGGTCAAATACCCTCATATCTACTCCCATCTCTACCCTCAGCCCTCAATTGATCAATACCACTTATCCTAGAAACCTAGATTTGGCTAATCCTATTAGAATTACACCTAACCCTAGTCTTCCACTAGTAGTATAGGGTACATTCTAATAGCATTTTGCTTATTGTTTGATTTGGTAATCTAGATGTAAAATGAGAACCATGCTTGTCCAATAACCCCCCTCCCCAACTAATATCAAAGTTACACCCCCAAATGGCCCACCTACCTTAATCAACTTGTTTAAAACTCAACTTGCTCTACTTGTTTGTTCATGCTAGTCTAGTTTAGTTGTTTTAGCTTAGTCTAGTTAATTGCTTAGTTTTACTCTTTAGTGTTAACTTATGATCTTGCTCATTCTAGTGGTTAACTTAGTCTCTAAATTTCTTCTTGCCTTGCTAGAGTGTTTTAGTTCATCTTGCTCTCGTTTAGTTAATTACTTAACCTAGTCGCTTAGATTCAACTTGCTTAGGGTAATCTAGCTTTTTGTTAACTTAGTTTCCATCTTGCCCTTTCTTGTTTGTTTTCTTAGTGTAATCACAACCAAACCCCTTTTAAAACCCTTAAACCCTAGAATCCACATTAGAAACATAGCAAACACTAGCCTAGCTCTAGTGCCCCCTCTATCCCTGA
Organism: Alisma plantago-aquatica; assembly: GCA_963693085.1. NCBI lineage: Eukaryota > Viridiplantae > Streptophyta > Magnoliopsida > Alismatales > Alismataceae > Alisma > Alisma plantago-aquatica. Next base: position 1,017,677,429 of record OY856412.1, on the reverse strand, counting down.
GGACCGACCACTTTTCTTGCCAATCACCTATACTATAATAGTACCCCGTGCACTTGTGGGCAACCTGTTTAGTTTTGTGATCGACTTGGTTAGGGCCAATACAAATTTCAAAAGTTCCCTTTCGTGTGTTCAAGTCCCATGGAGTGCATCTAGCCACCCTTAGTTGGCTAGTGTGTACACCTCTGGCATGACACACCAAGCATTCGGGTACCATTGTTGGGGATAGAGGCGCTCGACCTAGCTAGTTAGTGTAGCTTAGCCTTTCCTTTTACCCTCATCATTGATATTCTTTATTCTTTGTTCACTTTTGTATGCTGCCATTCTAACTTAGTTTCTTGTTTCTTGTTTGTGTATTGTGTAGGTGACAGTTGTGCATGCACCACACGTGTTCCACTTGTACCGACTTGGTGTTGTAAGACTCCGAGATAGGTAGAAGGAGACGCCAAAGTTGCCGCAACCAACACCGAGAAGCCAAGATGGAAGAAAACCACCCTCATGTGGATTCTCAACCACCTCCACTGTAGCACCGCCCACTCCACGAGTGTTTCACCCCGAGGAACTACAATTCACCTATCGCCACCCTAGTTGACCAAATGTCGAGTCAATAGTTCTCCATTCCACCCGCACTCCTTAGACTTCTCCCCATCTACTATGGGATGGAGAATGAAAATCCCTACCATCACATCGATGCATTCCTTGAGATGTGCTCCACTTTCTGTACTCCTGCGGCCACTGACGACTCCATCTGGAGAACCCTCTTCCCATTCTCCCTAAAAGAAAAAGCTAAAGAGTGGTATGTGTCAAAGCCAGAACTGGTAACATGGAATGAAGTCAAGAATGAATTCCTCAAGAAGTTCTTCCCGATTGCTAAGTTGTCCTATATGAGAAGATGCATCACTTCCTTTGCCCAGAAGGAGAATGAACCCTTCCATGAGGCGTGGGAGAGGTTCCAAAAACTTCTCTGTGACTACCCTCACCATGAAGTGCCATTGTGGCAACTAGTTCAAGCTTTCTACATCGGGCTTGAAGAACAGAGCCAAAACAACGTCGACTCCTCATGTGGAGGTACTTCCGTGCCAAAGCCACCCGAGGAATCGTGGCCTTTATTCGAGCATCTTGCTGAAAACTCACACCATCGTGCATCTACAAAAGGGGAGCATTGCGGCCGAAGATACACCCCTCCAACTTCTTCCATGGCTCCAACCCACAATGTTGTCGACCCCGATATGATGAAAATGATGGCGGATATGATGAAGATGATGAAGAACCAAGCTAGTGGCTCTCCTAGCCAACCCATCATGGCAGTCAGTTCTATTGATGAGTAAGTGAATGCGTTGCACTCCTTTGGAGGCCGAAACAATCAAGGCCCCATGTCCAACACCTATACTCCCAAGTGGAGGTACAATCCGAATTTTTCTTAGAAGCAACAAAATGAGGATGGGAAAGGACAAGGGCATCCAAGGCCAAGGTACAACTCTAAATTTGAAGATGAAGTTCTTAGAAGGTTAAGGAACTTGGATGCGGTAAAGAGAGAAGTGACCTCTCAAGGGAAAAATATTAGTCGCCTTGAACAAAGGCTTGATCAAATTTCTATCTCACTTTCTCACCGTGAAGAAGGGATACACCCATCTCAACCCATGGTAAATCCAAACAACGATGGTGGTTATGTGAATGCTACTTAAGGTGCATACATCCCACCGCGAGGCCAAGCATCCCCACTCTTCCAATACCAAGGACCACCACATCCATATGCTCTGCCACCTCACCAACCCCCATTTAACTACCAATATCCCCCACCACCTTCACATACCTATCAACCCCTACCTCCACAACAACCTCCCCAACAACCAACTTGCATACTCCAAAATCCTAACTCGACCCATCAAAGACTGCCACCACCTTTGTCTTTACAAGCTCCTCCTTCCCATGAACAAGTGAATATGGTATCTATCATGTGGGGGGGGAGGGGAAGCTGCTCGAAATCTTGAAAAAGGGAAAAAAAGTGACTGAGGTTGATGAAAAAGGCTCGATGCTAGAGGGGTCTAGCAAAGATCACAAAAGCTTTGAAGAATTTGCTACTCAAGTACTTCCAAAGAATGCTAAGTGTACCCAAGTTTCTACTTCTCTTGGCATGAATGTAGAAGTGCCATCACTTGTCCCATCATCTCTTGGAAGTAATGAAAGTGCAAGATATTTGGCTCTTCTATATTTTTGTGACAAGGTCATGTTTGCTGACCCACATGTCGTTGATATCACAACACTTGAGGTAATACCTTTTTGGGAGCCACGACCTCCTCATGAGATGAGAATCACCATCATACATCCTTAAGGCCCACTAAGTGTTGTGGAAACATTTGAGGTAGACGAGGAGCAATTCCATGAAACTTTAGAAGATCCATCTCTCCAAGAAAAGGGCAACAGTGTCGTGAATCTCTTGGGGTCCTTGAAGAAAGGAACGACAGGGATCAAAGCATTATTTTCATTGGTGAAAGATGTTTGCATGGGGAAGAGGAAACTGGTGTTACTACCGCCTAAATAAATTGTTGCTACAAGATTAGTGAATTTCATCTTCGAACTTGGCTTTCCAGAAAAAAGGGACGATCTGGGAGTTCCTCTCATTACCTGTTACATCGGTACACAACCCGTTGAGCATGCTCTCCTTGATTTAGGTGCAGGGACAAGTATCATGCCATGCAACATGTATCTGCGACTTGGCCTCAATAAAATGGAACTGGTGGGTTGTGTCCTTGTCTTGGGTGATGGAACTAAGAGGAAGCCCTTGGGAATATTGCAAAACACAATAGTAGTAATGGATCAAAGGATAAACATTTCATAAGTGACCGACTTTCTGATCGTGGATTCTAGACCTATTAATGGAAAAGAGTACCTCATATTGGGGAGACCCTTCTTGTCCACTGCAGGTGCAGAAATCAATGTGTGTATGGGCACTCTGACAGTCACTTATAAAAGGAGAAAGTTTGATTTCTTTATATTTACTAAAGATGAGAGGTACAAGCTGGGTAATGAAGACTTCAGTGAGAGTCTATGCTACTATGACCCCTTAGAGTTGTGGAAATCAAGTCCATACTTCCGTTCAATGTACACTCCATGGGATGAAGCACATGTCGTCAGAACTCTAGAAAGGGTCATTGTAGAAGAGAAGGAGGACACAGTGGGTGTCAATACTTAGTGAAAAGAGCAACAAGCTCGGCCGAAGGCTATAAATTTAGCGCTTGTGGGAGGCAACTCATGTGGTTTGAGATTCTCGAACCTTAATTTTTGATACTTTTGTTTTATTTTACACAAACATACACACACACTATACTTGATAGTTTTTTTGTTTGTGAATCATGTTAGTACAGGTACAAGGAAGAAAATATGATGCAAAAAGGGGTCTAGCCAAGGAAAATATCAAAGTTGGAGAGAATATTGCAAATTAATAGAGAAGATACAGGTAGGAGTCCAGAACGGCTGTGCCACCCAGCACGGCCGTGTGATTAGAAAGACAGAATGGTCGTGTTGCTCAACACGGTTGTGGTGGTCTTACCCTTCCCACCTAGTGCTACTTTGATCACTTCATATCTTGGTGGTTGTCTTTCACAACTCCATGCCCATTACCCTACTATTCTAAACTTCTAATTCATGCTGAGGGCAACATGATTTAAAAGTTTGGGGTGGTAGGGCGGTAAGCCCTTCGTTCACCGCATTTTTATATATGTACCTTGTGCTAATTTTTTTTCAATATGATCAAACAATTTGACCAACCTTCATACTTGTCTATCTTAATCTTGTGTGTCTACTTTCATTCATGCATACATGTAGTTTAATTTCATGCATTTTCTTGTAATTTTTCAAAAATTTTGCTCTTTTTGCTATTCCATATCATGCATTGCATTCTCATGTAGTTTTTGGTAATTTCTTATGCATTTTAACTAGGATTTGCTACTTTATGTTTTAAATTTCCCTAAAGTAGGTTTAGATGTGATTTAATGCAAATCGGCACCATTTTGGCCAATTTTGCCCAAACTTGAATGTTCTTGCCCAAAAAGCATGTTTTGACTTAATCTCCACGGTTTGAAATGAAATGCTTTAATCCTTTGAAAAATGCATGATGCTTTCTTAGATCTTATTTCTATATGGTCTTGTTTGTTGACTTTTTACATGTGCACCACCTCTCTTAAGTTTGTGAATGTTTTGGTTGAATCATGAATTGAGCAAGCTACAAGCGCTTAAAGCCTATGGAATCACTTGGTAGAAATGTGAATGTCATGTTGTTCTATCATGTGGTGTGATATTATTTGGTGAAGTGTTGGATTAGCTTTCATGCAGGAAATCTTATGTTGTAAACTACACTAATGACCCCTCTTTGATCTGACTATTCTTTCACCACCTTCATACCTCTCTGCCTCATGAAAAGATGCCAAACTGCACATAGCAGCCGTGGACACCCCCAAAAGTTTGGGGTGTCCACATCTCAACCTCCCCGTTTCACTCTATCCACCATATGCCCTATCTACACCAAGGGCAAAGAAAAAGAAAAGCAAACATAAAATAAAAGGATGCTCCTGTTTAAGAGCATTCAAATAAAGAAAAGATGAGTGTGTAAAAGCACTCCAAAATCTTACCACAATCCTTTCTTCCTTTTTAATACCCATTGAGCTAGGAAGCATAAAATCTAGATCACTTTACCCTTTTCTACAACCAAGTGGGTCATCTAGTGTGGTTTAAGGCATAAGAGTGAATGCATGAAAGTAAAACAATACTCCTAGTCATCTTTGATTAACACCAACATGAAACAGTTTACCCAGAATGACATGAAGGACATATGGACAACTTGTATTTCTATACTTTATATTCAAAGTTTGTATGCTCAGTGCTATGTTCATTAATGGTTTGCAAAATAGGAGAGTAGAGAGGTGAAGCACATGCACTAAGTCACTCCCAAGACCATGTACTCAATAATTTTCTATTGTTATGCATTTGTCATTCTTTTTTGTTGAAAGGAACATGAAAAAAGAGATTGAGTTGGAGCATACTTGAGGACAAGTATGTTTTAAGTTTGGGGTGGTGATGTAGCCCTATTTTAGGTCTCCATCTTGTGCCTTTTTGTACTTTTATCACATCTAAACAAGTTAGATTGCAAGTTAATTTCCCCAATATGTGTTTTACTGTCAAATGCCCTTATGGACATTCTTTGCATTATTTTCAGGTACTTGGACCATACTTTGGATGGATGAGAGAGAAGGAAGGAGTCCTAGGGTTCCTCCCCTCATGGAGGGGTCCAAAGAAGGCCTCAAAAGCTCCCTCAACCTACCCCAATGGCCACCAAGATTCAACATCAAGAAAAGAAGTCCTTTAATAATAAAGTTTGAATCTATTTTAGCCCTTGAAGACCCTAGAATGGTCGTGGTGCCAAGGAACAGTCGTGCTTGTAATTGCACAAAGTTACAGGTTGAATTGCCAAATCTTGAAGTTTCAGCAACTCAGCCACCACGGTCGTGCTACCCAGCACAGCCGTGCCATGAAGCCCCAAAATAGTCATTCTAGCTGAAGAATAGAATGGTTGTGCTATGCAGAATGACCTCCTCACAACTCCACCACCACGGTCCTGCTGCCCAGCACGGCCGTTGTACCTAGCCCCCACCACAGTCGTGCTACCAGCCTTCACTTCGCTCCATCTAACCTGTGACTTCACACTTCACCAGAAGTGTCATTCTCCTTCACCATGGCCATTCTCACCTCCACCCACCACGGCTGTACTTCCCAGCACGATCGTTCTGCCACCTAAAACCTAACTATTTTTACACTAATTTTCCTATCCTACCCTTACTTACCCTAGTGCTTCCCCACCACCTATATATACATAGGTGGCGGCTGGGGCACAGAGGTTAGGTTCACTAGCTACTCCTAGCCTCCATTACTCCTCTACTTGAGCATTTAGTGCATTTCCCTTGCATTTATGCTCTCCACCCAACATTTCCATCTCCATTCCACCTTAGAAACCTAGTTTTCTAGGTTTTCTTCCATAATCCCCCATATCTTCATTCTCATTTGCACCCTTAAAGGAGAGAGGGTGTCCCCAATAGCAAGGAGGTGAAGAATAAGGCTACTTCCCCGAGCTCCATGGAGTTTCTTCCCCTTCTTCCCCTTTCTTTTGCCATTTCTTTGACTATGTATAGCTAAGCCCCTAGTGGTGGGTTGTTTGGGGATAAAATGTGACTTTGATACCATGTTAGGGGAAATTTGGCTTCTAATGAACTCATTTTTATCTGTGATGATTACTCCATGCTTTTATCTCTTATCCCATTGCCATGCTTGTGATTTATGCTATTTGCAATGAATTGCGTGTTTGATAGTGCCTGATGATACCAAGTCTCTAGGGGAATTGGGGTGCATGTGGAAATCTTTGGTATGACTCCTATATCCCAATAGGGGATCCTTAGCTAGTCCCCTTTGTTCCTACATGCCTACCCTCTCTCCTACTACTTGGTATGAGACCTAAGTTACTAGTATAAGTGGGATTGATGTGATTTCCTAGGGTTTTCTAAAGGCTAGAATGGCTAGTGGCATGAGGTCAAATTCCCTCATCTCTACTCCCATCTCTACCCTCGGCCCTCAATTTCTCAATACCACTTATCCTAGAAACCTATATTTGTCTAATCCTATTAGAGTTACACCTAACCCTAGTCTTCCACTAGTAGTATAGGGTAAACTCTAATAGAATTTGCCTATTGTTTGGTTTGGTAATCTAGATGTAAAATGAGAACCATGCTTGTCCAATAACCCCCCCCCCAAACTAATATCAAAGTTACATCCCCAAATGGCCCACCTACCTTAATCAACTTGTTTAAAACTCAACTTGCTCTGCTTGCTTGTTCATGTTAGTATAGTTTAGTTGCTTTTTCTTAGTCTAGTTAATTGCTTAGTTTTTCTCTTTAGTGTTAACTTAGGTTCTTGCTCATTCTAGTGGTTAAATTTGTCTCTAAATTGCTTCTTGCCTTGCTAGAGTGGTGTAGTTCATCTTGCTCTCATTTAGTTAATTGCTTAACCTAGTTGCTTAGATTCAACTTGCTTACGGTAATGTAGCTTTTTGTTAACTTATTTTCCATCTTTCCCTTTCTTGTTTGTTTTCTTAGTGTAATCACTACCAAACCCCTTTTAAAACCCTTAAACCCTAGACTCTACATTAGGAACATAGCAAACACTAGCCTAGCTCTAGTGTCCCATCTATCCCTGAGGACTGACCCCTTTTCTTGCCAATCACCTATACTACAACAGTACCTCGTTCTCTTACGGGCAACCTATTTAGTTTTGTGATCGACTTGGTTAGGGCCAATACAAATTTCAAAAGTTCCCTCCCGTGTGTTCGATTCCCGTGGAGTGCATCTAGCCACCCTTAGTTGGCTAGTGTGTACACCTTTGGCTTGACGCACCACTATTCTAAGACAACACCACCATTCTAGCGTTGTCCACCCATCCCTACTTTGTGACATTGAATATTGTCTATGACATGGGTGTACACATCTAGTTCTACATGAGGTAACATCCACCTATTTAGGGTGAGGTTCCTGAGCTGACATCTAACAAATATAGAGCCTCTATGTAGACAAACTACAAGGAGTCTAGCCCTTCCCTACCCCTTCGAGACATTGCACAAAGTGACGTGTGCCTTACACCATAGGGTCATTTGGATCTTATGGGTTTACCAAGATCCAAGAGCATCTAGATCACATCGAGGGCACGTAGACCTCCATGGACTTGGAGAAACAGAGATAGGGCCACTAGCTCAACCACATGTACCTCATGTAGTAGGTGCATGAGGAGTGGCATGTGGGCTGAGGCACTACCAGTAGTTACTCATGTACTACATCAAATTTGGTGTAGGACAGACTTATCCTTCCCCTACCTCATAGTATTAGAGAAGCCAATACTCTGAGTTGCCACCGTCTGAGGAGATATATAGATCCTCCATGAGCCATAACTGGTATGATCGATCATCTTGGGAATTATTTCAGGTTCTACCAAACCAATCCACCCATCCACCTTGACAACATCTACCACCATCGACACATCACAAAAACTGATGACATTTTTAATAATCTTAATCCCTTTCATTCTAGACCTAGAATTTTATTGAGGACTAGAAAATTTCTAAGTTTAGGGTGGAATTTGGTTGTTATGTCTTCATTCCACCCACATTATCTTCCCTTTCTATCATTTCCCTTCTAGGACTAGCATTTCATATGTAACCTAATATTTGTTTCAAATTTCCGTCTTTAGTTTGCATGTAATTGTCCATTACCTAGAAAGCCTAGATTTAGCCTTTTTAATGTTTTTTTCATCAATCAACAATGCACTTCTTCCTAAATGAAATAAATCCTTTTTGAAATGATGAATCACAATTGCCAATGCTAAAACATATCTTGTCCCCAATGGTCTTAAGTAATATCACTCCCAAGGAAAAATGGCAAGTTGTTTGGGATATAAAGGAATCAAATTGTAGCATGTCTCTTATTGATTAACATAAACTTCTTGTGCAATTTTCATTACTTTGCAAGTTGCATGAATCAATTTAATTGTTGTTGAAGTTTGTTCCTTTCCTCTAGATTCCATATTTTGAGATGCATAAGTGCATACACTACACTTCTTCCACCAGTTTCTTAACCCATAATTTGCCAAAAACAAATCAAAAATCCAAAAAAAAGTTCCAAAATCAAAGTTTGAGGTGGCACCCTCTCTCTCGCCTCTTTGCTTCTTCCATACCCCTCTTTTGTAATATGTGGGTACCATAAATAAAAATATGCCAATGTGTACACCAAAAAGAGGAAAATGCAATCAATGTAATTACAACAAAGACAAAGCAATCTTGAGTTGAATAGAGGAGAGATTCATAAAGTTTCCCTTCCATACCTCCATTCAATCAAATTTCCTCCTAGGGGAAACGATCACCCCAAAAATAATTCCATTTATACATGAGCCTCATACTTGTGCGAATCTGATTGGAATATTTGGAACTCTCTAAAACATCAATGATATTATGACTCTAATGCACAAGTTTTAATACAAAAATCACAATATGACTCAAGAGCACGATTAGAGTCCTTTTGTAGATTCTTACTCCAAGTTTTAAAGAAATCAAAAGGAAAATGGAGCTTCTCAGCACAATGTAGGGAAGTTGATCAAACTTGGGCTCCCTAATCATCCAATCAACCTATCTATCCAAGGAATCTCCAAGGAAAGAATCACATCAATCAATCTCCATTCTTGGTTGGCCAATCAAAAGCTCATTTCCAATGTTAGTAAACTTAGAGGAATTATGGGACCAAATGGTCAGCCAATCCATTCTTTTGGTCTATCGATCCACCTAGAATATAGTGCCTCAAGGATGAGTTTGATTGATCGATACACTTTGATGGTCGAATGACCAAAATGTATGCCTCCCAAGTCAGTTACAAATAACAACTTCGAGCACTCACTTGATCAGCTGACCCACTCCATGGATCGATTGATCCACTCACTCTCTGAGGGGCTATTTAAAATGGCAATCAAATGATCCCTCTATTTGATTGACCTACTAGAAGCTCATTATTCGGGCTGCCAAGTGGTTGATGGGCCAACTAGCCATCCTGGTCACCAGACCAGCACGATAGATACAGAAATTTTGACACAACCACCAATCAGAGTCTAATTTTTGGAAAAAGAAAGGAGGCACGACCTAATAATCATTTAGTTTGTTCATTCTCAATTTAGAGAACAAATTTAGGCAAGGAACCAAAGGAGAAGATGATTGAAAAAGATCATCTTCACATAGATCTTCATGCTTTTCTATTGTTAGAGTGGATTGCTATATCTAGAGTCCTTAGAGTGTTTCCTACTTCTCCATAAGTAACATGATTTCTTCTCTCTCTTCTTATATTTGTGTCTCTTCTATGGTAATGAGAGAGTAGACCCTCTAATTGGGGCATAGAAAGTAGCCCCATCACTCGTACTCTACCTTAATTTTTAGCAAACTCAATTTTCTCAATATATCATATTTCTATTCATTTGATTTGTGTTCACTTGTTGAATTGATATCTCAATTAAAATGTTTGATCTAATCAAGGGTGTAGAGACCATGAAACTTAGGATTGGATCCCCAAATGGATGCATAGGACTTTGGATGCACTTACATAAGGGAACCTACAAGAAAATTGAGCCATAATCCATGGGTAACGAGACATCAGGTCCATGGGAAAATTAATCCTTGTGCAATTCACATTCCACATGGAAGAAAATTCACATGGCCCAAATCTTGATTGTTGTCATTACTAAGTTGTAATGATTAGGGAGAGTATGTAGGTAATTGTGGTGAAATCCAAATGTCTAGTGTTCTTTTTATTGATTCAAACCACTTTTTGTTTCCTTGCACTGCAATCTTTTAATTCACCCATCTACATGTGGGTGAGTTAATTGTACTATGAAAAAGTTTTATGACCTAGGATACTCTATCATTGGCAATTTGTTCGTGCATAAAAATCACAACAATAATATCTTTATGAAAGTCATGTCGAGCATTCCTTATCAAAGTAATTTGATTCCATCAAATCTCTCATGAATCAACTAAACTTCTTCTCACCCACCACCTATCCCGAAGTCACAAAGGAATATGATACTATTATTATTGGGCAATTTCTTAGCGGCATTCATCCCGAGTACATTGTCTCATTCCATCTTCTTCTTGTCGAGACCATGATCTGATTCATGGATTAGGCTTATGCATTCTTATCCTAGGTTGATATATCTTCCAATACAACCCCTCGCCATGAAGTATTTGAAGACCACACTGCAATGATCATTGCTTCTAGGGGTCATCGACAGGGTTGTGACACTCACACAAGACCAAGAACAAAATGTATTTATTGTGGCAAATTAGGCCATGTTTGAAGATGTTTTTCAGCTCATCACACTACTCACCAAGGTAACTGTGGGCTCCGATCTCTAAAACCATGATATAAACACGATTTAAACTTAGCGGAAGCAATCGATTAACAACGGAAGACAAAATCACGGGAAATTAAAACTTTTTGAGATAAGATCTTGAAACCATAAAACTCCTTCCATAGAAAAGGAAATAAACTGTTTACATCTCTGATAATTACTTCTTGAGTAATTATATACAACATGATACAAAATTCTCAAGAGTCAAAACCAAAATCTCAGACACTAACTCCTAGGACCTGAGAGTACAGAGACGGCATAGGATTATCTAACTACATGACTCAACAGTCAGTATCTCCACTTGAGATTCACTGCTGCTCCAGGTACTGTTGCTGCTGGTTTTGGTCACCTGTAGGTTGATTCCTCCGTCTTCGACGACCACCTAAAAAGTTGAAGTCTACAGGGTGAGACAATTTTAAATAATTATCCCAGCGAGAGTTATAACTCTCCACTAGAAGCTTTATATAGAAATCAAAGAACAGCATAAGCAATAAAAGCTTTTAAGGTAACCAACAGCAGATTGGTATGAAGCAGAAAGTCAACATTTAATAAATATGAAGAACATGTGTACTATAAAGTGTTACATCATTCAAATATCTCGTAGTTCAACCTAAGCAGATATACTACGCGGTTGATTATATTTTACAAATATCATTATGCCCTGTGGAGATGAGGTATACCGCTCATACTCCAACCGATCATTGTTTAAGTCGCATCGGTATCATACCTAGGTCATCAAAAGAGTCGGATTCTTATGACCTCAACTACCTCAGTCAGAGTGAGGATAACTTGCAGGACATCTTGTGTCTCTGCTACTATAGCTCACCAGGGTAATCTGGTACTTCGCTATTTTTAGAGTTACCGTGGCATTCTGCACTTTCTTCGTCATCGAAAGATTTCTTGATTATCTCTCATCGATGCGGTATAAGGATTTACTTGAGTGTTACAGCATAAAAAATATAGTGAAGGGTTGATGGATTAAGATACATCTACATCAATTCCTACACTAGGATGTAAGGATTTACACATCCATATTACCCCACATACTCAAAAGTATGTGATCCAGGAGTTCCCTTAGGAAAACCTGTTTCACCATCATTTTGCTTTCTGACAATGATGGATCTATGATCAGGACTCTACATGGTATGATTATACTTGATTAGTTAGGTACATTTCAGTATTCTTTTAACATCATACATGTTCTCAAACATTAATCATTAGCACAGCAGCTATGACAATAGAATACTAAATGTAACAAGTCTAACTCACATTAATTATCATCTCTCAATCATCTCATCACAAGTCATCTGTTAAGCATGACCTTGATGATACTCATGGCTCTCACAGCCCATCAATCTCATAAGATGCCACTAACAAGGCATCAGGACATTTCACTATTCATAAAGCTAAAGCATGCTTTTAATGAATATAGTATCATAATCCATACCTGGATATGATCATCCTCATATAGGAACCTGCATGGTTAATTCAACTGATAATAGTAAACAATTCATTTCAATGAAGTTGTACCTTCCTACTCTTACAAGAGTTAGGTTCCCTGATTTTCATCAATTAGGGTTTACTATTCACATTACATGTCATCACCCTAGAATTAGGGTTTACTATTCACCTCATGGTGAAATGAACTTATCACATCATCATGTATGAGAAACATCATCATTAAAGCCCTCAGATAAGATTAAGATTCATCAATTATCACAATTAGGGTTTCCATGACCTCACATAGGTGGATCATACCCTAATCATGCACATTCATATGTATTGAAGGTACTTTACTTGAATTTCCACCATAAATGGTACTTTCTCTCTCCTCTTACTAGTAGATGGTGATTACACCACTCTAGATTAGGTTAGGTTAAGTCCTCATTGACTAACATAAGCCAAATCACCAGTACTATCAAGTGATTAGGGTTTGATTAGAACAAGGTATTACTCAATTGAACACTTTAGGGGTATTTTGGTAATTTACACCATTGATCATCATTATGGGTCAAATCATCAGTCACTTAGTCCCTTAATGTCCTAGGTTACCATTAGGGTTTAGATTAGATCACCATTGAACCAATTACAACCTTCAAAGTGCTAATCAAATACAACCCTAAAGTCTCCAATCGGTTGGACAGATTCAACCTCCAAACGGTTTGAGACCGTTTGAATGTGTTGACCATTTGCTATGTTTGACTCCAAGACCGCATGACACTCAAGGTCGTTTGCCCTCAAACGGTCTTAAGACCATTTGGGTGCGTTGATCGTTTGGGGAGAGTTGACTTCCAAACCGTTTGAAGCCTATGCGGTTTGAAACCGTTTGATCTTAAAACAACTTGAGATCGATTGGTACAAACAACCTTGAGATCATTTGATCCCAAACGGTATTGAGACCATTTGGCCCCAAACGGTCTTGAGACCGTTTGGTCCAAATGGGCTCAAACCGTTTGGACCTCAAACATGGTTCAAAAGTTACAATCGATTATGGTTATGTATGTTGAAGCCCTCAATTATCCAAATCCACGTTAACCACTTACAAATTGAGTTAATTAGGATGAGTCTTAATCAATTGGACACCAAATTGACCCTCAATTGAAAGTCAATTAGGGTTAAAACCATCTCAATTAGGGTTTCAATCGGATAATCATCAATGTTCAACAATGTGAATCAAATCGTGGTTGAACCTATCAATTGACCCCCAATTGGGCCCAAACTTAGCCCAAACGGTCTTGAGATTGTTTGGACATCCTCCAAATGGTCTTGAGATCGTTTGCCCAAAGTTTGACCAAAAACCAAGTCGGTTGGATAAGGGTTGAACCCTAATTAGGTCTAAAATCAGCATTTTTATCAATTCTTCAATTTGTTGCAATTGGACCCTCAAATCATCAAATTAGCTCAACCCTAGAGCTCCAAATGGTCTTGGGTTGTCACCAAACGGTCTTGAGACCGTTTGGATTAATCCCCAAACGGTCTTGAGACCGTTTGAGTCCTTCAACCCAAAACTCCACAAGATCTATACTTGAAAACAACAATTTCAACCCGATTAGGGTTAGGGTGTTGCAGTGCCTTCAACTATCAATTGGTTAAGAATTAGATTATGATTCTTTGTAGGAATGAAATTCAATAAGTTACCAACAGACCCTCAAACGGTCGTCCCTTGGTCAACACTATCAAATGGTCTTGAGACCGTTTTGATCCAAACGGTCTTGCAAGACCGCATGAGATCAAACGGTTTGAGACCGTTTGACCTCAAACGGTTTGCAACCGTTTGGACCAAAAGGGTCCAAGGTCGGTTGATAACGTTTCCTAGGAATTCATGCCCATCATCTTCAACCTCTGTTCAGGTCGGTTACTCCACTGTTTTGCTTGCAAAAGTGCAAGGAAGAAGGGAGGTAGAAGAAGAACTAAGTATACTTTACAAGAACAAAGATAAGCAATATAAAGCAAAGAGTTTAGAGTTATAAAACCCACATCAAACATTGTTCCTAGAGCTCCAATATTCCAAGCTTCAAGCCTCTAATGGTGTCTTGAGCTCCACAACTCGGCCAGAGGTGATTCTCTAAGGAAAAGATGGGGATGGTCGGCTAGAACAAAGAATCTAAGTGAGTTAACCATAGAACCAACCTTATATGATGAATTCATCCAAGAATCCGAGCTTGAAGATGGTTCCTACTCACCTTAGAACTACTTGGTCATCTCCCTGAAGTCCAGAGCTCTGCCTTGGCCATTTGAGAAAGATGAGAAATGAAGAGGATAAGTGATACATTCACTTGGTTTGCAAGGGTGAAGGCTTATATACTTTAGGCTATTTTCCACCTTAAGGACCTCTAGAACATAGAATTCTCATCTAAGTCCCTCCTTGTTTCTAAGGCAAACCCATGCTATCAAAACTTATGCAAAGCTCATCAAAACTCAAGATCTAAGGGCAAAGAAAACCAACTTTCAACTAAAGTTCATATATGAAAGGTCTCCATTCTCATACTTGGTGACTTTTATGCACAAGGATCATTCCTCAAGCTGCATCTTGATGCCCAAGCTTGGGAAATCCATCATACTTCATCATATTCACTCATATGATGTCTCATCATCAGAGGGGCATCTTAACCTGTGAAATTTGCAAGTTAAACCCCTTAACTGGGTAATTTACACATAGGTCCCTGTATTACAAAACAATACTACAACTTTGTTTAAAAGGACAAAATTTGAAAGTATATGTTCTTGGGGAACTTAATTACATGCCAGGAAGTAATCACAAGTATATAATTACATATTTAGGCAAAACTTCTAGGGTTAGGTTATAACCCAGGTCAGGGATGTTACAAATTATCCACCCCTTACAAGGATTTCGTCCCCGAAATCGATAAAACATATTAGGAGAAAAGAGCAGGGTATTTTCTTCTCTTCTCATCTTCTAGTTCCCATGTGGCTTCTTCGACACCACGATGATTCCAGAGGACTTTTACAAGGCTTATATTTTTCTTCTTTAACTTTTTAATTCTGTTATCAAGGATTGACACTGGTCCTTCCTCATAAGTTATATCTTCATTCAATTCTACTTCCATCGGTTGTAGAACTGACTCGGTGTCTGGATGACATTTCCCCAGCATAGAAATGTGGAACACAGGGTGTAACTTCTGCAACTATGAAGGTAACTCTAGTCTATAGGCTACCTTTCCAACTCGTTCAACAATTGGATAAGGCCCCATAAATCTAGGAGCTAACTTCCCTTTCCTTCCAAAACGAAGGACTCCTTTCCAAGGTGAGACCTTAAGGTACACTCTGTCTCCAACCTGGAACTCTAAAGGTTTACGACGTATGTCGGCATAAGACTTCTGCCTATCTTGTGCAGTCTTAAGTTGTTGTTGAATAACTTTGATCTTCTCTGTAGTTTGCTGCACAAGATCCGGACCTAATAACTGATGCTCACCAGTCTCATACCAACATAAAGGTGATCTACAACGTCTACCATACAAGGCTTCATATGGTGTCATATCAATACTATGTTGATAGCTATTGTTATAGGCAAACTCTATTAAGTTTAGGTGTAGATCCCAACTTCTGGTAAACTGGAGAACACATGCTCTCAACAAGTCTTCCAAGGTCTGTATAGTTCTTTCTGATTGTCCATCAGTCTGTGGATGAAAGGTTGTACTAAACCTTAACTTGGTGCCTAAAGCTCTGTGTAACTGCTCCCAAAAATGACTTGTAAACTGGGGACCTCTGTCAGAGACTATAGTGACAGGAACTCCGTGCAGACGCACTATCTCTTGGACATACAACTGTGATAACCTTTCAGCAGAATAGGTTGTTTTGACAGGTAAGAAATGCACTGTCTTTGTCAACCTATCAACAATTACCCAAATGGAATCATGTCTTTTGTTTGTCCTGGGTAGGCCAACAAAAAAGTCCATGGTCACATGGTCCCACTTCCACTGTGGTATGGGTAAAGGTTGCATTGTTCCTACAGGCTTCTGGTGTTCAGCCTTAACTTGTTGACACATAGGACATCTCAGAACAAACTCAGCTACATCCTTCTTCATCCCAGGCCACCAATATATATCTTTTAAGTTTCGATACATCTTGGTGCTCCCTGGATGCATAGCATACATCGAAGAATGAGCTTCCTCCAGGATTAACTTCCTCAGGTTATCCACATCTGGTACTATCATCCTCCCATGATAGCATGTTACTTGATCTTCTGAATCATGAAAACCTTCTCGCTTTTCATCACCATACTCAGATCTGATCTGCTGAACTGCAACATCAACTTGTTGTGCCTCCTTTATCTGCTCTCTTAGGGTAGGTTTGATATGCATCTCAGCTAACAAACTGGCTAACAATGACACCTTTAACTGCACATTGTCTTGCCTTAAAGAGATAAGCATATCTCTCCTAGATTATACTAAGAGACTTAGTTGTGCTCTATCCATGGTTGATGTTGCTGATTTCCTACTCAAGGCATCTGCAACCACATTGGCCTTCCCTGGATGGTAATCAATTGTACAATCGTAGTCCTTGATTAACTCCATCTAGCGACGTTGCCTCATATTAAGTTCATGCTGAGAGAAGATATACTTGAGATTCTTATGGTCTGTAAAAATCTGGAAGGTTTCTCCGTAGAGATAATGTCTCCAAATCTTCAAGGCATGAACCACAGTCGCTAACTCCAGATCATGTGTCGGATAATTCTCCTCATGTTTCTTAAGTTGTCGGGAAGCAAAAGAAATCACTTGCTTATCCTGCATCAACACACATCCGAGTCCATTCTTAGAGGCATCACAAAAAACTTCATATCCTTTGCCTTGCTCGGGTAGCACAAGCATAGGTGTACTTGTCAATCTCTCCTTCAACAACTGAAAGGACTGCTGACACTTGTTATTCCAGGCAAAAGGAACATCTTTTCGGGTTAACTTGGTTAAGGGTAAGGCTATAGAACTGAAATTCTTAATGAACCTTCGGTAGTAGCCAGCTAACCCTAAGAAACTTCAAATCTCCGTCGGTGTCCTCGGTTGTTCCCACTGTAGAACAGACTCTACCTTTTTAGGGTCAACACGAATACCCGAGGCAGATACCACATGTCCAAGAAAAGATACTTCCGGCAACCAGAACTCACACTTGCTAAACTTAGCGTATAGCTTGTGTTCTCTTAGCAAGGTCAAAGCTTGGTGAAGATGTCGTTCATGCTGCTGAGCATCCTTACTATAGATCAGAATGTCATCTATGAAGAAGACAACACACTGATCGAGGAAAGGTCGAAAGAGTCTATTCATGAGTTCCATAAATGTAGTTGGTGCATTAGTTAGTCCAAACGACATAACTGTGAACTCATAGTGACCATATCTAGTCCTAAAGGCAGACTTAGATATGTCACTGTCCTTAATACGGAGTTGATGATATCCAGACCTCAAGTCTATCTTTGAGAAGACTGTTTCACCACGCTACTGATAAAAAATATCATCAATCCTCGGCAGAGGGTACTTATTCTTTATTGTTACTTTATTGAGTTGTCTGTAATCAATGCACAATCGCATTGACCCATCTTTCTTTTTAACAAACAAAACTGGAGCACCCCAAGGTGAGGTACTCGGTCGGATGAAACCTTTCTCAAGTAACTCTTGAATTTGTTTCTTGAGTTATGCCATTTCGGCAGGCGCCATCCTATACGGTGTCTGGGCTATGGGTTGTGTATCTGGGACTAAATTGATTTCAAAATCAATTTCCCGAGGCGGTGGTATACCGGGAAGTTCTTCAGGAAACACATCCTCGAATTCCCTGACTACAGGAACTTCAACAGGGTTGGGGCTCTCCTTGGTAACATCTACCACATCGGCCAAGAATGCATAACATCCTTGCCTCATCAACTTATCAGCAACCATAGCTGACACAAGACAGGTGGGTAGAATCTTTCTTTCTCCTTGAAAGATCCATGTGCTGATTTCATCAGCAAACACAGCCAGCTTGGATTCACAATCCAAAACCAAGGTATCCATCCCAAGGGTTATATCAAATCCTTGCATATCAAGTGGTATAAGATCCACTTGAATGCGATGATCAGAAAAGAAGAGGATGCAGGGAGAGCATACCTCCTGCAAAATAGCAGACCCACTCAACGGAGTTTCCAAAAATAAACTATCTGCCCTATGACTAACTGTCATATTGCAGTTACGGATCACTCTCAGAGTGACAAAGGAGTGTGTAGCACCTGGGTCAATTAGAACAGATACTACACAGGATTTATACATATCAGAATATAAAAGTTCCATCTGACCTGCCACTACCCGTGGATTGACCACTACTTCTGGTGGGTTCATAGCATAGAACCTCTCTGTCGCCTGGGGTCAAGTTGGTGCAGATGATCCAGCTTGGGACGCTTGTCCACTTCCTCGAGCTGCTCCTTGAGATTGCCTTCTCTGTGATCCCTGTTGACCTTGTCTCAGAGGCTGTGTCACACTGACAGGTCTAGTCCGGCAGTCCTTCATCAGATGCCCCACCTTACCACAATTGTAGCAGCTTCTTTCCAGTTGTTGTGGTCTTGGTGGTCCAGTAACTGACATTGATGTAGAGTTGTGAGTCTCTTGAGGTGGCTGACCTCGTCCTCTACCTCTACTTGGAGACCACTGAGTCTGAGAATTAGGTCTAGGTGGTGGAGGGTTAGGTGCAGAGGATCTAGGTTTCTTAAAGTCCCTAGATGAAGAACCCTGGAACTGTGGATATCTTTTCTGGGTTTGCCTCTTCTCAACCACAGATCTCTCTATCCTTCGGACTGACTCAATAAAGGTAGAGAATCTCTCTCGGTTTTCTAAGGCAGACACAGGGGTAGACATGTCAGCATTCAAACCCTTCTCGAATCTCCTGATTCTTTCTTCTTCTGTGGCAGCCATGTGTGGACAGAACCGCAACAACTCCATGAACTTAGCTTCATACTCGCTAATGTTCATCATGCCCTGCCTCAGTCTCTCAAACTGAGAGATCTTCTTGTCTAGGAAGGTCTTTGGAAAATATCTGTGGATAAATTCCCGTCGAAAGTCTTCCCACGAGATCTCTATTCCAGGTCTCTTCTGCTCTTCCATTATCCACCAGTGACCAGCGCTTCCTTTGAGAAGATAGACAGCGTGTCTGACCTTCTCAACTTCAGGGATATTGAGAATCCTAAAAGCTTTCTCCAACTCTGTTAACCACAGATCAGCATCTGCGGGGTCGGCTGTCCCAAAGTACTCAGTAGCTCCGACACGACGAAGTCGCTCGAACGTCTTCCCGATACCTTGACCTTCAGGCTGGACAGGTGTCCTGGGTGCAGGCATAGGCATCTTGTCGGTGATGTGTGTCATGGCAGTCATAAACTGCCCGAACATAGTCTGAACAGCTGGATTTCCCATGTCAGCTGGGTCAAACTGAGGTGGCTCCATAGGTGGCTCGGGTACAAGTTGCTCTATTTCTAGGTTCCTTGCACCTTCTCGAGGTGCAACAACACTACTTTCCGCCTTGTACTCCTCATGTGGCTCAGACATCCTTATATATCTTCTTCTCCTGAGGAGCAGAAGATTCTATTAGATAAGGGAGAAACACTAAGGATAGACTCGACATCCTAAGTCCCATGTCTCTATAGACTCAGCGAACCTAGATATCTGATACCACTTAATTGTGGGCTCCGATCTCTAAAACCACGATATAAACATGATTTAAATTAGCGGAAGCAATCGATTAACAGCGGAAGATAAAATCACGGGAAATTAAAACTTTTGGAGATAAGATCTTGAAACCATAAAACTCCTTCCATAGAAAAGGAAATAAACTGTTTACATCTCTGATAATTACTTCTTGAGTAATTATATACAACATGATACAAAATTCTCAAGAGTCAAAACCAAAATCTCAGACACTAACTCCTAGGACCTGAGAGTATAGAGACGGCATAGGATTATCTAACTACATGACTCAGCAGTGAGTATCTCCACCTGAGATTCACTGCTACTCCTGGTGCTGTTGCTGCTGGTTTTGGTCACCTGTAGGTTGATTCCTCCGTCTTCGACGACCACCTAAAAAGTTGAAGTCTACGGGGTGAGACAATTTTAAATAATTGTCCCAGCGAGAGTTATAACTCTCCACTAGAAGCTTTATATAGCAATCAAACAACAACATAAGCAATAAAAGCTTTTAAGGTAACCAACAGCAGATTGGTATGAAGCAGAAAGTCAACATTTAATAAATATGAAGAACATGTGTACCATACAGTGTTACATCATTCAAATATCTCGTAGTTCAACCTAAGCAGATATACTACGCGGTTGATTATGTTTTACAAACATCATTATGCCCTATGGATATGAGGTATACCGCTCATACTCCAACCGATCACTGTTTAAGTCGCATCGGTATCATACCTAGGTCATCAAAAGAGTCAGATTCTTATGACCTCAACTACCTCAGTCAGAGTGAGGATAACTTGCAGGACATCTTATGTCTCTGCTACTATAGCTCACCAGGGTAATCTGGTACTTCGCTATTTTTAGAGTTACCATGGCATTCTGCACTCTCTTCGTCATCGAAAGATTTCTTGATTATCTCTCATCGATGCGGTATAAGTATTTACTTGAGTGTTACAACATAAAAAATATAGTGAATGGTTGATGGATTAAGATACATCTACATCAATTCCTACACTCGGATGTAAGGATTTACACATCCATATTCCCCCACATACTCAAAAGTATGTGATCCAGGAGTTCCCTTAGGAAAACATGTTTCACCATCATTTTGCTTTCTGACAATGATGGATCTATGATCAGGGCTCTACATGGTATGATTATACTTGATTAGTCAGGTACATTTCAGTATTCTTTTAACATCATACATGTTCTCAAACATTAATCATTAGCATAGCAGCTATGACAATAGAATACTAAATGTAACAAGTCTAACTCACATTAATTATCATCTC
This sequence comes from Alisma plantago-aquatica, assembly GCA_963693085.1. Taxonomy (NCBI): domain Eukaryota; kingdom Viridiplantae; phylum Streptophyta; class Magnoliopsida; order Alismatales; family Alismataceae; genus Alisma; species Alisma plantago-aquatica. The sequence goes on along the minus strand of OY856412.1, from coordinate 1,017,656,008 downwards.
TCAATCATCTCATCACAAGTCATATGTTAAGCATGACCTTGATGATACTCATGGCTCTCACAGCCCATCAATCTCATAAGATGCCACTAACAAGGCATCAGGACATTTCATTATTCATAAAGCTAAAGCATGCTTTTAATGAATATAGTATCATAATCCATACCTGGATATGATCATCCTCATATAGGAACCTGCATGGTTAATTCAACTGATAATAGTAAACAATTCATTTCAATGAAGTTGTACCTTCCTACTCTTACAAGAGTTAGGTTCCCTGATTTTCATCAATTAGGGTTTACTATTCACATTACATGTCATCACCCTAGAATTGGGGTTTACTATTCACCTCATGGTGAAATGAACTTATAACATCATCATGTATGAGAAACATCATCATTAAAGCCCTCAGATAAGATTAAGATTCATCAATTATCACAATTTGGGTTTCCATGACCTCACATAGGTGGATCATACCCTAATCATGCACATTCATATGTATTGAAGATACTTTACTTGAGTTTCCACCATAAATGGTACTTTCGCTCTCCTCTTACTAGTAGATGGTGATTACACCACACTAGATTAGGTTAGATTAAGTCCTCATTGACTAACATAAGCCAAATCACCACTATCAAGTGATTAGGGTTTGATTAGAACAAGGTATTACTCAATTGAACACTTTAGGGGTATTTTGGTAATTTACACCATTGATCATCATTATGGGTCAAATCATCAGTCACTTAGTCCCTTAATGTCCTAGGTTACCATTAGGGTTTAGATTATATCACCGTTGAACCAATTACAACCTTCAAAGTGCTAATCAAATACAACCCTAAAGTCTCCAATCGGTTGCACACATTCAACCTCCAAACGGTTTGAGACCGTTTGGATGTGTTGACCGTTTGCTATGTTTGACTCCAAGACCGCATGACACTCAAGGTCGTTTGACCTCAAATGGTCTTAAGACCGTTTGGGTGCGTTGACCGTTTGGGGAGAGTTGACTTCCAAACCGTTTGAAGCCTATGCGGTTTGAAACCGTTTGATCTTAAAACGACTTGAGATTGATTGGTCCAAACGACCTTGAGATAGTTTGAGCCCAAACGGTCTTGAGACCGTTTGGCCCCAAACAGTCTTGAGACTGTTTGGCCCCAAACGGTCTTGAGACCGTTTGACCTCAAACGGTCTTGAGACCGTTTGGACCTCAAACATGGTTCAAAAGTTACAATCGATTATGGTTATGTATGTTGAAGCCCTCAATTATCCAAATCCATGTTAACCACTTACAAATTGAGTTAATTAGGATGAGTCTTAATCAATTGGACACCAAATTGACCCTCAATTGAAAGTCAATTAGGGTTAAAACCATCTCAATTAGGGTTTCAATCGGATAATCATCAATGTTCAACAATGTGAATCAAATCGTGGTTGAACCTATCAATTGACCCCCAATTGGGCCCAAACTTGGCCCAAACGGTCTTGAGATCATTTGGACATCCTCCAAACGGTCTTGAGATCATTTTCCCAAATTTTGACCAAAAACCAAGTCGGTTGGATAAGGGTTGAACCCTAATTAGGTCTAAAATCAACATTTTTATCAATTCTTCAATTTGTTACAATTGGACCCTCAAATCATCAAATTAGCTCAACCCTAGACCTCCAAACGGTCTTGGGTTGTCACCAAACGGTCTTTAGACCGTTTGGATGAATCCCCAAACGGTCTTGAGACCGTTTGAGTCCTTCAACCCAAAACTCCACAAGATCTATACTTGAAAAAAGCAATTTCAACCCGATTAGGGTTAGGGTGTTGCAGTGCCTTCAAATCTCAATTGGTTAAGAATTATATTATGATTCTTTGTAGGAATGAAATTCAATAAGTTACCAACAGACCCTCAAATGGTCGTCCCTTGGTCAACACTATCAAATGGTCTTGAGACCGTTTTGATCCAAACGGTCTTGCAAGACCGCATGAGATCAAACGGTTTGAGACTATTTGACCTCAAACAGTTTGCAACCATTTGGACCAAAAGGGTCCAAGGTCGGTTGATAAAGTTTCCTAGGAATTCACGCCCATCATCTTCAACCTCTGTTCAGGTCGGTTACTCCACCGTTTTGCTTGCAAAAGTGCAAGGAAGAAGGGAGGTAGAAGAAGAACTAAGTATACTTTACAAGAACAAAGATAAGCAATATAAAGCAAAGAGTTTAGAGTTATAAAACCCACCTCAAACGTTGTTCCTAGAGCTCCAAGCTTCCAAGATTCAAGCCTCTAATGGTGTCTTGAGCTCCACAACTCGGCCAGAGGTGATTCTCCAAGGAAAAGATGGGGATGGTCGGCTAGAACAAAGAATCTAAGTGAGTTAACCATAGAACCAACCTTATATGATGAATTCATCCAAGAATCCGAGCTTGAAGATGGTTCCTACTCACCTTAGAACTACTTGGTCATCTCCCTCAAGTCCAGAGCTCTGCCTTGGCCGTTTGAGAAAGATGAGAAATGAAGAGGATAAGTGATACGTTCACTTGGTTTGCAAGGGTGAAGGCTTATATACTTTAGGCTATTTTCCACCTTAAGGACCTCTAAAACATAGAATTATCATCTAAGTCCCTCCTTGTTTCTAAGGAACGCCCAAGCTATCGAAACTTATGCAAAGCTCATCAAGACTCAAGATCTAAGGGCAAAGAAAACCAACTTTCAACTAGGGTTCATATATGAAAGGTCTCCATTCTCATACTTGGTGAATTTTATGCACAAGGATCATTCCTCAAGCTGCATCTTGATGCCCAAGCTTGGGAAATCCATCATACTTCATCATATTCACTCATATGATGTCTCATCATCAGAGGGACATCTTAACCTGTGAAATTTGCAAGTTAAACCCCTTAACTGGGTAATTTGCACATAGGTCCCTGTATTACAAAACAATACTACAACTTTGTTTAAAAGGACAAAATTTGAAAGTATATGTTCCTGGGGAACTTAATTACATGCCAGGAAGTAATCACAAGTATATAATTACATATTTAGGCAAAACTTCTAGGGTTAGGTTATAACCCAGGTCAGGGATGTTACAGTAACCCCATAACCTCTATGATTGAATCTCACTCTAGATGAATAGTGAATTATGGTGCTATTTAGCACATGATGGCATGCTACATCTTCTTACATCCTTTGATTTTCTTATCCCACACACCAGTATCACATCAAAAGATGTCTTAGTCAAATAGATCACCTAATGTCACATTGTTCCCCTTTTCTCTAAACCTAAACTTTATGTTGATCATCTTGTTACCAAATTTCTATATTAATGATGTGCGTTGTTGAATTGTAGATTCCCTTTGTTGTTTTGTAATTTTTGGACCGGCTATTTTTGTTCTACAGGACTAAAGGAACTTAATGATGATTGTCAAGGGGTGTGCTCTAGTTACGTTTATTAGTTATTTGCACCTCCTCTAAATCAGACCAGTGCTCTAATTGCAATCTTGCCTCTCCAGTTACATCTTTTCTTTGACCACCCATCTCTGGACAAGATGAAGATCTTAGACAAGTCTATTTCTAGTTGTTCATCCATTTTACATGATGCATGCCAACTATGAAAATACCACCATTTATCTTCTCCTTCTCAAGTTCTTAAGAAATTGGAATCATTTTACTTGATATAAAAAAGATGTATGTGGTCCCTTTTGAACAACTAGTTACAATGAATTAAAATATTTTCTCACATTTATGGTAGATTTCTCCAGAATGACATGGTTTATATTATTCAAATAGGAGATGAGTTTTTCCCCTTATCCATCCCTTTTATAAAATGATTAATGTTAAATTTTATATATCTATTAAAATCTTGCATACATATAACACACTTTTATACATTCAACATGGTGTTTCTTCTTTTTGACTGGATATGGGTATCATTCACTGACATTCTTGTGCCTACTCTACATAACAAAATGGTATTGCAGAGTGAAAAGAATTTCATCTTTTCTACATAACATGTTTTCTTACCTTCATGCCAACCTACCTAGAAACATATGGATTGATGTTGTTCTCATAGCTTGCTTTTTGATTAATTGCCAACCATAATTAGTTCTTTATGACCAAACTCCTTTTTCCATTTTGTATGCAACTGACAAACCATTTTTTACCACCACATGTGTTTGGATGCATTACCTTTGTTCACAACTTTGATCCTAAGGCTGATAAGATATCCCACATCATTTGAATAGTTTTTCTAGGATACCCCTTCTCTTAAAAAGGTTGCAAATTTGTGGACCCTAATATTGGTCATGTCTATGTAACAAATGATGTAACTATCCATGAGGATAAATTATTTTTCTTCTCCATTCATTCTCTCTCTCCACCCACACAAGATTTGGTTTCTCTCTCCCTGAACCTTTTCCTACAATTCCAAACTCCTTACCTCAAGAACATGACTGACGCATGGAATATGGTCTTCAACCGGCAACTCCACCATTCACATATCTTCCAGATTAGTTCGATTTACCAGTTGTGCTCCATAAAAGGTAAACGTTCTTGCACCATTAAACAAATAGAATTTCTAACACATGTTGCTTATCTCATCTCTCTCCAATGGTTTCTACTTTTTCCACCCTTTTGGGCACCATCTTTATTAATAAGCATCCCATGGAGGCCTTGAGGCAACCTAGGTGGAAACCTGTGATGCTATAAGAGATGAAATCTCTACATGATAATCATACTTGGGGCTTGATTGATCCTCCATCCAGAAATAATATCACCAGTTTTCGTTGGGTTTTCTCTGCCTAACATAATCTCAATGGCTCTATTGAGTGAGTAAAGGCTTGGGTAGTTGCAAAAGAGTTTGACCAAACCTTTGGTGTGGATTATTTTGAGGCATTCTCCCATGTTATGAGGATTGTTGTGGTCCATATTCTTATTTCTTTAGCAAAAAATTTTGATTGGCCACTCTTTCAGTTAGATATCAAGAATGCTTTTTGACATGAAGATTTTCTCAAAGAGAAAGAGTTATATATGCATCAATCTCCAAGTTTTGTTTTTGAGGGGGAGTCTTATCATTAAGTCTACCACCTTAAAACATCATTAAAATGTATCAAACAATCTCCTAGAGCTTGATTCAATAACTTAGCACAATACATCAAAAGATGGGTTTCCAACAATCAGCTATAGTTCATTCACTATTATTATCAAAATCCCCACATGAGCATATTCTTCATCTGTTATGTTGATTACATTGAAATAACATGCGGTATCATCATCTACATCTGCAAACTCAAATAGTCTCAAGTCCATTTCCATATGAATCAGTTGAGAAATTTGTTGTCTTATCTTGAGATAGAAGCCATTCTCACATCCACAAGTATCAATATATATCAATGTATTGGATCTAATCCAAAGATTGGTATGTTGTATGCTAAGCCCATTTCCAACGCTATGGATTACCGTACCAAGGCTTCTCTTTAGAGGGACCCGTTTCTTGATCTAGAAGAATATCATGGAGTAACTAGAAAATTGATCTACCTAACAATTAGATGACCATACATAACCTATATTGTGGGGGCTTTAAATCAACACATGAGTGCTCCCCTCCAACAACATTAGTGCAACACAATTATCATTCATTATCTCAAGAGTGACCTAGGAAGAGGACTACTCTACAAATGGCCTCAAAATAAAACTATCACTATTTTTTGATATGTTGATGTAGACTAGGGAGGAGATGCCAAAGTCCGTCAGTCCACCTCATCCTTTTGTGTCATGATTGGGGATTGCCAAGTGGCCTAGAGAAGAAAAAAGCAATTTTTAGTTTCCCACTTCAACACTAAATCTATATACCATGCAATGGACTACATCTTTTGTGATCTTCAATGGGTTTGATCTATTTTGGCTAAATTTGAGATTTCTTATCAAAATTCAACTCGTCTTTATTGTGACTATCAAGATTCTATCTATGTTGCCAATAATCTAGTTTTCTACAAACAAACACATCAAAGTTGATTATTATTTTGTATGGGATCTGGATAAAGCTAAGAATATTGTGACTCCTCACATACATAATACAATCAAATTGATGATTATTTGGCTAAACCACTTTCTCCATCATGTTTTATGTATATGGATGCCAAGATGGGACTACTTAATATCTACTCTCCATCTTGAGGGGATATTTTCACATAAGTGTTATATTTCTTTATAAGTGAGTTTAGGCCCATTGTATCTATAGTTCTTATTATTATGTAAGTACACTTAAGTGAGAATCCATCTACCCACATAAGTATACCCATGTATCCCTAGACTCATATATGTAGGAGACCTAGAATGTCTTTACAGTTATTGAGTATATGGTTATTGCTTTCTATAAAACCTATAGGACACCATTATATATAGTAATTTTCTTGTATTTGACTATGTCCTTTTAAGACAATATTTGGTATTCCAATCATAACTCTTAGATTTAATTATCACTTGTACCAAGATTGACATGAGTTATTAACTAATACCTTCTTGTCAAAATGATAATCCCTTGGAAAACCCATGTTAACACTTGATAAGGGAACTTGCACCCCCTCTACAACTCTAGTGTTTAACATAGCTCAAACCATGTTGGGCTCATTTCTTTTAAATTTTAAACATTGTCTCAAGTTGGTTGGACCTTGTCATATATGCTTATTTTCTCCATTAGGTCCTATATGATCTACAAAATCAATACTCTTTGTGTATGTCACCTTGTTGTTAGCATAAGTTTGACTTTCTTAGATTTCTCATAAAGATTATGCACTAGAAAACACTTTTCTTTCGGATGCCAACTCTTGATATTCTAGTATATTCAGGTCATGTGTTAGTTTAATGAAGGAATTTTGTATTCAACATGTATATGTTGTGCATTGGAATGGGAAACCTAGAAATCTATGCTTATGATCATTCAATCAAAATTATTTTAACTGAGACGTTTCTATTTGGAAACTAATATAAATGTCTTGTTAACTTTGAGCCTCTATAGTAAACAATATCACCCAACAATATAATCCCTTTTAGTCATTGATCATCTAAAGATCATCTGATCATATACAAACATGTCTAAGAATTTGGAATATGATCTGTAATCCTAAAATTGGATCTTCTTCTTGTAAATTTTTGTCATATATGGTTTAATCAGAGAACCCTAGACAAACACAACATCCACCTTCTCTCTCTACACATGTTACTGAAACCTAACCCCAAAGAGGAGGCGGGTGTGCCCTCTTTGTGCTTCTCATAAGTGATGATTGACGTGGCTTTTACTGCACTAACAAATCCACCTAGGGATGAAATCCTTAAGTTTTTAGCAAAACCTTGTGCAATAGTACCACACACAAGCGGACGGGTCTTATCACAGTATAGTTAAGGATCGAATCCCAAGGGACAATGTTTTTAAGACTTTTGCTAGTCGAATCTAGATCAACTAAGACTAATATTTAGAGCAAAGAGTTGATTTGGGTTTTAGTTAAACTAATTGCAAGGGAAGTAAAAGAGTGTGATTAAAACTAAATTTAGATTAATGATGAGAATCACTAGGGTGGAATCGGGTTTCATCCGCTACACATGCAAACACATTCAAGCAAGATGCAACAATCCAAATTGAGTAGAAAACCATCCGTTCGGAAATAGAGTTTGCGTAAGCATCTTTGTGGGCTCGATGTCTCGTTACCCACAGATCACACACTTACTACTCTAGAGATATCCCTTCGAAAGTTCTTATTCGGGCATCAACCATGTTAATCGATATCCAAATCCTAAGTATTAAAGTTCTCACAACAAAGAAATATAATAGATCATGCAAGGCAGGTGATCAATCCACAAAGCATGCATTAAACGATTAACAACGAAATGAAAAGTTATATACAAGCCATGGAATGTTATAAGATGAACATGTAAGCACGGACAATGGGGCTAGTCCCCACACCCCAACAAAATGGTCTACTCGCTCCTCATGATAGAAATAAAAAGAATAAGAGAGAGAAGATTCCTCCATGGTCATGGTAAAGAGGATGGTCATGGCTCGGTGAAGAAACAGTCTTATACACGATGGCAAGGCGGATCTGAACAAGGAGGGGAAGAACACCAAGATGGATGAGTATGATCTCCTCTCTCCTTCTTCCTTCTCTTCTTGTGCTCTTGCTCGTAGAGATGGAACGATAGATGGCTGATGGCAGAGGGTGCTAAAAATATGAACTCCCACCACTCTCGTGGCTAGAAGATAAATCTGGATGGAGTGGAGATGAGAGAGTAGCAAGGACACCAAAGAGGCAGTCTTTGGCAGCAGAGATCGTCCTCCTTGGCTGGGCACTGAGCGACAGCCTTCCGGCGTCGTGGAGCGGAAGCGATGCCTCAAAAGAATGAGGGGGTCGTCTATTTATAGGTTCAGATCTGGAGAGCACCGACTTAATTTTCACGATCACAGCCTTCAGTAGCGGTCGTGGTACTCCTTGGTACGTGTGCGCTCGACTGTGCCGAGGTGCCTCGATCGCGGTCTTGTTTTGTGGTCGAGGCGTATGTGCCATGGTCGCGGTCGTGTGCCACAGTCGCAGGGTTGTGTCGCGGTCGCGATGGTTGTGTTGCGGTTGCAGTCATGTGCCGGTCGTGAAACCTTGGCCTCGGCCCGACCGTGCTGAGTGTCGGTCGACACGACGTCTTGGTCGTGGTCGCGACATTGTCTTCTTTGCCGCGGTCACGACATCCTTCTTGGTCGCGGTCGCGACCCTTTTGGAATAAACCCACCCGGGGGGGCTATTGCTACGGGTCGATGGGTCTGCGTCGATAAATCCTCTTATTGATGAGGATGCTTTGTGATGATGGAACTAGCCATCGAAAATATAGTCCAAATTATCAAAAGTTTTTTGGCTCCGCTAGTCAGTTAGCGGGACCATCGTCTCCTAAGCTGGGCCACATAGTGCAATGCTTAATCCTCCAACGGAGACGAATGAATTTGATCAAAACTCTAAATAATCATTTGAAACCGAGAAAAATCATATATGAGCAGATTCAGGGGGGATATGAGAGATATCAGTGCAAAACTGGTCTAAAAATAGCGACTAAAATTAAGATGAATATGCATTCATCAATGATATTAGTTAGTTCCCTTCAAAATCTAGATAGATTTCACATCAGGCAACAATGGTTGTCTACCCCCTTTATTGTGTAATAGGGTGTGTTATCCGGATTCTTTTTCATTCTTCAGTGTTGTCCATTTTAGAGTATTTGTTAGTTAATTGTAGTTGTATATCATTTCGGTTACATTTTTCAAGAAGTTCAAAACCAGGCCCTAAAACGCTTTTTCTTGAGTGAAGACCCTACTACTTGAATTTGGAGATTTTTTTACAAAAAAACAATTTTCATGTTTTCGGAGGTTGGTCCTGAGAAAATGGGAAAGACCCAGAAGATGGGAAACATGTTAACGTAGATGTACCAACAAACTTCCAAAAGAAATTGTAGCCGTCAGGTCGATGTTTCAATATAGATGTGCATTGATGCGGTAAGAAATGCATCGTGAAGACGGTAATGAAAGGCAGTATGACCATACGATGAAGCGGGGATGGGAAGCGGAAATGGATTTCCACTGCGTAATGATGTATATCTATAGTGACAGCTAATACGCATCATAGTCTTGCTTGCTTATTCAGCCACAGTTTTAAAGTATTCAATAAGCACAGCATCCTGGAGTAAAAAAAAAACAATCTCGACCCCAGCGGCCCTAACACGTGTCTACACGAGAGGCGGCCTTGAAAAGTAGAAACACTCGAGCACGCACACACAACCCTGTCCTCTAGGTGCCAGTCACCAACCTCGTTTTCTGCCATTGCGGGCAGCTGCAATCCACAGCCAAAACTCCACCAATCGCCATCACTTCCCCTCTCTAGCTAGCTCTTCCCACCAGCCACATCCATGAGGTGCGACTACCCTAATGACCCCACAAGCTCCATCCCTCACCCCATTAACCGGCAGCACTTGCTGGCATCAAGTTCCCCGGCAACAATCACTACCCTTTCCCCATCCTCCTCGTCCCGCTCCGGTTCCCCCTGCAACTCCAGCTCCTCCTCCGGTGCCCTCTCTTCTCCCCAGGTCTCAGCTCAGCCAAGCAGGGATCGGTCCATGGAGGATGTTTGGAGGGAGATCGCTCTCTGTCCCACTCCGTCGCTGGACAACCCTCGTTGCAACAACTACATGCATCAGCAACCTCAGCCGACACCTCACCACCCCGTCACCGCCCCGTTGATGACGCTGGAGGACTTCCTAAGAGGGGCGCCGTCTGCTACTGGGGCACTGGCCGCGCCTCCCATGACGGTTCAGCCTTTGGGTCAAATTCACAACAAGGCCGTCCCTCCTTCCATTGGTGTGATTGTCCCCCGTCCACCACCGCCGGCGCCAGTGGCCGTACCCCTGAGCCCTTCCTTCGACTTCGGATTTGCTGTGGATGTCGCAAACGCCGATACCCACCAGCCCACCACCAAACCCCGCGACCACCAGAATCTGCAGCAAAAGAACGGGCGACCACCGGCTTCGCCTTTTGCTATCGGTTCGCCAGCCACGCCTTTTAGCGGGACCAATATCGGCTCCTCCCCTTTATCCGCCTTCCTTCCCTTGGGCAGTCAAAGGAGGATCCCCGAGCAGCCGCTGCTGCCACCGGCTCAGACTCAACCCGCTGGCGCCGTCGCCGGATCAGGGTATGTCATCGAAGGTGGCGAACGCCGCCGCAAGAGGATGATCAAGAACAGGGAGTCGGCCGCGAGGTCGAGGGCCAGGAAGCAGGTACCTTTTCTTCTCTTCTTTCATTTGTTTGACAACATAGACAGGTGGTTGCCGCCTCCCCACCGCAGCCCCCCTCCCAACCCCGCTAACGTACCGAAGCCGACGTCTGAGCTTCCATCCATATCACAGTCACTGACGGCGTAACTGACTTCGTGTATGTTGTTGTTTTCTCTTCGATTTTGAGGACCGTTCGAGCAGGCGTACACCAACGAGCTGGAGGTCGAGGTTTCACGGCTGCTGCAGGAGAACGCCGATCTGCAGAGGCAACAGGACAAGGTAAGACGACGACCATATGCACATACAAGTCTATATGTGAAAGCTTCTTGCATCGAGTTTTCTTCCACTGTCTCACATACCCCCTCTCCTTTCTGCAGCTGCGCCTGGCTCTGGCAACACAGCCTTCGGGCAAGAAGACGCTCCAGAGGACATCGACGGCTCCATTTTGACCCAAAAAGGACGGAGGGCATCCCTGTCTCCAGCTCTGTGCCCCCTTACTGTACACCGTCATGTCTGCATTTTCCATTCCAATTTTGTAAATAATGTTCGTCCAAGATTCCCAGTGGCCAGCGAGTCCCATGATTGGCTGTAGTAAATGGGGGAAGAGAACATGGAGGATGATGTGTAGCACTCCGCTATAATCTTTTGCTTTCTTAGCTTAGCTGCAACATAAATCGCCCAGGCTGACGATGTGAGTTATCCTCTATATTTAGCAATTTTGAAAATTAGTCATCCAGTACGACTAATTATTCGCGACACCTCACTCCACTGTTTTTGAAATCTTTTATGTTTGCTTGTGCATGACAAAGATATCAGAATACCGTACAGAGACCCCTACTTTTAGAAACATGACAAAACATGTGAGGTGCTCATTAGTATATTTTAGGATAGGATATGATTTCCCACTAACTTCGATCCGTACCTCCGGCTCATCTCTAGCCTTTCCTTTCCCTTCCCTTCATTTATAATAGCAACAACATATATTAAAGCCAGAGATAGGGTGGATCAATCAGGTCAGTTATGGCTCACGTGCCATATAATATTTGGGTCATTTTATTCATTGGGGATCTAAATTGAATTCTATATATGTTTGATACCAAGATCGACTCATTTCCACAAGAACATGTTGCCATGTGGATTTGGTTTCGGGTAATGCCCGGTTGGCTCAACTCGGGTTACTTTTTCAAGCCAAGGTGGGTCACAGTCGAATCACAATCGGGTTGGGAGTGTTGCAAATTGTGGTTATCTTGTCAAACTGAGTAGGGTCTAGGTCATATTACTATTAGAGTTGGATCACTGTATGTTATTTGTTGTATTATGGTTCAATATGGTCATCCTTAGGTTTGATCATCTAACATTATTTCACATGGCTAGTTGGGGCTAGCTTGGAGTAGGCCACTTCTTGTCAGGATTATTTCATCGTTAGAGTTGTTCTGTGTTTAGCTCTCTTGGGTTTGGGTTACAGGTGTATTAGGGTTTGTCTATTTTTTAATGTATCTAGTTACTTAATATTAGGTTTCTCTCTCAACAACTTTAAGGTTTCATTGGGGCTAGATTATATCACATTTTAAAATTAGAGTGCTCATAGTTTAAGCTAAGGCCTAGTTTAGTAGGGCACAAAATCTTATCATTAAAAACTAATGTGATCATTTTGGCCTACATTCTTTTGTTCAACGAACTGAATAAGAAACCACCAGTTTACAACTCACATTAGGATCTTGTTTTGGCTACAAATTACAACTCACCTTGGGATCTTTTGCAAAAAGGGTGTGGCGGGGCAATTCTCATCAGAAAAGTTGATGGTGTGTTTCCACTAGTCCCCAAGTCTGTCAATTTACATGTAACAATTGACAACCAAATGAAATCAACCTAAATAATAATTTTTTCATGCGCCTTATCAAATGTGATACAAACATACAAATCTTTACAATATACGACTTTATCTGATATAAGCATGCTTTTCACTGCAATTACATCCAAACAAACTACCCAACCTAATTTTTTTAAATGGTCGATGTTCGGACCCATACTGATAATCAAACCTTAACTAACAATTAGGATAGATACTTAGCCAAAACCCAACTTAAATCTAATATTTGTCATGAACCGATTTGAATTTTTTTGAATAAGGTGATCCGCATAAAGAACTGATTACAAACATCCATCCACAATCTTACAAACCCACGACACGATCAACAACCTTGTGCCCTTGTTCCTCCTCATCTTTTCCAAAATACCATTGATTGAGAGGAGAAAGAATTTCAATTCTTGTGTGTTGGTGACCACCTTGTGCCAATATGAACCTTTCATATTCCAATGACAATGTTTCCATTAATTCAATATGAACCTTTCATATTCCAATGACAATGTTTCCATTAATTCTATCTCCAACATCAGAATATAACTGATTATTGTAGATCAGATCTTATGTGACCATAGGGATCAAGGAGGAATATGATCCCTCTTCCCAACACTGCCTTGTCAATAATAATTGGAGTCGCAACTCCATTGATGACTAAAGATAACAACAGTCTATGGAAATCAACTCAAGGCTTCTTAACATTTAAGTAGTTTGAGAAATCTTACTGATTCTATTACCAACTCGGGACAGGAATGTGAGAACCTGTTACAACGAATGAGATTACTCAAAACATAAAACACAATTGATCACTAATTAATCACATACACAAAAATGTGGGTTTATTAAAATTGATTTCAACATCAATACTCGCTAAAAAACGTTTGAATAAGAGCCCAACATCTTTTTTGTATCCATACTATGCCAATATTTTGATACAAATTGTTCTATTGCCTTAGCTATAATATATATGCACAGGAGAACGATCTTTGTATATGTCACACAAACAAGCATTAATATTGCTAACAAAAGTCTGATTTGTTTGAAACACCATATACAAACTTTTTCTATTTGGACCTGAGAGTACAGGGATGACTCTAGGACACAGTAGACATCTAATCAATTTTCTCAAAGATTCATTACTGTAGTTCCTCTTTACTTCCATGGTTCTATTGTCGTCACTGCCGATTACCTAAAAAGATGTGGCAAACAATAAAGGTAAGACCCATGTCCCAATAAGAGATATAACCTCCAACAACGCTTATTGATTACAACATTTTAAATAGTAGATAAATGAACAGTTGGAGTATTTAATAATCAATTAAACATATTGAACAGTACAAGTATGCTAAACATATTTAGCAAATAATCTTAGCAATAAGTATGATTATCAACAGATATATAGGTAAAAAATAAATCCATTTCTCTAGATATATATCTACTCAAATTTCATTAAATTGCATCTCATAACAATCATCATCATTAATCTAACTATCATCATATTCCTTGCTAACAACAGAAGCAATCTAGTAGCATAAGCATCCCTGGCATCATGAATATGCCTTGTAACATAACATGGCATCAATATTGGCATCTCAAATAAAGGGAATAGATCTATATCATAAGTAGAACTAACATCATAGCATAATTAACTACATAGGCATGATTAGAAGTTTAAGAATTTCTAATTACATAGGCATGGATAACAATATTAAACATAGCTAGCAACATCATCTTAACCATTAGTGTTAGTATATTTGACAACATAAGCATATTTACAACATGGGAATAACTACAACATAAGCATATATGCTATCTCTTATTGTACTATACATGGTCTCAGTGAAAAGAAAGCAAACAATGGTTATCATCCAATATTAAGTGTTGTGTGTAACCCTAAATATATATGCTACATGACTGTCTTACATCTTTTATTATGCCCTGGAGAATTTGAATCGTACCATCCAAAGTTCAACCGACCCATACAAAGGGCTATACGGTTCTATACATGATCTAGGAGTTCTGATATCCTAAGATCTCTTCCCCTCAGTCAGTATGAGTAAAAAGGTAGTGACATATCAGTCAAAGCTTCCACTATAGTGACATATAGTCAAGCTACTAACCACCAGTCTGCCCTTGGTATAGGTTACACTACTACAAACCATGGTATTCAAAACCCTCTAATCCGAGGTACAACTGTAGTTGTCCTCAATCACATCAAATGTCTAAGGAATGAACATAGCGATCCTCCTTAACCTGCATTGTGGATGACAAGGATATATCCTCAACTTGCCACCCCCACATACTCAACAGTATGTGCTCCGAGCTTCCCTTAGGAATACTCGTTTCACCATCCAACAATTTCTGACACTGAAGATGGCTCTGCGACACAGGGCACTACATGATTAGAGTTGCACTTGATTAGTTATGCCAATTGGGGTGAATTAAGGCTGTATCAAACAAGTGGACATACAAACCCTAATTCACTTCTAGCAAGCATATAAATATCACTACTTCAAAAGATATAAAATGTGTGAAACATAATTTCTCATTTCATCATCACATGGTACTATTCACTTGCCATTCATGAGACTACATTAGTCATAATACTATCATAAGATATAAATCATTTTCACAATATCACAGGGTATCAACCCTTATCAACACAAGAGGATTACACCTCATTCAGGGCTCAACCATGCCCAAAGGTCATTAAGACCATCATACTATTCCCCATAAGATCATCATTATCTTTCCATGCCTTATAACAAGGCTCAACAACATCACTTACATATAATACATCAGATCAAGATAATAATACATTAATGACCTAGGAGATATTCATAAACAATCATACCAGGGTTATATTAAGATTAAGAATATTCCTTTATTACATCAACATGTAAGGAATCTAGATATGATTAACCCTCATCATATTCATAATACACATGTTTAGCACAAGAAAGTATCAACCGTGTGGCTATGATAACCACCAATTAACACATTAAGGTTATGATCATATTAAGGAGGTTATTTCACCATCATGCCATCATATATGAAGGTTAAACATGAACACTCATCTTTATCTATTTGCATTAGAGTTAGGTTCAACAAGATAAATTATATTAATGTTACCAATCAGCACTCATACCCAAATCCTAACTCATGGCATCCCCATTGGATCATGGATGCATAAGGTGAAGCATCACCATAACATTCCATACTATTCTCAAGTATGAACCCACACATAAATCAAGGTGTAACCATCAGGTTATATCATAGGTATATCAAGATACACCTCATTAGGGTTACCCATTAATTCATTATTGTAATTATAAATCATAATCATACGAGGGAAAGGGTAATACTACAAGTTTAAGGCATTAAACCATAAAATTCTCATCATCAAAACCATAAGATTACACTACACACTTCACCCAAAACAATGGGAATATTGAGGCATCAACTTCTAACCATTAAATGTTGAAAAGGTAAACCCATTGGTCGTTTACATAAGTAAACATCTTGAAAAAACCACCTATGTAGTCACTGAGTTGTTCTATAGAAAGAGTCACCATCTAACCCTAGACATCCCTTTCTTAACAACATAAAAAGTTCCACTGAGAGTAGGGTAAAACCCACAAGTGATTGTTTATTTAAAACAAGTCGTAAGTAAATGAGCTTCTTAAGTTGATCTCATAAAGGAAACCATTTAAATCACTCTATTAGGACCAACACATTACATTGAGGCATCATTCCAATTTATTGGATGAAGAAACATTATATCTTAACCACTAGATCAAGTTCATATATTAAAACCATCCATTGGAGTATATGTCTGACCATTGCATTAAATGACCCAAGAAACCATTGGTTTCAGGCTTAATTGATGATAAAACTACATGCTTAACTCACCATAGGTTGTGAAGACCTGATTCACCATTTGCAGTGACCATTAAGTCACCATAGATTGTTAGATCAACACTATATTCATTAATCACCATCGAATATCAAACTTATATCACCATTGATTAATAGCATTATTAGGGTACTTAGTTGTTAATCACTAAGCTTCTAATTAGGCCAACACTTGATCTAAGGGGTGAACATCAGTAGACACCCTTGGTCACCACCCTTAGTTGTCATGAAGACAACACCATCGGTTGTTGCAATGGTACCACCATTGAGTCATGCGTTTATAGAAGAAAACAACTTTAAACCCTAAAATTGACCATTGGTTGATAGGTGTTTAGCACCTTCAGTTGTCAAACCAACCTGATCTAAGTCATAGTATACCTTAGGAATAACGTACACATGATTACAGGTTCATCTAGAACTGAAATCAGAACATGGAACATTATAAAAATCGAAATCCAAGTCAAGCATAGCTTTTTAGTGCATGGATCATCATTTAAAAGCAAGAACATGAGCTAGCAAGCTTATGGTAAGGAATAAACGCAGAGCAAGTTATACAAATTGCCTCTAATTAGAAGATAAAATCCCAAATAGAAGAAAACATGAGTAGTTAGGGTAGAAAATCCAAGCATAAGATGTGAACTCGTCCATCTAGCACCTTTCTTCATCCTATGAGCAAACCCTAAGCATAAGGAGCAAGAAAGGTAGGGTTTTAGAGATTTAGAGCAATTTCTACCATGGAACAACAAGGTTCCGACCTGGAAAAAGGTAGGAGGAAGGATAAAAAAGAAATAAATGAAGGAAATAAGGGGATTCTTACTCTTTTAGGTCAAGATCACTAGAAGGAAGCTTTTTAAACCCTAAAAGAGAGCAAAACAAAACCCTAGGAGCTTCCACCAAGAAATTTGCCTTCTTCTTCTACCTTGCATATGTACTCCATAGCTAAACATATAGGGAATGAGGTTCTTAGTAGGAGGGAAGTGGTGGAATGAAAAATTTGTGTTTGGGAGCTAAAAAATAGATATATAAAGCTCTAGGATAAGGGAGAGAAGAAGCATGAGGTGTCTAAAAAGCTCTCCATGCATCCATGGCCTTAAACTATTAAGGATAAGCAAGAAGCCACCCAAGAAGCTCCCCCACCATCCATAGAGACCTTCTTATCTCTCCTTCATCGAATTTTCAAGCCAATCAAATAAATCATTGGTTGATAGTTCCTAAAGGTAGCTCATCCATAAAGGGGTAAACCCTAAAATACCCTTAAGGAGAATACTTCCAAACCAAGGTTCAACTAGGAACCCCATGGCTCAAAAAGATCAAGAATGATGAGATAACATTAAAAGAACATAATTAAAGTGATAAATTGCAAAAAAAACCTATCAATTGGGTAAATTGTAGAAAAGTCCAAAATGTGCATAAAATTGCATAACTTGCACAAATAACATCCAAATTGGACCAAAATTGAAACTTAAGTTTGTCTTATGATTACAAAGAATATCACAAGGTTATATTAAGGTTCTAAACATTCAATTATGGTAGTTAAGTATGTTCAATACTTTAAGCAAGGTTAGGGGTCTCTCCACCATAAACCCCTAATAGAGATTTCGCCCCCAAAATCCAAGGTAAACAAAGATGGATACTTATCATGCACCTGATCCCCAATCTTCCACATGGTAACTTTCATATCATGATGATGTCACATTATTCTTGTCATGACCCATTACACTAAATGAGATTACTCAAAACATAAAGCACAATCAATCACTAAATAATCACATACCCAAATATATGGGTAAATTAAAACCGATTTCAATGTCAAAACCCACTCAAAAACATGTGCATGAGAGACCAACATCTCTTATATCCATACTATACCAAGAATTTGATACAAATGTTCTATTGCCTTAGCCACAACATATATACATAGAAGAACACTATTTGTATATATCACACAAACAAGCATTAACATGCTTACAAAATCCTGATTCATTTGAAACACCATATACAAACTTTTCCTGCCCGAACTTGAGAGTACATGGATGACTCTAGGACACACTAGACATCTAATCAACTTTACTAAAGATTCATTACTATAGATCCTCTTTTCTACCACATGTTTGTTTTCATCACTTCTAATTACCTAAAAAAATGTGGCGAACTACAAGGGTGAGATCCATGTCCCAACAAGAGATATAACCTCCAACAATGTTTATTGATTACAACATTTTTTTTGTAATTAAATAATTAAGTAGTTTAATCAGATATAAAAAATAAGATCAACAATACTGATGATTAACAAAATACATAAAGGAGCAGATAATAACTATCATCATTATCATCTTTTATCTTGTTGACAATATAAGCAATTTAGTAGCACATGTAGTTCTAGCATCATGAGAAAGTCTAGTAACATAGCATAGCTAACAACATGAGCATATCTAATTGTTTGAACATATCAACATTATAAGAAGAGCTAACAACATAAGTGTAACTACCTGGTTAAGCATGATTAGCAGTATATGCATCTCTAGTTACAAAGGCATGGCTATCATGCTAAATATAACTAACAACATAAGATATCTAGCATCATGATTATAATCAGACATAGTAGTATAGTTATCAACAAAAGCATAGCTACTGTATGTATGCATCTACAATCTTAAGCATATCCAAAACCTAAGTATATCTAATATCTCTTAACTGCACTAAGCATCATCTTTATGTAAAGATAACAAACAAGGTTTATCATCCAATGTGAAACGTCATGTATAACCCTAAACAAATATGCTACACGGTTGTATTACAACTTTTATTATGCCCTGGGGAAATTATACCGTACCATTCAAAGTCAAACCGACCCCTGTGAAGGGATATTCAATTCCATACAAGATCTAGGAGTATCAGTATCCTAAGATCTCTTCCCCTCGGTCAGTACGAGTAAAAAGGTAGTGACATATCAGTCAAAACTACCATCACACCGACATATAGTCAAGCTGAAAACTACTAGTCCAACCTTGGTACAGGTCACGACACTAGAAACCAGGGTATTCAAACCCAATCACTGAGGTACAACTGAAGTTTTCCTCTAATCACATCATGTTATAATCACCGAGACATGACCACAGCCGTTCTCAATCACATCAGATGTATGAGGCATGACCATAGCCAACCTCCATAATCTGCATTGTGGATGACAAGGATATATCCTCAACCTGCCACCCCCACATACTCAACAATATGTGCTCTTAGCTTCCCTTAGGAATACTCATTTCACCATCCAACAATTTATGACACTGAAGATGGCTCTGTGACACAGGGCACTACATGATTAGAGTTGCACTTGATTAGTTATGCCAATTGGGGTGAATTAAGGCTGCATCAAACAAGTGGACATACAAACCCTAATTCACTTCTAGCAAGCATATAAATATCACTACTTCAAAAGATATAAAATGCGTGAAACATAATTTCTCATCTCATCATCACATGGTACTATTCACTTGCCATTCATGAGACTACATTAGTCATCATACTATCACAAGATATAAATCATTTTCACAATATTACAGGGTATCAACCCTTATCAACACAAGAGGATTACACCTAATTCAGGGCTCAACCATGCCCAAAGGTCATTAAGACCATCATACTATCATAGGATATAAATCCTTTTCACAATATCATAGGGTATTAACCCATATCAACACAAGAAGATTACACCTCATTTAGGGCTCAGCCATGCCCAAAGGTTATTAAGAGCATCATATTATTCCCTGCAAGATCATCATTATCTTTGCATGTCTTATAACAAGGATCAATATCATTACTTACATATAACACACTGGATCAACACAATATTGCATTAATGAGCTAGGAGATATTCATAATCAATCATAGCAGGGTTATATTAACACTAAGAACATTCCTTTATTACATCAACATGCAAGGAATATAGATATGATTAACACTCATCATATTCATAATGCACATGTTTAGCATAAGAAAGTATCCACCATGTGGCTATGATAACCAACAATTAACATATTAAGGTTATGATCATATTAAGGAGGTTATTCCACCATCATTCCATCATATACGAATGTTAAACATGAATACTCATCTTTATCTATTTGCATTAGAGTTAGGTTCAACAACATAAATCATATTAATGTTACTAATCAACACTTATACCCAAATCCTAGCTCACGACATCCCCATTGGATCATGGATGCATACGGTGAAGCATCACTATCACATTCCCTACTTTTCTCAAGTATGAACCCCCACATAAGTCAAGGTGTAACCATCAATTTATAGAATACTAGGGTTTCAACAATAATAGAGTACTCCATGGTTGTATTAGTCATTCAAGGACTATTCATACCCAATTACCATCATTTAGTTATATTAAATCTAGGTATAACAAGCTATACCTAATTAGGGCTACATATCAACGCAATGTGGTTATCATCCCTTCTATTCATATGAGTGAATAGGTAAGGCTAACTTATTAAAGGTAACCCTCCATTTGATCCATCATCATTCAACCCATATCACCATACCACAATGTCACCCAGAACCATTGGATGCTTAAAAGGTAACACTATTGGTTGTTTACATAAGTAAACACCTTAGATAAAACACCTATGAAGTCCTTGATTTGTGCTCTAGAAAGAGTCACCATATAACACTAGACATCCCTTGATTAATAACATAAAAAGTTCCATTAAGAGTGGGTAAAACCCACAATCGACTATTCAGTTAAAAAAAGCCATCCATTGTCAACAATTAAGCTCCTTAAGTTGATCATATAAAGGAAACCATCTAAATCACATTATTAGGACCAACATATTACATTAGCCATCATTCCACCTTAATGGAGGAATAAACAGTAGATCTCGACCATTGGGTCAAGTTCACATGTTAAAACCATCAATTACAATATAGGTCTGACCATTGCATCAAGTGACCCAAGAAACCATTGGTCTAAGGATTAATTGATGCTAAAACTGTATGATTAACTCCCTATATATTGTAGAGACCTAATCCACCATCACTAGTGATCATTAAATCACTATAGGTTGTTAGATCAACAATATATTCATTAATCAACATCAAATATTAAGTTGATGTCATCATTGATTGATATCATCAGTATTGTACTTAATGATTGATCATTATACTTTTAATTGATCCAAAACCTGACCTAAGGGGTGACCATAGGTTGTCACCATCATCTGAAACCTTTGATCATGACCATGAGTTGTTACAAAGACAACACCATAGGGTTGTTGCAATGGTACCATCATCGGGTTATGGTTTATAGAAGAAATCAGCTTTAAACCCTAAAATTGACCATTGTTTGATAGGTGCTTAGCACCAAAGGTTGTCAAAACAACCTGATCCAAGTCATATTATACCTTAGGATTAACATACACATGATCACATGTTCATATATAACTAAAACCAGAATAGGGAACATTATAAAAATCGAAATCCAAGTCAAGCATAGCTTTTTAGTGCATGGATCATCATTTTCAAGCAAGAATATGATCCAGAAAGCTTATAGTAAGAAATAAATGTGGAGCAAGTTATAAAACTTGCCTCTAATAAGAAGATGAAACCCCACACCGAAGAAATCTTGAGCAGGTACGGTAGAAAATCCAAGAATAACTATGAGTTCGTCCATCTAGCACCTTTTTCATCAAATGAGCAAATCCTAAACATAAGGAGCAAGAAAGGTAGGGTTTTAGAGCTTTAGAGAAAATTCTACCATGGAATATTTTTTTCTAGTTGTGCACTACTGATTTTAACATTTAACAAAGTAAATTAGGTTCGATCAATCGTGTAATTTCACTAATTCACATCACACATATTAGTCAACTAATAAGCGTCGTACAAGCGTTAATAATTAAAACGTGCAAATTTGGAAATCGAGCGGTGCCGACACTGCCTGGAACCCAGGTATATGCTGTTAACTGTGTCAAACACAGATCAAACCAAAATTGTAATGACACATCCCGCTATCATACAAACAATGAGACATTACATGAAAACACGCTGAAACACCATAATCCACATGCTACCAAAAACACGGGTTAATTAAAACCGATTGCGGAAAGTAGATAAAAGAGAACTATTACATCTAGATCTTCATCTTCAAGGAAACATGTTATATAAATATTCACAAGTATGGATATATGTCCACAGCTTATAGGAACCAACTGTCCCATCAGCACCAGAGTTCATCACCTATTTATACATATATTATAGGCCACGTCAGGCCAATAATAGGATATACAAAATCACAATAGATAGTCATCGTGAAACATCGTCAAAACACCTCTGAGGACCTGAGAGTATAGGGATGACTCTAGGAATCTACTACAAAACCACCAAAACAACAGCATGTCCATCTCTTGCCTTCTACTGCTCTTCTTCTTACTGCTCGGCCGCAACCTCGTGACCATCACCACGTCTAGTGTGACCACCTAAAAAGGTTGTAAACTAGCGGGGTGAGACACACAATCCCAATGAGAAACATAACTCCCCGCCAAAACTATAAAACCGCAGAAGGTTTAAAGAAGATAAAGCATATAGCAGGTAAAGTCATATACTAAGAGCAGCATACTGAGCATAACTATTATTATCATCAATCTTACCAAGTTATTCGGGGGGCATATAACCTGATTTTCTTTATGGAACATGATTGATAAGATAAGATTTATAAGATCTTACCACATAACATAAGGAACATATATGTAACTACAAGGTATAACAAGACCAACTACACAAGCAAGGCCTCAACCAATGTTCTATGTTTTGCCTTAAGCAATAAATACTATTCAGCTGGATTATGTTTTATTATGCCCTGAGGAAGTGAGATGTCCCTGCTCAAATCCAACCTTCGGTTGCGAAGCCCAAAATTGGTGCCATACAAGGTCAATGGGAGAGGCAGACTCCATGACCTCACTTCCTTGTGGTCAGTGCACGAAAACCAAAGTAGGACCACAGTCTCATTCTTATATGGCCTCAACCTCAGGGTCAGCTCTACAAGCTACCCATATCTATAGCTCAGCTTGACACAGGTGCTAGTATACTTTTGAGCCACGGGCCTGATCACCATGCTCTTGAGCCATGAACACATTCATGCTCTAACTCATTGAGTCATGGGCCTGTTCACCATGCTCTTTACCATATGGAGTCTACAACCACAGTTGTATTCTAATCCTCCTATTTTCAGCTAGGAGAAACCCCACATATTCAATTATATGCGCTCCAGGTAATCCCGCAGGATAAACCTCTTTCACCATCACCAAATTCTGATGATGATAGATCTATGACCAGGACAAACTATATGATATGTTCTACTGTATTTAATTAGTATATTTTAAGTGAATTGTTGAGGCAACCAAGTTGTAAAACATAAACAACATTGAGTTCATTAATATTGTCACTATCATGCGATCTCAATCCCTCCTCACAGATTGCTACTACCTCTCAAGGCATCAACATCCTACATCAACATCGTGGGATAGCAATCCCTTATCTCATCATCAGAGGATAACACCTCAACTAGGCACTCAGGCTTTATCAAGTCCTCAGACCTATCTCATCATACTGGTGATGCATGTTATCTCATCAACAAGGATTATTATCATTTAGTGTTATTCAAAGCACATATAACTCATAGATCTTACCTGGCTATGAATCCAGTTAATATACCTGCATTATTAGTATACATATCAAGAGAGATAAATTAAATCACTGAACATAGATATTTATGATTATCATGCTATCATGTTTGGAACAACATCCATGATTATATGAAGCATAAGTTGTATCAATCATATTATTGTTATCAAACCATGAGCATACACTATGCCCTATTCTTGTGAACATAACCATGTATCTTATCATCTTATGTAGCAACATCTTAGATTCCCAACATACTCTAGTTTACAACCTACCATCATATCCCATTACTATGATAGATGCAGGTTCATGGTGATTAATCCATTTATTAGGATTTCTGGGTTAAACATAACCTTCACCAAATATTCCAACTTCCCTTACTATAAGTGTGGCGGGTAGCACCACCCTCACCAAAAGAAAAGTGGGCAAGATCTTATCCCTCATAATAGCCTATCGGCTAGGTTTTTCAAACCCTAAAGCACCTATGTCACCATATCGGCCATCAACACTTCACCCTATCGTGCACTAGACAACAACCAACACTGGGTTGTGTCGTGCAACTTGTACTAGAGGGGTGTATTGTGCACAAGCAGCTAGCGTATCATAACTTATCCTATCGACCAAGAACCCTATCATTTACTAGGGTTAGGGTTTCTATCGACCAACCCTCTCAACAAGGATCATATCGACTAGGAGCATGGCGCCCAAGACACCCTATCACCCAACCATCAAACCATGTCATCCAAGGGACCCTCATGTCGACCAAGGCAATCTATCGCCCAAAGCATCATGTCGTCCATGGGCAAGGTGGCCACTAAGGCATCATATCGGCTAACTCAACTTAGGGTGTGTCATGCAAACACAAACCCCATGCCCAACACAAGGTTACCCATCTTACTCATATCGTTCAAGGAAGAGGCTAGGGTGTCGCCCACCTATAACACACAAAACTAAGGCACCACAAGAATGACTATCATCCAACTAGGTCAAGCACCTTATATCGGCCACCACTAAGGCACCTATTAGGGTTTCACCATGCAAACACCATGTCGGGCAACTCAAGACCAAACCATGTCACCCATAATAGAGATAACTTACCAGCCACCATGCCGACCAAGGGAACATCCAAAGCAAGGGATCATCTTGGCCAAAGCATATCGTCCAAGGATACTAACAAGGTGAAATGGGTCATATCAGGCACAAAGCCTAACAGGGCTCAACTCAACATATCGGCCAAGCTAAAACCCACAAAAGGGTGTATCGTGCAAGGGTACAAGAACCTCACCAAGATGGTCATCTTCAACCTCAAACTCTTAGCAACAAACCCTAATTGATCAAAATAGTTGTCTCACCTCTCAACAACCAAGTGAGAGGGGTTTTGTACAACCTCCATCACAAATCGGGCAACATGATAGATCATCTCCAACTTAGGTTATCACTCATCAAAGGCTCGCCTCTCAAATCCATGGTGAGAGGAGGGTGTTGCCCACACAACTAGAGCATAGACTCACCTCTCAACGACTAAGGAAGAGAGGGGTTTTGCCTACACAACTAGAGCTCAAAATCACTTCTCAAAACCAAGGAGAGAAAGGGGTATTGCCCCAAACGAAACCCTAATCTATGGGTTCGGCCAACTAGGTCCAAAGGTACACAAGAAACAACAACTTCATCAACCACATGATCACTATATCCACAAGATTAAAGGTACATGCTAGAGCAAGAAACATATCTAACAACATGTATGGCAGATCATGATCATATATGAACATGAAACATAAAAGAAGGTAGTGTAGTTAGGGTTAGAAGTTATGTAACCCGCCTTAAGCAAGCTCCTCAAGCTCCAAAGCTCCAAGATTTAAGCTCCTAGCTCCAAGGAACACCACCTATGGTTTGGCCACCAAGCTAGAGGAAGAAGTAGAGAACTCCTTCAAAGGGATCGACCACCAAGAACACCAAGGGAAGGTGTATTGTGCACCAAGGAAGAGGGAGGCAACAAAGAACTAAAGGGCTCCTAAGCAATTGAAAGGGAAGGTATATATAGAAGAGGATGAAGGGGGAACTAAGGCAATGTGTCATCCCACTTAGGGACACTTGTCCATGGGCAATGCCACCTTCTCATCTTGCCACATACACATGTCCAAGGCATTTGCCACATGCAAGCATCAAGCACCAAGTGTCCACAAGGGGGGTGACACAAACGATGCTAAGAGTCAAAGATGGTCATAGGACGATACATCCTCTTGGGTGATACACTCATGCCCGACACAAGACATGACCGACACACACTAGGACGACACAAGCACCCAAACACTCCCTTACCCGATACAAGGCCCATCAAGGCAAGACAAAGCCCAAACAAGGAAAACCAAGGCTCAACAAATCCCAAGGATACTCAAGCAACGAGCCCAACCCATCCTATCTACTCTAGAGGATGCAAGGAGAGAGAGAAACATCTCTCAAGGTGACAAACTTGCTCATCAACCCTAAACTTGGGTTATTTGCAAGTAGCACCTCCAACTCTCAACAAAGCACAAACAAACCCTAAACACCACTTGATGTGATTAGCAAGCAACTAAACATAAGGGTTAGGCAAAGAAAATAGGATAAGACCAAAATGGAGGTCAGAGTCCTTACAAGCCATAAACCCCTACAAAAGGATTTCACCCTCGAAATCTGAAGAAAAAAGTGAGGGATACTTCCTCCTCATCTCTTCCTCAAGCTCCCACATGGTTTTCTCAACACCACGATGATGCCAAAGAACTTTCACAAGCGCCGGGTCCTTCCTTTTCAACTTCTTTACTCTTCTGTCAAGAATCATCACTGGACCTTCCTCGTAGGTCACATCTTCATCGAGCTCAAACTCAATTGGCTGTATCATTGTCCTTGTGTCTGGATGACTTTTCTTCAGCATATTGATATGGAACACCAGATGTAACCTGTGTAACTCTGACGGCAACTCTAACTTGTAATCTACCTTGCTAACATGTGCTAGTACTGGGTATGGCCCCATAAACCTGGGTGCCAGTTTGCCTTTCTGGCCAAACCTCAGCACACCTTTCCAAGGTGAGACCTTGAGATACACTTTGTCTCCCACCTGGAACTCTAAAGGTCATCGATGATTATCTACGTATGACTTCTGTCTATCCTGTGCCACTTTCAACTTTTGCTATATCACTATGATCTTCTCTGTTGTCTGCTGCACTAACTCAGGACCCAAAAGCTGATACTCACCAGACTCATACCAACATAGAGGAGATCTATACTTCCTGCCATATAGAGCCTCATAAGGAGCCATGTCGATGCTCCACTGGTGACTATTGTTGTAGGTGAACTCTATCAAACTGAGATGTACATCCCAACTGCCTAAGAACTGCAAAACACAAGCTCGGAGAAGATCCTATAAAGTATGAATAGTCCTTTCAGACTGCCCAGTCTGCGGATGGAAAGCAATACTGAACCTCAACTGCATTCCCAATGCTTTGTGCAGTTGTTCCCAAAAATGACTTGTGAACTGAGGACCTCTATCAGAAACTATCGTTGTTGGTACACAGTGAAAACACACTATCTCATCCACATATATCCGAGCAAGCTTCTATGCTGTATATGTTGTCTTCACGGGTATGAAATGAGAAAATTTTGTCAATCTGTCCACTATCACCCAAATGGAATCATGATTCTTAGGTGTCCTTGGCAGACCAACTATGAAATCCATGGTTATATGATCCCATTTCCACTATGGTATTGGCATGGGTTGCAACGTACCTGTCGGCTTCTGATTCTCAACCTTAACTTGCTGGCATACCACACACCTAGCCACAAACTTGGCTACATTTCTCTTCAAGCCAGACCACCAATATAGGTCCTTCAGATTATGATACATCTTGGTGACACCTAGATGCATTGCATACATCGATGTGTGCACTTCCTCGAGTACTAGCTTTCTCAGATCATCAACATCGGGGACCATCATCCTACCATGATAGCAAACTAGTCCATCCTCAGACTCATGGAACCCATCATGCTTTTCACTGCCATACTTTGATCTTATCAACTGAAATGAAGCATCTGCCTGCTGTGCATCTTTGAATAGCTGTCTCAATGTAGGCTTTACTTGCATCTGTGCCAATACTCCTGCCAATAAGGAAACTTCTAATTGTACACTCATCTACTGCAAAGAAATGAACATATCCCACCTATGGCATACCAAGGAACTCAATTGTACCTTCTCCATAGAGCGAGAAGAAGACTTCCTACTAAGCGCATCAACTACCACGTTTGCCTTACCAGGATGATACTCAATGGTGCAATCATAATCATTGATAAAATCTATCCAGCGACGCTGTCGCATGTTCAGCTCACTTTGTGAGAAGATGTACTTCAAGTTCTTATGATCTGTAAAGATCTGACACACTTCCCCACAAAGATAGTGTCTCCAAATCTTTAATGCATGGACCACCGCTGCCAGCTCCAGATTATGTGTCAAATAGTTCTCCTCATGTTTCTTAAGCTGTCACAATGTAAAAGAAACCACATGATCCTCCTGCATTAGCACACATCCTAAGCCTTTCTTGGAAGCATTGCAGAAAACAACATAGCCTTTCTCCTTCAAGCTTTGCAAAGCTTGCTGACAACAATCGTTCCAAACAAAAGGTACATCCTTCCTAGTCAACTTTGTTAACGACAGCGCGGTTACACTAGAATTTCTTATAAACCTCCGGTAGTATCCTGCTAAACCCAAAAAACTATAAACTTCTATTGGTGTCTTTGGTTGCTCCCAATCCACAACTGACTCCAACTTCTTTGGGTCTACTCTGACTCCTTCTGCATATATCACATGACCCAAGAAAGTCACTTCTTTGAACCATAACTTGCACTTGCTAAACTTGGCATACAACTGATGTTGGTGAAGAAGAGTCAAAGCTTGTCAAAGATGTTGTTCATGCTCTTGACTGTCCCGACTATAGATCAGGATGTCATCTATAAAAACTACAACAAACTGATCTAGAAACGGACGGAACACCCTGTTCATCAGATCCATGAAAGCAATAGGTGCATTGGTTAGCCCAAACGACATAACCACAAACTCAAAGTGACCATACCTCATCCTAAAAGCTGACTTTGGTATGTCATCTGCCTTAATCCTCAATTGATGATATCCGGACCATAGATCAATCTTCAAGAACACTGTAGCATCATGCAACTGACCGAACAAATCGTCTATCCTCAATAATAGGTACCTGTTCTTGATCGTAACTTTGTTCAACTACTGGTAATCTATGCACAACCGCATCGATCCATCCTTCTTCTTTACGAACATGACTAGAGCACCCCACAATGATGTGCTCAGCCTGATGAAACCTTTATCCAACAACTCCTGTAACTGCTTCTTCAGCTCTGCCATCTCGACTGGAGCCATCCTGTATGGTGTCTGGGCAACTGGTTGTATTCCTAGCACTAGATTGATCTCAAAGTCAATCTCTTGAGGTGGGGGAACACCGGGAAAATCATCGGGAAACACATCCAAAAACTCTCAGACAACAGGAAACTCCTCAAGGCTAGGATCTTTTGCCTTGGTATCCATAACTTGAGCTAAGAACACCTTACATCCTTGCCGCAACAACTTCTCTGCCACCATAGGTGACACTAAGCACGTTGGAAGTATCTTTCTATCTCCTTGGAATATCCACTTCTTACCACCGTCATCAAACATTGCTTGCTTAGAACCATAGTCCAACACAACCTTATACTTCTCTAAGGTATCCATCCCAAGGATCACATTAAATCCATGCATATCAAGTGGTATAAGATCCACTTGTATACTGTGTCCCAAAAAAGATAGAACACAAGATGGACACACCTCTCGAAGCATCGAGGAACCATCAAGAGGGGTTTCTAGAAACAGACTATCCTTCCTACAACTAACAGGAAAAAGATAGTTTTCAAGCATAGATCGTACGATAAAAGAGTGTGTAGCACCCAGGTCAACCAGAACAGATATAATGCAAGAAGAAGACAAATTAGAATGAAATAACTCCATCTGACCTGCCACCACTCACGGGTTGACTATCACCTCTGGCTGACTCATAGCATAGAATCGAGTCATTGCTTGCTGTCATCTACATCCTCTGCTTCCTTGAGCAGACGATCCCGCTTATGACGCTTGACCGTGTCCTCGCCCTTTGTTACTAATGGACTGTTGTCTATCTGACCCTTGTTGATTCTGCCTCAGCTGTTGTGTCACTTCAACATCTCTCTTTGGGCAATTTGACCTCAAGTGCCCAGTCTGTCCACAGTGGTAACATGGCCTACCTTCTATCTGTGGCCTAGATGGACCTGCCACTGTTATCGAAGTTGTACTATGAGCTTTGGATTGCAAAAATCCACACCCTCTTCCCTTACTCGGAGACCACAGATATGGTGCACAAGAAATTTACATAGCGGAAGGTTCCGAATACCTTGGCTTCTTGAAGCCATCAAAACTCTGTCTTTGAAACTGAGTAGGCCTTTTCTTGGTCATGGACTCCCTTTTCTCCCTGATAGATTGTTCAATCCTTCATATGGACTCCATGAACGTGGAAAACCGCTCCCGATTCTCCAAAGTAGCAACATGTGTTGACAACTCAGCACTCAAACCCTTCTCAAACCGTCTGATCCGCTCATCATCTGTCACCACCATGTGAGGGAAAAACCTCAGCAATTTCATAAAATTGGCTTCATACTCGGTGATGATCATCGATCCTTAGCGCAGACACTCAAACTGGTTGATATTCTCATCCAGATACATCTTTGAGAAGTATCGGCTAACGAACTCCTGTCGGAAAACCTCCCAACAGATCACCTCACTGGGTCGCTTCTCCTCTTCAATGGCCTACCAGTGGCCATCACTACCTTTCATAAGGTAGACAACATGCTTTACTTTGTCTGCTTCGGGGATGTCGAGGATCTGGAAGGCCTTCTCGAGACCTGTCAGCCACAGATCAACATCCACTATATCAGCCGTTCCAACGTAATCCGAAGCTCTGACTCGACAAAGCTTCTCAAAGGTCTTCCCAACGCCTGAAGATTCACCATGGGGAGCCTTTGATCTTAGTAGAGGCATTGACACTCTTTCCACCATGTGATTCATTATAGCATCAACTGCCCCATAAGCCGCTAATAGGCATGGTTTTCAAGAATGGCTGGGTCAAGTTGGGGGACCTCAGGCACCTGATCTTCATGTGCCTACAGTCTTGGTCCATCAACTGATGCAACATTGCTGCTCTCGACAACATGTTCTTCATGTTTTCCAGACATCTTTAAGCTTTATCTTCTGCTGAGAGCAGAAGGTTATTGTAAGAAAATATGGACAACTCATAAGAACAGACACAAACTAGTCCTAGATCCCTATAGACTCAGAGACCCTAGGGCCATGATACCAAAACTATAATGACACATCCCGCTATCATACAGACAACGAGACGTTATGCGAAAATATGCGGAAACACCATAATCCACATGCTACCAAAAACACGGGTTCATTAAAACCGATTGCGGAAAGCAGATAAAAGATAACTATTACATCCAGATCCTCATCCTATAAGGAAATATGTTATATAAATATGCACAAGCATATATATATATGTCCACAACTTATAGGAACCAGCTGTCCCGTAGCACCAAAGTTCATCAGTTGTTTATACATATATTATAGGCCACGTCAAGCCAACAATAGGATATACAAAATTACAATAGCTAGTCATCATGAAACATCATCAAAACACCTCTGAGGACCTGAGAGTACAGTGATGACTCTAGGACTCTACTACAAAACCACCAAAACAACATAATGTGCATCTCTTGCCTTCTACTTCTCTTCTTCTTACTGCTCGGACGCAACCTTGTGACCACCACCACGTCTAGCGCGACCACCTAAAAAGGTTGTAAACCAGTGGGGTGAGACATAGTCCCAGCAAGAAACATAACTCCCCACCGAAACTATAAAACCTCAGAAGGTTTAAAGCAGATAAATTAGATAGCTAGTAAAGACATATAATAAGAGCAGCATACTGAGCAAGACTATTATTACCATCAATCTTACCAAGATATCCGGGGGGCATATAACCTGATTTTCTTTATGGAACATGATTGACAAGATAAGATTTATACGATCATACCAGATAACATAAGGAACATATAAGTAACTACAAGGTATAATAAGACCAACTACAGAAGCAAGGCCTCAACCAATGTTCTGTGTTTTGCTTTAAGTAATAAATACTATTAGGCTAGATTATGTTTTATTATGCACCGAGGAAGTGAGCTGTCCCTACTCAAATCCAACCTTCGGCTGCAAAGCCCAAAACCAGTGCCATACAAGGTCAATGGGAGAGCCAAACTCCATGACCTCACTTCCTCATTGTCAGTGCACGAAAACCAAAGTAGGACCACAGTCTCATGCTTATATGGCCTCAGCCTCAGGGTCATCTCCGCAAGCTACCCATATCTCTATCTCACCTTGACACATGTGCTAGTATACTTTTGAGCCACGGGCTAGATCACCATGCTCTTGAGCCATGGACACATTCATGCTCTAACTCATTGAGTCATGGGCCTATTCACCATGATCTTTACCATATAGAGTCTACAACCACAGTTGTACTCTAATCCTCCTATTTTCAGCTAGGAGAAACCCCACATATTCAACAATATGCGCTCTAGGTAATCCCGTAGGATAAACCTATTTCACCATCACCAAAATCTAACGATGATGGATCTATGGCCAGGGAAAATTACATGATATGTTCTACTATAATTAATTAGTATATTTTAAGTGAATTGTTGAGGCAACCAAGTTGTAAAACATAAAAACCATTGAGTTACATTAATATTGTCACTATCATGGGATCTCAATCCCTCCTCACAGATTGCTACTTCCTCTCAAGGTATCAACATCCTACATCAACATCCTGGGATAGCAATCCCTTATCTCATCATCAGAGGATAACACATAAACTAGGCACTCAGGCTTTATCAGGTCCTCAGACCTATCTCATCATACTGGTGATGCATGTTATCTCATCAACAAGGATTATTATCATTTAGTGTTATTCAAAGCACATATACCTCATAGCTCTTACCTGACTATGAATCCATTTAATATACTTGCATGATTAGTATACATATCAAGAGAGATAACTTAAATCACTGAACATAGATATTTATGATTATCATGCTATCATGTTTGGAACGACATCCATGATTATATGAAGCATAAGTTGTATCAATCATATTATTGTTATCAAACCATGAGCATACACTATGCCCTATTCTTGTGAACATAACCATGTATCTTATCATCTTATGTAGCAACATCTTAGATTCCCAACATACCCTGGTTCACAACCTACCATCATATCCCATTACTATCATTGATGCAAATTCAAGGTGATTAATCCATTTATTAGGATTTCTAGGTTAAACTTAACCTTCACCAAAGATTCCAACTTCCCTCACTATAAGTGTTGTGGGTAGCACCAACCTCACCAAAAGAAAAGCAGGCAAGATCTTATCCCTCATAATAGCCTATCAGATAGGGTTTTCAAACCCTAAAGCACCTATGTCACCATATCGGCCATCAACACTTCACCCTATCGTGCACTAGAGAGCAACCAACACTGGGTTGTGTCGTACAGCTTGTACTAGAGGGGTGTATCATGCACAAGCAGCTAGGGTATCATAACTTATCCTATCGACCAAGAACCCTATCGTTTACTAGGGTTAGGGTTTTTATCGGCCAACCCTCTCAACAAGGATCATATCGACCAGGAGCATGGTGCCCAAGACACCCTATTGCCCAACCATCAAACCATGTCATCCAAGGGACCCTCATGTCGGACAAGGAACTCTATCTCCCAAAGCATCATGTCATCCATGGGCAAGGTGGCCACTAAGGCATCATATCAGCTAACTCAACTTAGGGTGTGTCATGCAAACACAAACCCCATGCCCGACACAAGGTTGTCCATCTTACTCATATCATTCAAGGAAGAGGCTAGGGTGTCACCCACCTATAACACACAAAACTAAGGCACCACAAGAATGCTTGTCATCCAACGAGGTCAAGCATCTTATATCGGCCACCACTAAGACACCTATTAGGGTTTTACCATGAAAACATCATGTCAGGAACTCAATACCAAACCATGTCTCCCATAACAGAGATAACTTACCAGCCACCATGTCGACCAAGGGAACATCCAAAGCAAGGGATCATCTCGGCCAAAGCATATCATCTAAGGATACTAACATGGTGAAAGCGGTCGTATTGGGCACAAAGCCTAACAGGGCTCAACTCAACATATCGGCCAAGCCAAAACCCACAAAAGGGTGTATCGTGTAAGGGAACAAGAACCTCACCAAGATGGTCATCTTCTACCTCAAACTCTTAGCAACAAACCCTAATTGATCAAGATAGTTGGCTCACCTCTCAACAACCAAGTGAGAGGGGTTTTGCACTACCTTCATCACAAATTAGGCAACATGATAGATCATCACTCATCAAAGGCTCACCTCTCAAATCCATGGTGAGAGGAGGGTGTTGCCCAAGAAAATAGAGCATAGACTCACCTCTCAATGACTAAGGAAGAGAGGGGTTTTGCCTACACAACTAGAGCTCAAACTCACTTCTCAAAACCAAGGAGAGAATTGGGTATTGCCCCAAACGAAACCCTAATCTATGGGTTCGGCCAACTAGGTCCAAAGGTACACAAGAAACAACAACTTCATCAACCACATGATCACTATATCCACAAAATTAAAGGTACATGCTAGAGCAAGAAACATATCTAACAACATGCATGGCCGATCATGATCATATATGAACATGTAACATAAAAGAAGGTAGCGTAGTTAGGGTTAGAAGTTATGTAACCCGCCTTAAGCAAACTCATCAAGCTCCAAAGCTCCAAGCTCCAAGGCACACCACCTATGGTTCGACCACCAAGCTAGAGGAAGAAGAAGATAAATCCTTCAAAGGGATCGGCCACCAAGTACACCAAGGGAAGGTGTATCATGCACCAAGGAAGAGGGAAGCAACAAAGAACTAAATGGATCCTAAGCAAGTGAAAGGGAAGGTATATATAGAAGAGGATGAAGAGGGAACCAAGGCAAGGTGTTGTCCCACTTAGGGACACTTGTCCATGGGAAATGCCACCTTCTCATCTCGCCACATCCACATGTCCAAGGCATTTGCCACATGCAAGCATCAACCACCAAGTGTCCACAAGAGGGGTGACACAAACAATGCTAAGAGTCAAAGATGGTCATAGGCCGACACATCCTCTTGGGTGATACACTCATGCCCGACACAAGCCATGGCCGGCACACACTAGGCCGACACAAGCACCGAAACACTCCCTTGCCTGATACAAGGCCCATCAAGGCAAGACAAAACCCAAACGAGGCAAAACAAGGCTCAACAAAGCCCAAGGATACTCAAGCAACGAGCCCAACCCATCCTCTCTACTCTAGAGGGTGCAAGGAGAGAGAGAAACATCTCTTAAGGTGACAAACTTGCTCATCAACCCTGAACTTGGGTTATTTGCAAGTAGCACCTCCAACTCTAAACAAAGCACAAAAAAACCCTAATCACTACTTGAGCTGATTAGCAAGCAACTAAACACCAGGGTTAGGCAAAGAAAACAGGATAAGCCCAAAATAGAGGTCAGATTCCTTACAAAAATAGTGCATTTTATTGAGTCAAATTATGCGATTGGGAGTGAGATTCTACTCACTGTGGTTCAAGACGTTCGAATACGACTGGAAATACATCTAGAGTCTATTTTCGGGCGTCAGTGGGGATATCTTCTACCTCCGAACATCCCTGGATTCAAACATGCACATCACACAACTCTTGGTTTGAGCGTCACTCGATGTTGCTTTGTGCTTGGACCTTAAAGACGATTTCAAAGCATCATTCCTCGGTGCTTCCTTGTGCCCAAGGTGGCTCAAGGCCATGATTGTTGCTGCTCGAGCCAGCTAGGGTGCTGCCCTACTGGTTGGGCATCGCGGTTGAGCAAGGAAGAGGAAGGAGGAGATGACACTACGGATAGGGTGTCAAACGTTGCTTGCTTGGTGCTGCAGCTCGTGCCCAAACAACTACTGATCGTAGCTGTTGTTGTTGTTTCTCCTCTTACTTGGGGCTCCACCCTTGCTAGTTGGGAGTCGCAGTTAGGGCTAGGATGAAGGGGACGACAGAGGCATTATTGGAGGTTTGAGGGTGCTGTGGCGCCACCCCTCACTTTCCCTTAGCTGGTGGCTACACCAAACAATCTCTGGTCGGTGCTGCAAGGGCTGGCGGGCTGTTGCTGCTGGCTGACCTTCTCTGGTTGGTCGGGGAACTGGTGATGGGTGCTGATAAGACAAGCTAGATTAGGAAGAAAGGAAGGAGAGGAGTGGGCGGAGGTATGGTGCTATTGGACGAAGCCAAGGATGCCCAAAATTGCCCCATCCATCGCCCTAGGTGCGGCCTGCTACTCTTTTATCAGGCGCCACTCAAGCAGTCGATCGTGTGAAGGAGAGGGGATAAGGGAGAAGAAGTAGCCGACCCACTTAAGGAAATAAAAATCAAATACTAGAAAAATTGCAGCCAAGGATATATCCTCAACCTGCCACCCTCCACAATCTGCATTGTGGATGACAAGGATATATCCTCAACCTTCCACCCCCACATACTCAACAGTATGCGCTCTGAGTTTCCCTTAGGAATACTCGTTTCACCATCCATCAAGTTCTAACACTAAAGATGGCTCTATGACACATGGCACTACATGATTAGAGTTTCCCTTGATTAGTTATGACAATTGGGTGAATTAAGGATTCATCAAACAAGTGGACATACAAACCCTAATTCATTTCTAGCAAGCATATAAATATTAAAATTTGAAAAGATATAAAACATATGAAACATAATTTCTCATCTCATCATCACATGGTAATATTCACTTGCCATTCATGAGACTACACCAGTCATCATGCTATCACAAGATAATAATCTTTTTCACAATATCACAAGGTATCAACCCTTGTCAACATAAGAGGATTACTCCTCATTTAGGGCTCAACCATGCCCAAAGGTCATTAAGACCATCATACTGTCATAGGATATAAATCCTTTTCACAATATCATAGGGTATTAACCCTTATCAACACAAGAGGATTACACCTCATTTAGGGCTCAACCATGCCCAAAGGTTATTAAGACCATCATATTATTCCCTACAAGATCATCATTATCTTTGCATGTCTTATAACAAGGCTCAATAGCATTACTTACATATAACACACTGGATCAACACAATATTGCAATAATGAGCTAGGAGATATTCATAATCAATCATAGAAGGGTTATATTAACATTAAGAAAATTCCTTTATTACATCAACATGCAAGGAATATAGATATGATTAAAACTCATCATATTCATAATGCACGTGTTTAGCATAAGAAAGTATCAACCATGTGGTTATGATAACCAACAATTAACATATTAAGGATATGATCATATTAGGGAGGTTATTCCACCATCATTCCATCATATAAGAATGTTAAACATGAATACTCATCTTTATATATTTGCATTAGAGTTAGGTTCAATAAGATAAATCATATTAATGTTACTAATCAACACTTATACCCAAATCCTAACTCACAACATCCCCTTTGGATCATGGATGCAAAAGATGAAGCATCACTATCACATTCCCTACTTTTCTCAAGTATGAACCCCCACATAAATCAAGGTTTAACCATCAAGTTATAGCATACTAGGGTTTCAACAATAATAGAGTACTCCATGGTTGTATTAGTCATTCAAGGACTATTCATACCTAATTACCATCATTTAGTTATATTAAAGCTAGGTATAACAAGCTATACCTAATTAGGGTTACATATCAACACAATATGGTTATCATCCCATCTATTCATATGAGTGAATAGGTAAGAATAACTTATTAAAGGTAACCCTCCATTTGATCCATCATCATTCAACCCATATCGCCATACCACAATGTCACAAAGAACTATTGGATGCTTAAAAAGTAAGACTATTGGTTGTTTACATAAGTAAACACCTTGGATAAACCACCTATGAAGTCCTTGATTTGTGCTCTAGAAAGAGTCACCATCTAACCCTAGACATCCCTTAATTAATAACATAAAAAGTTCCATTGAGAGTAGGATAAAACCCACAATCAACTATTCAGTTAAAACAAGCCATCCATTGTCAACAATTAAGCTCCTTAAGTTCATCATATAAAGGAAACCATCTAAATCACATTATTAGGACCAACATATTACATTAGCCATAATTTCACCTTAATGGAGGAATAAACATTATATCTTGACCATTGGGTCAAGTTCACATGTTAAAACCATCAATTACAGTATAGGTCTGACTGTTGCATCAAGTGACCCAAGAAACCATTGGTCTAAGGCTTAATTGATGCTAAAATTATATGATTAACTCCCTATAGATTGTATTGACCTGATCCATCATCAATAGTGATCATTAAATCACTATAGATTGTTAGATCAACAATATATTCATTAATCCACATCAAATATTAAGTTGATGTCATCATTGATTGATATCATCAGTAGTGTACTTAATGATTGATCATTATACTTTTAATTGACCCAAAACCTGACCTAAGGGGTGACCATAAGTTGTCACCATCATGTGAAACATTTGAGCACGACCATGAGTTGTTATGAAGACAACACCATAGGGTTGTTGCAATGGTACCATCATCTGGTCATGGATTATAGAAGAAATCAGCTTTAAACCCTAAAATTGGCAATTGTTTGATAGGTGCTTAGCACCATAGGTTGTCAAAACAACCTTATCCAAGTCATATTATACCTTAGGAATAACATACACATGATCACAGGTTCATATATAACTAAAATCAGAATAGGGAACATTATAAAAATCAAATTCCAAGTCAAGCATAGTTTTTTGGTGCATGGATTATCATTTTCAAGCAAGAACATTTTCTAGAAAGCTTATGGTAAGAAATAAATGTGGAGCAAGTTATAAAACTTGCCTCTAATAAGAAGATGAATCCCCACACCGAAGAAATCTCAAGCAGGTAGGGTATAAAATCCAAGAATAAGCTATGAATTCATCCATCTAGCACCTTTTTTCATCAAATGAGCAAATCCTAAACATAAGGAGCAAGAAAGGTAGGGTTTTAGAGATTTAGAGCAAATTCTACCATGGAACATTTTTTTCTGGTTGAGCACTACTGATTTTAACATTTAATAGAGTAAATTAGATTCGATCAATCATGTAATTTCACTAATTCACATCGCACAATCAGTCAACTAATTAGCATCGTACAAGCATTAATAATTAAAATGTGCAAACTTGGAAATTCAACGGTGCTGGCACTTCCCTACACCCGGGTCTATGATGTTAACTGTGTCAAACACGGATCAAACCAAAATCGTCCATTTTATCGAGTCAAATCATGCGATTGGGAGTGAAATTCTACTCACCATGGTTCAAGATGTACGAATACGACTGGAAACACATCCAGAGTCTGTTTTTGGGCATAAACGGGGTCGTCTTCTACCTCCTAACAACCCTAGATTCAAATGTGCACATCACACAACTCTTGATTTGAGTGTCGCTCGATGTTGCTTCATGATTGGACCTTAAAGACGAGTTCAAAGCATCATTCCTCGATGCTTCCTCATGCCCAAGGTGGCTTAAGGCCATGGCTGCAGCTACTGCTGCTCGAGCTAGCTGGGGCGCCGCCCTACTGGTTGGGTGTCGTAGTTGAGCAAGGAAAGAGGAAGGAGGAGATGGCACTGTGGATAGGGTGTTGAACATTGCTTTCTAGGTGTTGCAACTCACACCCATACAACTACTGACCATAGCTGCTACTGTTGCTGCTCCTATTGCTTGGGGTGCCACC
Source organism: Alisma plantago-aquatica (assembly GCA_963693085.1). NCBI lineage: Eukaryota > Viridiplantae > Streptophyta > Magnoliopsida > Alismatales > Alismataceae > Alisma > Alisma plantago-aquatica. Next base: position 1,017,615,807 of record OY856412.1, on the reverse strand, counting down.
CTTGCTAGTTGGGCATTGTGGTTAGGGCTAGGATGAAGGGGAGGACGAAGGCATCATCAGAGGTTTGAGGGTTCTGTGGCGCCACCCCTCACTTTCCCTTAGCTGCTGGCTATGCCAAACAATCTCTAGTTGGCGCCGCAAGGGTTGGAGGGTTGCTGATACTGGCCGACCTTCTCTAACTGGTCGGGGCACTGGTGATGGGCACTGCTAGGACGAGCTAGAGGAGGAAGAAAGGAAGGAGAGGAGTGGGCGGAGGTAGGGTGTTGTTGGACGAAGCTAAGAATGCCCAAAATCGCCCCATCCATCACCCTAGGTGAGGCCTACTACTATTCTATCAGGCATCGCTCAAGCGGTCAATCACGTGAAGGAGAGGGGATAAGGGAGAAGAAGAAGTAGTCGACCCACTTAAGGAAATAAAAAACAAATACTGGAAAAATTACACCAAGTCCAAAGGAACATGAAAACATCATAACTATTGACTCGAATGTCTGATTCGACTGATTCTTTTTGCAACGTTTCAAGCGTGGAATCCTACCTTCTCAATTGGGTAAATTGTAGAATAATCCAAAATGTGCATAAAATTGCGTAACTTGCTCAAACAGTGTCCAAATTGGACCAAATTTGAAACTTAAGCTTGTCTTATGATTTCAAAGCATATCCCAAGGTTATATTAGGGTTCTAAGAATTAAATTATGGTAATTAAGCTTGTTCAACTCATTAAGCAAGTTTAGGGGACTTACAATTCTCATAGAAGGCAAATTATTCTCCCTCAACTTCTGCATGTGTAAACTTGGTTCATCCTAGGAACTGTTGTACCACATGTACAAGTCTGATAGTACCTTTTAACTTGGGAGTCTAACAATTATCTTGGACTATACTACATGTTGTACCACACATCAAAGGGCATACTTGTTGGTTCTTACCAAACATAGAACATCATGTATCTCTTATCATATGTAACTTTACAAGGTTTCATCTCTATGCTCCTTTAATGATCATTGTAATTAGTAACTCAATCAATTAGGTGGGTATTCCCTAATTGTCAAGAACTATAAGGCATATGTTCTTTGAGGATTCTCCAATCATCTCAGTGGTGGAATGACCATATGTTTGGTTGAAGAATCATACACTTGTCTATAGCTGTTAACAAATATAACTTCTCGATTAACATTGTTAGGGGTAGAGCAATGACATTGTCTTCATCTTATCAGTATTCACATAACATACTTAATAGAAGTATCATAACTCCAAAAGAGGATATTTTAGTCAACCCCCAACTCATTCTTGCTAGACTTGTCACACATAAGTACAGTTACTTCAACATTCATAAGGTTTAGCAAAGATGTTGGCCATATTACTGACCATCTCTAAAATACCTTGAGATGTCATCATTCAAAGATTGCTACAACTTGTAAGACATGGCATGAACACTATGTTCCTCCTATACATAAATTCTATTGGTACATTGGTTTGTCTAAAGGACATAACCATAAACTCACCACGGTCATGTAACTTATGTCATCCACTCAAACTCTTATGCATTGATATTTGATCCTAGGTTTATCTTAAAGGAACACGGTAGCACATGTCTACTGATCAACAAACCATCTTTCCTTGATAGTGGTCTTGCCCATCTATCACTGAATCATACACAACATTATCGAATCACTTTTGTTTTTCCTTCCAAACAACATTTATAGGGTCATCATCAACTCTTTCTCTCTCTAAGGGAGATGAATACTTGGAATGTTCATTTAATAGACATCTCCAACCTTCACATACTTCCATACTGTTGATACATCTTAGATACTAGGATTCATTACCTTGGTATCCACCTCATACACTATAGGGAACTCACATCCTTATCTCATATACTTTTACCAACATAACAAATCTCAAGATATATAAGAGGAATCTTCCTAATTATTGGAAGGCTCAAAAGCAAACTCATCACAAACTTTACAATCTTGGAACCATAGCCCAAGCAACCTTATGATATAATAAGCTATCCACCCTAATGTTTATAGCGAATACACACATACCAAGTGACAATGATCCACTTGAAAGTTGTGCCCTAGAAAGGAAAGACACAAAGAGAAATGCACTTCCCACATCATAGCAACATTGATCAAGGGTTACTAGCAAAATTGTAGCTAATTCTATTTTCATTATGCAGTTTACAACTTCTTATGTATCATTTTAACTTTTTCATTTTGGGTTCCTTGCCATTAGCATGGGAATCATCATGATTAACATATCTCATTACTCCTTCCTTGATGATTATTTATCACATTTGGGTATGTTACCTTATTTAATTATGTCTTTCAACCACTTATCAATAGGTAAATCATCATATTCCAAATTTTGCTTTATTAAACAAGGATCATCTCCCTTAATTTATTTCACATGCCATGCTGATTTTACATTAAATTTTTCATACATACATAGGTTGGTCTAAGATTAACTCAGGTTCCACTTTATTCCTTTGTCATTGTTCCCATTCATCTTCTCATTTTATACTTATCATAGGAATTGTTATGACCATATTTTAGCTTAATGGGTAAGTTAGGGTTTATGTGGATGACTACATGCTTAGTTATATAGGTCATTGATTAAACTTGATTAATGATGATATCTCAATAATGATATGTTAAACCTAATGAGAACCCCAAGTATGCTATCTCTTTGTATCATTAGGGTTTGAGAAAATATAAACCCTAGTCGGATGAAATCAGGGTTTTCACCAAATAGGCTCATGTTGGGGAGGAATGAGAGAGGTATGCAAAGGAGAATGAAAATGGAAGTTGAAGGCTAGGATGGCATGGACGTGGTGGGTCGTTGGTGGCATAGGCATTCTAGGACACACGACCATTTTGAAAGAATTGAACTATTGACCAACTTTTATACTAAAATCTGATGAAACTAATGAACCACGACCATGCACTACTATAGAAAATGGTTTTTACAATGGGAAAAAAACAACAGTTCTGTTGGTTGTGTTGTAGTTAGCATATCTTTTACAACAAGTCTATTTGTGTGTTGTGAATTATATATTTTATACAACACAAGTTATATATAATGGGCCAGACTCATTGTAGTATATGTGATACTACAACAAGTGCTAAATTGTTGTAATAGACTGTAATATCATAACATACTCAAACCTGTTGTAAAAGACCATAATTACACAACATGCTTTAACCCGTTGTAATAGTCACGTATGCTAACTTGTTGTAATAGATCATCATTACACAACATACTCTAAACCGTTCTAAAAGACCATAATTACACAACATACTCTAACCCGTTGTAATAGTCATGTATGTTAACCCGTTGTAATAGACCATCATTACACAACATACTCTAACCTGTTGTAAAAGATCATAATTACACAACATGCTCTACCCATTGTAATAGTCACATATGTTAACCCATTGTAATAGACCATCATTACACAACATACTATAACCCATTGTAGTATACTATAATTATACAACAGGCTTTCACCTATTGTAATAGTTACTCGTTGTAATAGACCAAATTCACACAATGGGTTTGCACGTCATTTGTTGTATATGTACAACAAAGAATATATGTGTTGCATAAAATGAAACTGGTTCAATGGTTTGAGATGTGCCTTACTTTTAAGTGGTCTCAAGTTCGAAACCTTGTGTCTAGATGTATTTTCCTTTTATGTCAACATGTTATATACAACACCCCTATTACAACAGGTGTGTTCAATGAACTACAACATGTATTAAATGTTGTAAAAATACATATATTACAACATGCGTGACACCTGTTGTATAAAGAACCCCCCCATAAAACCACGCGATCTAATACAACAGTTGAGACCCATTGTAAAATAGAAAAATGAACTGTTGTAAAAACCATTTTTTGTAGTAGTGATGGTATGTAGCACGACCATGTTGGGTCCATCTTAGGACGACCGTGGAAGCTAGCATGGCCGTTCTGGGACATTTTCTCTTCAACTGACTATTTTGCAGATTTCTGGATAGCAGTGCACTATTCTATTTTTAATTATTTATTGGTAACTCCAAATGATCTGAAATTTTAACCAGAGATATGCAACTCAATCATATGATGTAAAATTTTCATAATTTTTGGATGCGTTTAGACCTTATCAGTAGATGAATTACAGTAATATTTTTATGACAGAAAATTCATCTAAAATAAGAGAAAGTATAGTGAGGGGTCAATGTGCAATTGACCCATGCAGCTCAATTGCTTTATATGGTCAACTTAAAACACAAGGAACTCTCATAATTTGTGATTCAATCCAAAGAAACAAAATCCTAGAGAGAGAGAGAGGGAGAGTTAGGGTTTGAGAGGAGAAAGTGATGGAGATGCTGACCTAGGGTTTTGTGGTCTGAGGAATGATGAAATCATGTAAGTTTAGCTTCTTTGGATATAGTTTCATGGTGAATCTTCTCTCAGATGTCAAGATTACATCCCTCCCCTGATTGGATTCAAAATCATATCAAATCAAGTCTGTTTCTCACTCTTTCTATCCTAATCTTCAATTCTAGGGTTTCTGAGTTGAAAGGAAGAAGAAAGCGGCGAATGCTAGGGTTTCGATATGGATTCAAGATTTTCAAATATGGGATACATTTTCAAGTTGTTTTACAGCTTAGGGTGAGTGGGTAAAAGAATGTTTCAGTCAATTGTACTCAATTAAATGGTTTTAATTTATATTCTCAATTTCTCCCTAGATGACAATAAATGAAAAGAACTGTTCTGGAATTCAGTTTATAGAATACTTCAATTCATGTTCCAACTATGATATGAAAATGTTTATATGATGATATGGATATAGATATCCATGAATCTTGAATACTACAAAATTAAAAAGTTTATTGAGAATCTTCTAAAGATCTAAATTTTCAAGTTATTCGGGTGCTTGAATAACATTATAACTAAAATTCGGGTTTATGTTTATATGATCTTACGTATGTTCGTAGTGCATATAATTCTACATGTTTGATCTCTTGATTTGATATATGGACAAATAGAGTTTTTGATTTTCATAATACATATGATGTGAATAGCAAGTAATCAAGGATGGAAACCCAATCTAGTATGCTTTTACAAGTATACATATCTAATTTAGTAGTAAATGGCTGATTGAAATGATTCATGTGATATTGTGAGATTTTATCTGAATATTATCTTATATGCATACATGCTTTGTTTATGAGATTTAGATTTTTCTAACTCAAATACTTGTCATGAAATGCATATGTTGTTATGCTATTGCAAGTGGAGAGATATGACATGCCCTTGATAGGTATGTTATCGATGCCATGCATAAATGTGAGAAATGTTGAATGAGAATATTTATATTAGTAGACATGATATATGTTTGAATACATGAGAAGTGTTATATGTGCATGAGTAAGGAGAAACCCTACGAAAGGGATAAACAATATGTTAAGCATTCAATTCAGTATCATCAGTGATTTCAATTCAATAGTCTGAGTAGTAATTAATATATAGAGTTAAAAGAGATCAGTCTAAGAGAGAGATATAATTAATGTTATAGAAATAATCGTAGCCTTGAACACTGTGGATTCCCTATGAGAGGTATGTGTCATAGGGATGAAACGAACTAACCCTAGCAGTGTCCAATATACAGGGGTCAGATCTTACTAACATGTGGTATGGGGGACAAATCCCTAGTGGAAGTCTCCTTAAAAATGCAGTATGTAGTATCCAACATCAACCACAAATCTTGGTGGCACTAGAGTACCGAAAATCCAATAGGTGGCTTGACTCTCCGCATGTGTACTCAGGTTAGAGGAGGAGTCCAGTTTTACGGCCCATAGGTGTGCTGAGGCCAGATAGCCATTTTTATGTTGCAGACCAATGATGCAGTCAGGCTTAGCATCCCGAGTGTGTCAGCTAAGTCTTGTACGGTGAGATCATATTTCATTATGATTCTTCATACGTAGAGTACACTGCATATGATCAGGGCATAAGCTAAAATTTGATAATATAACTTTTAAAGAGTTTCTTATAAGTTAGAAAGGCTAAGAAAGATTCAAGTACAATTTCACAACAATTATTCTTTAAATGTAATATTGAATATAGTAAGGATTATATTTCCATACTTGTTTATTTCTAATGATGTAGGCTTCAATATTATTAATAAGTTTTTGAATATCTAGTCTTTTAATTTGAAATTACTATCTTGTTTTATTTCAATCATCCAAGAATGATAAATGTCTGATTCAGTACTTTAGACTGCATTATTGTTTTACTCATTCACTGAGCGAGTAGGCTCACCCCTCTACTCCAATTTTTTTAGGGAAACCATCGGGATTGAAGATATCATTACATCAAAGTAGATATGCCACAAGAGTTAAGTCGTAGTATAGTTAAGTTTAGTCAGTCCTTGTCACTCTAGGCCCTTATAAAGAAATAAGAGATAGTTGTAAATGATGATGCATAATATTATTCCTCTTTTAGCAATATATGCGAATCAACAAATCTTATGTGCTTAAAAGTATGCGAAACATAATGAATGTTCATACATGCATTTTTACTGTTGAAATTAGATTAGAGAAATAAATGCTTAGGTTCCCTTGTAAAGTTAGTTTATGTGGTTCAATGCGAGAAAACAAAGCATTTGAAAAAGAAGAAAAAGTTAAGGGCAATCTTTATATTACGTTAAATCCTGAATTTATGCCCTAATCTCATGATTAGTGGTAATTGTGAGATTAGGGTGTAACAACTTGGTATTAGAGCTTAGGCTGAGTTGTCAGGGACCATTAAGTTAGTAAGTTAGAGTCATAAGTGTGGAAGATTGGAGATTTTATGATGTTTGCTCTAGGGATTTGAGTATTTGGATATCCTGGCCTAGTATCTGAGTACTTGGGTCAACAATATCAAGCTACTCTATCTTGTCTTTCATGTATACCCTGGCCAGGTATATAGTGGAAGGATGGTCTAGAGAGGAACCCTAGAAATATTAGGGTTAGAAATAAGATAAGTAACATGAATTAAGAGCATAAATATAAAATGAGATAGAACTTTCATTTCATATTGTTGTTTTATTGGAGATGAATAGAAAAGCTCTTATATGTTTGAATTTAGATATTCAATATTTCAAAATATATATGGGTCTTTAAGATTTGTTGTACACTATGCAGTTGTAGAATTTATTGATTACATTCTTTGTATCAAGTAGACTAGAAATGATCTTTGAATGAGATTTCCTAAGTGGATAAGTTTTCTTCCACACATTTGAGATGAATAGGAGTTGAGTAATCCTGAGTATCTCTTGGCTTCAGGATAGTAGGTTCGGCCTGGTCTGGCTGGTAGGATGCATTACTAGGATCTAATGACTCCTATTAGTAACATAACAAGAGTAAATTCTGGATAGATTAGATCCAAATTCTATTATGAATGTATATACTCTAAGATTTTGAAGTATAAGGGAAAGATTGGGATAACTAAGAATCAGTTGGAACTGCTATCTGAGATCCAACTTTGGGGCCTCATATGAGAAACCCTTAATTAGGAATAAAGGAACACGACATAAGGTTCAGATTAAGTTTAATTATTAGTATTATATGAACTCTAAATATGAAATGTGGAAAATATATAAGAAAAGTATGTAAGGGGCCAAGATAGTAAGAATCAATCATGAGGAATGGATTATATAACCGAGTACAATGTTTTTATGTACTCCAAAGCAAAGGGAAAATAGAAGAAAAGAGCTAAGTATAAAATAAGTACATAGAAGTGAAGAGTCTTCAGATGAGTTAAAGTGAAGAGAACTAGATGAGCATGTAAATCATAAAACTAGGATAAGAAACTTAGTTGAAACAAAGAGAAATGTTGGAAATAATGAGCTTGATTAAGGAATGAGGGTTATGATCAGTTTGAGAGCATGGAATGTATACCTTTATTAATAAGTTTAATACATTCATCCTTACTGCCTTTGGATTCTAAGTATCTATAGAACAACAAACTAGTTTCTAAAAGAAGAACAAAAGTCATACAAAGGTAGACTATATTCAGGAAGGAAAAACTTGATTTAAAGAGAAACTATGTTTCACCCATGCATGAGCCGTTTGATTTAAAATGAAGGATATGTAATGTATTAAACATGAGGTGATACTAGTAGAGAGATTATTGATTTATAATTTCAACTTCACATTAGTAGAAGGATAAAAGGAAATATATGCAACATGGTATACATGATCATACACATAAAAGAAGCAACATGATCATAAGAGAAAACTAGAAGTTAAAGATGACATGTGGAATAGTAGTATATGGTAAGGGGATTGTGGAAAGTAAATAAGGGTTTGAAACATAATGGAGTAATATAGATTATAAAAGAAAGAGGTTGCGAGATTCAAGAAAGTGCTAATTAGCCAAGTATCCTTGTTGATAATTAATTAAACCTACATATGAGAAATGTATTATTGAATGTTTGAAGATAAGAATTCTAAGTCTCAAAATAATCTTCTCTTTCATATCTTCCTTAATGAGAGCAATGTGGGAATGAAGTGATAAGAAAATGAATCATATATGATGCATAACCATCGTGGTAGAAACATCTAGTGAATGTAATAATGACACACAATATGATGATGAAACCCTAGTAGGGTAATCAAGAATGTAATCTATCTGAATGGCCAAGTAAGAGAAAGGAAATTCAATCAATAAGATAAATAAGACTTTAGTAAAACTTGTGAGATCCAAAGTTTGAATTTCAAATTAAGGGAGCAAAGTCACATCACAATAACATCATGCTACTGATAAGGACCAAATCCTAGAATATTTAGAGTTGTAGTAGTTCAAGGTATGTCACTAGTGATTTGACCTTGAATACTAAAATCTCTATAAAACAAGATCATGAGATTTGCACTATGAGAAGTAAACTAGCACTGATAGTAATCTAGGGTTTAAAGATAGCTAATCTGAAAGGTAGATAAACAATATGGAAATGATTCGGAGTAAGGAGTAAGACATAAATTTGAAATGTAACAAGTGTGTTTTGAACAAAAGGAGAAATAAAATATGAGTGAAGTGCGATATGAGATAAATTCTTGTAGTGATAGAAAGAATGATGAATAATCTATTTGTACCTTGTATGTTTCAATTTTAGGAATGTTTAATCTACATGATTAAAATGAGAAGAATAAGTAGCAAAAAGTAAGTAGTAGTGAATGAGGAGAGAGATAAGAGAAAACAATGGCTTTTAGTAATATGTGAATTTGTTTTTAGAAATATAATTTGTTGAAGGTATATAAAGGGATGTAAATTGGTTCTACGTATGATTTCAGTGTACATGTATAAGCAATATGTTAATTAAAGGTGTTTGATAGTTGTAGTCATTCATACTAGTAATCCATCTTAGTATTGTACAATTGTGGTATGGTGATATGGGTTAAATGATGATGGAACAAATGAAGGGTTACCCTGAATAAGGTAGTCTTATCTATTCACTCATTTGAATAGAAGGGATGATAGCCATATTGTATTGATATGTAACCCTAATGAGGTATAACTTGTTATACCTAGATTTAATATAACTAAGAGATGGTAATTGGGTATGAATAGTCCTTGTATGACTAATACAATCATGGATTACTTTGTTACTGTTGTTGAAACCCTATTACGCTATAACCCAATGGTTACACCTTGAATTATGTGTGGGTTCATACTTGAGAATAATATGGAATGTGATGGTAATGCTTCACCGTATGCATCCATGATCCAACGGGGATGTCATGAGTAGTATTGTACAATTGTTGTTGAATCTAGTTTTCCAACTCAAGACTATTTTGCTATTTGAGTAGCACAATAGTAAAAAATTCAAAACAACATGGTGAACTCTCTTTTGTGACTTAGAGGTAATACATAAAAATAGTACATATTGAGTCGTATGAATTGAGATAGTTGGATCAGATTATCAATGTTGAGGTAACACCTCAAGAGTATGAAAATATCGAAATGGTTGTTTCTCTCTCTCTCTGCTATGATTGATTGTGGCATAGATAATTTGTTTGTTGTCATTGAGAAATATTTCAAACATGTCGTGATTAGAAAATAAATGAAGGACTTAATGTTGAAAACTACATTCAAGTATGAAATAAAAGAATATAATGACATGTAAGATTTCAGAAGCTTAAAATAAACCCTGAATGTACTTTACTTGCATATTTATGTTTCGAGGGTGAATCCTTTTTAAGGGGGGAAGAATTGTAATGACCATATCTGAGCTTAATGGGTAAGTTAGTGTTTATGTGGATGACTACATGCTTAGTTATATTGGTCATTGATTAATCATGATTAATGATGATATCTCAATCATGATATGTCAAACCTTATGAAAACCTCAAGTATGCTATCTCTTTGTATAATTAGGGTTTGAGAAAATATAAACCCTAGTCGGTTGAAATCAGGGTTTTCACCAAATAGGCTCATGTTGGGGAGGAATGAGAGAGGTATGCAAAGGAGAATGAAAATGGTAGTTGAAGGCTAGGATGGCACATTCGTGGTGAGTAGCATGGTCGTGGTGGGTTGTTGGTGGCATAGGCATTTTAGGCCACATGACCGTTTTGAAGGAATTGAACTATTGACCAACTTTTATACTAAAATCTGATGAAACCAATGCACCACAGCTGTGGTATATAGCACGTACGTGCTGGGTCCATCTTATCATGGCCGTGGCAGCTAGCATGGCCGTTTTGGGGCATTTTCTCTTCAACTGACTGTTCTGCAGATTTCTGGATAGCAATGTACTATTCTATTTTTATTTATTTATTGGTAACTCCAAATGATATGAAATTTTAACTGTAGATCTGAAACTCAATCATAAACAACACGTGAAATGTTCATAATTTTTGGAAGTGTTTATACCTTATAAATAGATGAATTACAGTAATATTTTTATGACAGGAAATTCAGCTGAAATAAGAGAAAGTATAGTGAGGGGTCAATGTGCAATTGACCCAAGCAGCTCAATTGCTCTATATGGTCAACCTAACATACAAGGAGCTCTCATAATTGATGATTCAATCTAGAGAAACGAAATCCTAGAGAGAGAGAGGGAGAGTTAGGGTTTGAGAGGAGAAAGTGATGGAGATGCTGACCTAGGGTTATGCGGTCCGACAAATGATGAAATCATATAAGTTTAGCTTCTTTGGATATAGTTTTATGGGGAATCTTCTCTCATATGTCAAGATTCCATCCCTCCCCTGATTGGATTTGAAATCATATCAAATCAAGTCCTTTTCTCACTCTTTCTCTCCTAATCTTCAATTATAGGGTTTCCGAGTTAAAAGGAAGAAGAAAGTGGTGATTGCTAGGGTTTTGATATGGATTTGAGATTTTCAGATATGGGATGCATTTTAAGCTATTTTATAGCTTAGCGTGAGTGGGTAAAAGAATATTTTAGTCAATTGTACTCAATTAGATGGTTTTAATTTATATTCTCAATTTCTCCCTAGATGACAATAAATGAAAAGAACTGTTCTTGAATTCAATTTATAGAATACTTCAATTCATGTTCCAACTATTATCTGAAAACATTTATATGATGACATGGATATAGATATCCATGAACCTTGAATACTACATAATTAAGAAGCTTATTGAGAATCTTCTGAAGATCTGAATTTTCAAGTTATTCGCGTGCTTGAACAACATTATAGCTGAAATTCGAATTTATGATTATATGATCTTACTTGTGTTCCTAGTGCATATAATTCTACATGTTTGATCTCTTGATTTTATATATGGACAAATAGAGTTTTTGATTTTCACAATACATATCATGTGAATAGCAAGTAATCAAGGATGGAAACCCAATCTAGTATGCTTTTACAAGTATACATATCTAATTTAGTAGTAAATGGCTGATTGAAATGATTCATGTGATATTGTGGGATTTTATCTGAATATTATCTTATATTCATACATGCTTTGTTTATGAGATTCAGATTTTCTAACTCAAATACTTGTCATGAAATGCATATGTTGTTATGTTATTACAAGTGGAGAGATATGACATGCCCTAGATAGGTATGTTATCAATGCCATGCATAAATGTGAGAAATGTTGAATGAGAATATTTATATTAGTAGACATGATATATGTTTGAATACAAGAGAAGTGTTATATGTGCATGAGTAAGGAGAAACCCTAAGAAAGGGTTAAATAATATGTTAAGCATTTAGTTCAGTATCATCAGTGATTTCATTTCAATAGTCTAGTCATTAATATACAGAGTTAAAAGAGATTAGTCTAAGAGAAAGATATAATCAAAGTTACAGTAATAATAGTAGCCCTGAACACTGTAGATTCCCTATGAGAGGTCTGCTCCGTAGGGATGAAATGACCTAACCCTGGCAGTGTCCAGTATATGGGGGTCGGATCGTACTAATAGGTGGTATGGGAGACGAAGCCCTAGTACAAGTCTCCTTAAAAATACAGTATGTAGTGTCCACCATCAACCAAAGATCCTGGTGGCACTAGAGTACTGAAAAGCCAATAGGTGGCTTGACTCTCCACCTGTGTACTCAGGTTAGAGGAGGAGTTTAGTTTTACGGACCTTAGGTGTGCCGAGGCCAGAGAGCCATTTTCCTGTTGCAGACCAATGATGGAGTTAGGCTTAACATCCCTGGTGTGTTAGCTAAGTCTTGTACAATGAGATCGTATTTCGTTACGATTCTTTATATGTAGAGTACACTGCATATGATCAGGGCATAAGGTAAAATATGATAATATAAGTTTTAAAGAGTTTCTTATAAGTAAGAAAGGCTAAGAAAGATTTGAGTACAATTTCAAAGCAGTTGTTCTTTAAATGTAATATTGAATATAGTGAGGATTATATTTCCATTCTTATTTATTTCTAATGATGTAGGCTTCAATGTTATTAGTAAGTTTTTGAATATCTAGTCCTTTAATTTGAAATTACTATCTTGTTTTATTTCAAATACACAAGAATGATAAATGTATGATTCAATACTTTAGACTACATTATTCTTTTACTCATTCACTGAGTGGGTAGGCTCACCCCTCTACTCAAAATTTTTTAGGGAAACCGTGGGGATTGATGATATCATTGCATCAGAGTAGATCTGCCACAAGAGTTAAGTCTAAGTATAGTTAAGTTCAATCGGTCCTTGTCACTCTAGGTCCTTGTAAAGAAATAAGAGAGAGTTGTAAATGCTGATGTATAACATTATTCCTCTTTTAGCAATATATGTGAATCAACAAATCTTATGTGCTTAAAAGTATGAGAAACATAATGAATGTTCATACATGCATTTTTACTATTGAAATCAGATTAGAGAAATAAATGCCTAGGTTCCCTTTTAAAGTTAGTTTATGTGGTTCAATGCGAGAAACCAACGCGTTTGAAAAAGAAGAAAAAGTTAAGGGTGATCTTTGTATTACGTTAAATCCTCAATTTATGCCCTAACCTCATTATTAGTGGTAATTGTGAGATGGGGGTGTAACAGGAATCTTTCCATCTTATGTGAATTTCATACCTTGAATCACTATATAAGAATAGATTTATCTATCTTTTACTTTATTATCTTCTTGAATTACATCTTCAAGAACTCCTCTTTTCCTATTTGTATTTGGATTTAGATTTTATGTTATTGTATCTTTCTCTTATAGTTACCAAACATTCAAGTTTTGATAGTTAATGATGTAATTCTCATCTTCTCTTAAGGTAATATTGAGTTATCTACACCATGATTTCTGATTCATTATATACTTTTTAGATTGTTTCAAAATGACTACTTGATCAGAGTAATAAAAAAGATAACAATCTAAAAGTTCCATACTTACCTTATCTTCAATAATTGAATACCTGGCCAGGACACCCAAGTATTGAGATTAGGCAGTATGCACCATGTTTATATGTCATGTTCCTAACGTAGACATCATCCTAGTCCTAAGTCCTAGTGTCTCTATAGACTCAGTTAACTAAAAGCTCTGATACCAACTTGTGAGAACCCGTTACACAAAATGAGATTACTTAAAACATAAAAAAAAATCGATCACTAATTAATCACATATCCAAAAATATGGGTAAATTAAAACTGATTTCAACATCAACAGCCACTCAGAAACGTTTGAATAAGAGCCCAACATCTTTCTTGTATCCATACTATGCCAAGAATTTGATAAAATTTGTTCTATCGCCTTAGCCACAACATATTTGCCTAGGAGAACAATATTTGTATATGCCACACAAACAAGCATTAATATGCTAAAAAAGTTTGATTTGCTTGAAACACCATATACAAACTTTTTCTGCTCAGACCTAAGAGTACAGGGATGACTGTAGGACACACTAGGCATCTAATCAACTTTCTCAAAGATTCATTACCGTCGTTCCTCTTTACTTCCACGGTTCTGTTGTCATCACTGCCGATTACCTAAAAAGATGTGGCAAACCACAAGGGTGAGACCCATGTCCTAGCAAGAGATTTAACCTCCAATAATGCTTATTGATTACAAAATTTTAAATAGTAGATAAATGAGCAGTTGGAGTATTTAATAATCAATTGAACAGATTGAATAGTTCAAGTATGCTAAACATATTAAGAAAATAATCTTAGCAATAAGTATGGTTATCATTGGATACATAAGTAACAACTAAATCCATTTCTATGGATAGATATCTACTCAAATTTCATTAAATTTCAGCTAATAACAATCAACATCATTAATCTGACTATCATCATATTCCATCCTAACAACACAAGAAATCTAGTAGCATAAGCATCCCTGACATTGTAAGGACCCTGACCCACGTTTTGGGCTAACCCTCTTCGCTTTTCTTATGAAAGGTTCTTAGAACCTTAATCTAATCTCTTAAGATGTTTTGATATCATGTGACAAGCTCATGTTTCCAGTTTGGTCCCGTTTGGATGATGTTTGAGCAATGTTTACTTGTTTTGGACCAAAGTGCAATTTACCCAAAGTAAGGGGTTATATTGCAATATGTCACATTCATAGAATGCCTTTAGTTCTCTAGAATCATTAGAAAGATAATGATGCTGTGGGATGCCTTGTGGAGAACCTATGTTCCAAGTTTGAGCTTGGTTGGTTGATGCTTGTGCTTTATGTGCTAGTTTTGGTGTAAATTGCAAATTACCCAAAGTGGAGGGTCAATATGCAAATTATCAGATCTAGAGTCTTATTTCTTCTTATTGGCATCATCTATGTTGTGGATGGAGGTTGGGGCACCTTTTTTGGTTGTTAGTTGAGGAGTGACATCTCTATATGGTCTTTAAACAATATATGTGTCACATATGCCACCTTGTCCTTTAGTATATCAGCTAGGGCTTGGAGGTATGTCACCCAAGAGGGGTGTATCGGTCATGGAAGTTTCCCAGCTGCATGATACACATTATATAGTGTATCACCAGGCCGTGCATGAGCTGCAAGGGTGGAAAAATGTGGCGTTAAGTGCAAGAGCAAGTGGCACCTTGGTTTATGTGGTTATGACACCTCTCCCTTGCTATCTCTCTCTTCCTTGGTGTATATAACTCCCTTCCTCCTTGACCAAGTGCTCCCTTTCAGCCAACTTCCTTCCCCTACCTGTATGTGATGGCATGGGAGCTTTGGAAGCTAAGGAAGACTCCCATGGAGCATGGAGGGGCGAGCTCCTTGGCCATGGAAACTCCTTGCTCAAGATCAGACCTTAGTCAGTCATGCTTCTTTCCTAACTTTCCCTTGTTCTTCCTTCTTCACCTTCCTCTTCCCCTCTCGGCCATGGATAGGCCCTTGATGTGAGAAGGAAAGGCCGTGGTTATCTCCCCTCTTTTCTTCTTCTCGAGCTATACATAACCATGGTATCTTCTTCTTCTTCCTTTGTTTCTTGAGGTGATGATAATGGTGCCGAAGGCATGTTTGGAGCTTTGGATGGGTGATGTTCTTGGAGAGGAACGTGGGTTTGCTGCTTGGACCAAGAATGTTGATTCCTTTCATGGAGGTCCTCTTGAGGTAGGTTACATAACTCTTAACCATCTCTATTATGCACACTCTCCATATATGCATATATTGGTTCTTGTACTTAGATCGATACCTTTCTCCATGATAGATGTATATATGGAACTTGAAATCTTATCTAATGGGAATGATACGTTTTATTACTGCCTTTAGCTTGTTTTCCTTGTGCAATATGGTAATGGGTGGCTAGAGGTTGAAGATGACTAGCCCGATATGGGGCTTTACCTGATACAACTATGCTTTGCCTGATACATCACCTTGCTTAATAAGTATGCTTCGGTTGATGGTTTGTGGCAATACCCCTTTCTCTCCTTTGGACTTGAAAGGTGATCCTATGGTCTAGATGTTTGTGGCTATATGATGTGGTGACCGATACCTCTTTCCTACCCTAGGGTTAGGGTTTGTATGATATGGTTGGTGGACACCTAGTTGGTCCCTTGGCCGATATATGTTCTACATGGTGGCTCCTTGAGGTTGTTGCCCAATACCATCTTCTAGAGTTGAGCCTTGGGGGATATGATAAGTGAACTCTTTATTGACGTTGTGACCGATATGCACATCTACCCAAGATGATGATGGTGGGCGATATGGTGGTTGGCCGACATAAAACCCTAACCTT
The DNA here is from genome assembly GCA_963693085.1 of Alisma plantago-aquatica. Taxonomy (NCBI): domain Eukaryota; kingdom Viridiplantae; phylum Streptophyta; class Magnoliopsida; order Alismatales; family Alismataceae; genus Alisma; species Alisma plantago-aquatica. The sequence continues at coordinate 1,017,599,174 of OY856412.1, read as the reverse complement.
AGTGTCTTGGCCGATATGGAGCTTCAACCCAAGCTTGGGCGATAGGGTTGCCCTAACCCTAGTTGACCGATAAGGTGCTTTTGAGTGTTATGGTTCACGCCTTAATCCTCCACTGATATGATGTTTGGATATGTGGCCATGCTGTTCTTTGCACGATACTCTTAGATGAGAGCCCTACCCTTGAGTAAGCTTTTGGGTGAGACTAAGTATCCCTGCCCGACATGCCTGGGTGAAGTACCTAACTTGACACCCTTGCTTTCTCAACACACATCTATAGGAGGTCTTGGCCGATATCATCAACCCTAACCTGATATAAGCATATCATGCACATGATAGCTTAGGAACACAAGGATGAAGTGTTTGGCCGATACCCTATCTGGGGATAAGATACCTTGGCTGATATGCCTTGCCCGATACATGTTCCCTCTTTTGGACATGAGTATATGCTTGATAGCTTGGATGGCTTTAGAGTTGAGGTTTGGCTGATACATGTGTGGATATTGGATAGTACCATGGACATACTAGTGAGGGATGGACAATACGGTGTCTTGGCCGTTATAGGGTCTCAAACCCTAGTTGGACGATAAGGTACCATGGGCGTCATGGTAACGTTGATAGTGTACCTTGCATGGTATGAGAGCCCCTTGAGTATCTTGATGTGTTAAACAAGTGGGTGTGCTTGTTGGGTACCATGATCTGGCCGATATGGCCTTAGGTAGTAGAGAGTTGAGGGTTGCCCGGTATGAAACCCTAACCCTAATGGGAAGTAGGGTTTTGGGCGATAGGTGACGCCCATGTGCTGTACGACAAACGCCCTTGCACCTGGTTACCTGATATCGACCTTGCACATGGATGCACGATACATCTCATAGCTCTATGCATGATACCCTCCGTTTGTGCATGGATACAAGTCCTACTTGTAGCAGACCATATTGGGTGAGGGTTGGTACCCTACCCGATACCCCTTTTAGTGAGGGTTTGCGGTCGCTGCCAAGTATTAGTGAGGGTATGCGATGCTTTAGTGAGGGTTGCACCCTAACCTGATAACCCTATGTATGTTATCTTGAGCTCACACCTTTGATTATGATGATCTATGATGAGATAAGTTGTGAACCTTGTATAGTGGTTACCTATGGTTAATGACAGATGAACCTCTGATTAAGTTGGATGGTGGATCATGGTGTATGATCCTTAAAGTTAATGCTTAGGGATGATGCACGTATGATTTGAGATATAGTGTATGATGGGATACCCATGATGTGGTAATAGTAGTATGTATTGATTAATACACCAATTATGACATTAAGTTGCATATGTTCATAATGATGGATGAATATTCCAATATGACATGATGATCATGATATGCTCATGAGTTATGGGGCATGATGGATGCTCAGAATTTGATAACAATAATATAAATTGTCTACATACACATCCTTGTACTTCATGTAACTATGAACATGGATGTTGTTCCAATTCTGTGCACCTAAAATCTTGATAGCATGATAATCATAATATGCTCTCTAAGATCTATATTCCATGCTTGGTGATCCAGTTATCTCTTTCTTATGCATGCTAACCATGCAGGTGTATTGAATTCATAGCCAGGTAAGAGCTATGGTGATTATATGATTATGTGCTTTGTGTAGCACTTGGCATATGTGCAATATTTGAATAATAATGGTGTGTCTTGTTGTTGAGATAACACATATCACCATATGATGAGAAAGGTCCAATGACCTGATAAAGGTTGAAGTGCCTGTTGAGGTGTGATCCTCTAGTGATGAACAGAGGGATTGAGATCCCATGATGATGTATGATGGTGAAGCCTTGAGAGGCAGTGGAATTATGTGATGAATGAGGGATTCATATCCCATGGCAATATGATGATTGTTGAGGGAAATGAGAACAGCAGTAGCAGTGTAACACCAAAGTAAATAAATTTAATGTTGTTCATGTTTAATATATGGTTGCTTAATACAACTTGGTTGCCCCAACAATCTACTTAAAATGCATTAACTCATTATAGTTGAACCTTTCATGTAGTTTGGCCTGGCCATAGATCCATCATCGTCAGTAGCTGGTGGTGGTGAAATGGGTTCTCCTGCGGGTTAACCCGGAGCGCATATTGTTGAATATGCAGGGTTTCTCCTAGCCGAAAGTGAGGAGGGTTTGAGTGCAACTATGGTTGTAGACTTAGGATATATGGAGCATGGTGAACAGGCCCATGGCTCAGGATATGTGATAAGAGCATGAGTGTGTTCATGGATCAGAGAACGGTGAATAGGCCCGTGGCTTAAGGTTTACTAGCGCTGAGACCTGTACCAAGGTGGGCTAGGGTTATGGGTAGCCTGCGGGGCTGACCCTGTGGCTGAGGGCACTTAAGCATGAGACTGTAGTCCTGCTTTGGTTCTCGTGCACTGACTACGAGGTGGTGAGGTCATGGAGTCTGACTCTTCCATTGACCTTGTATGGCACCAGCTCCGGGTTTCGTAGTCGTCAGTTGGATTTGAGCAGTACGGCTCACTTCCTCAGGGCCTAATAATTCATAATCAAGCCGTATAGTATTCTTGCTCAGGGTAAATACGAAACATTGGTTGAGGCCTTGTTTGTATAAGTTTCTCTAGTTATAACTTGTAGTTTATCATACATTCCTTATATCATGTGATATAAATATTATCTTGTCAATCATGTTCCATACATAATGCCTGGTTATATGCCTCCTAATGTTTCGGTAAGATTGTTAATAAAGTTAGTTCTGCTCAATATGATGCTCCTATGATCTGCTTATATCAGTTATCTGTGATCATAATAAAGTTGGTAGAGGGTTATGTTTCTCATTGGGACTGTGTGTCTCACCCCGGTGGTTAAAAACCTTTTTAGGTGGACGTGCCTGGCGAGATGAAGATCATGTGGCTACAGATGACATGCAAAGGTATCATACCTGATGGGATAGATAGTGTCTAGCAATAGAGTCCTATGTGTTGTCCATGTACACTCAGATCTTCGGGAGAGCTTTTCGATGTTTCTTGTATAATGATCGATATACGGTTTTTGGCATGTATCTTGATGTAAAGCAACATGAAAAACAACTATTTCATGTAAAGAGATGATGGGAAATTATTTTGTAGCACCCTGAAAAGATGTTATGATATGAAAAGTGTTGGCTCAGATGTTATATGCTTCATCTTGTGGTTCTTGTTGTAAATCAGTTTTAATTTCCCATGGTTTTCGGTACTCCGCTGATTAGCATGTAATCATGTTTGGTTGTGGATGGGGTGTTACAGACATCATGAATATTTCTAGTAACATAACATGGCTATCAATATTGGCATTTCAAATAAAGGGAACAAATCTATATCATAAGTAAAATTAACATTATAACACAATTAACTGCATAGGCATGATTAACAGTTTAAACATTTGTAATTACATAGGTATCGATAGCAATATTAAACATAGCCAACATCATCATCTTAACCACCAGTGTCAATATATTTGACAACATAAGCATGTTTACAACATGAGCATAACTCCAACATAAGGATATCTATTATCTCTTATTGTACTATACATGATTTCAGTGAAAAGAAAGCAAACAAGGGTTATCATCCAATATGAAGCATTGTGTATAACCCTAAACAAAAATTCTACACATATATCTTACATCTTTTTATTATTCCCTGGGGAATTTGAACCGTACCATCCAAAGTCCAACCGACCCCTGTGAAGGGCTATTTGGTTCCATACAAGATTTAGGAGTGTCGATAATTTAAGATCTCTTCCCCTCAGCCAGTACGAGTAAAAAAGGCAGTGACATATCAGTCAAAGCTTCCACTACAGTGACATATAGTCAAGCTGCTAACAACTAGTCCACCCTTGGTACAGGACACAACACTAGAAACTAGGGTATACAAAACATCTAATACGAGGTACAACCACAATTATCCTCAATCACATCAAATGTCTGAGGCATGACCATAGCCATCCTCCATAACCTCCATTGTGGATGACATGGATATATTCTCAATTTACCACCCCAACATACTCAATAGTATGCGCTCCAAGTTTCCCTTAGGAATACTCGTTTCACCATCCAGTAAGTTCTAAGACTAAATATGACTCTATGACACATGGCACTACATGATTAGAGTTGCACTTGATTAGTTATGACAATTGGGTGAATTAAGGCCACATCAAACAAATGGAAATACAAATCCTAATTCACTTCGAGCAAGCATATAAATATCACAACTTCAAAAGATATAAAACTTGTGAAACATCATTTCTCATCTCATTATCACATGGTATTATTCACTTTCCATTCATGAGATTGCATTAGTCATCATACTATCACAAGATATAAATCCTTTTCATGATATCACAGGGTATCAACCCTTATCAACACAAGAGGATTACACCTCATTCAGGGCTCAACGATGCCCAAAGGTCATTAAAATCATCATACTATTCACTTCAAGATCATCATTGTCTTTGCATGCCTTATAACAAGGCTCAACAACATCACTTACATATAATACACCAGATCAACACAATTTTGCATTAATGAGCTAGGAGATATTCATAAACAATCATAGCAGGGGTTATATTAACATTAAGAATATTCCTTTATTACATCAGCATGCAAGGAATCTAGATATGATTAACCCTCATCTATTCATAATGTACATGTTTAGCATAAGAAAGTATCAACCATGTGTCTATGATAACCACCAATTAACACATTAAGGTTATGATCATATTAAGGAGGTTATTTCACCATCATGCCATCGTATAAGAAGGCTAAACATGAATACTCATATTTATCTATTTGTATTAGAGCTAGGTTCAACAAGATAAATTATATTAATGTTACTAATTAGCACTCATACCCAACCACTAACTCACATCATCCCCATTGGATCATGGATGCATAAGGTGAAGCATCACCATCACATTCCATACTATTCTCAAGTATGAACCCACACATAGATCAAGGTGTAACCATTATGTTATGGCATACTAGGGTTTCAACAACAATAAGAGAGTACTCCATGATTGTATTAGTCATTCAAGGACTATTCATACCCAATTACCATCGTTTCTCTATATTAAAGCTAGGTATAACAAGCTATACCTCATTAGGGTTACCGATTAATTCATTATGGTGATTATAAATCATAATCATACGAGGGAAAGGGTAGGATTACAAGTTTAAGGCATTGAACCATCAAATTCTCATCATCAGAATCATAACATTACACTACATGCTTCACCCAAAATAATGAGAATATTAGGGCATCAACTTCTAATCAATAAATGTTGAAAATGTAAAGCCATAGGTCGTTTACATAAGAAACATCTTGAACAAATTGCCTATGAAGTCATTGAGTTGTGCTCTAGAAAGAGTCACCATCTAAACCTAGACATCCCTTGATTAACAACATAAAACGTTCCATTGAGAGTAGGGTAAAACCCACAAGCGATTGTTTATTTAAAACAAGACGTCAGTAAATGAGATTCTTAAGTTGATCTCATAAAGGAAACCATTAAAATAACTCTATTAGGAACAACATATTACATTGAGGCATCACTCCAATTTATTGGATGAAGAAACATGAGATCTTAACCATTAGGTCCAATTCATATATTAAAACCATCAATTGCAGTATAGGTCCGACCATTGCATCAAATGACCCAAGAAACCATTGTTTTCAGGCTTAATTGATGATAAAACTACATACTTAACTCACCATAGGTTGTAGAGACATGATCCACCATCAATAGTGACCATTTAGTCACCATAGGTTGTTAGATTAGCACTATATTCATTAATCACAATCGAATATCAAACTAATATCACCATTGATTGATAGCACCATTAGGGTACTTAGTTTTTAATCACTAAGATTCTAATTAGGCCAACACATGACCTAAGGGGTGAATGTCAGTTGACACCCTTGGTCACCACCATCAGTTGTCATGAAGGCAACACCATCAGTTGTTGCAATGGTACCACGATTGAGTCATGCATTTATAGAAGAAATTAACTTTAAACCATAAAATTAAGCATTGGTTGATAGGTGTTTAGCACCATAGGTTGTCAAACCAAACTAATACAAGTCATATTATACCTTAGGAATAATGTACACATGATTACATGTTCATCTAGAATTGAAATAATAACATGGTACATTATAAAAATTGAAATCCAAGTCAAGCATAGCTTTTTAGTGCATGGATCATCATTTAAAAGCAAGAACCTAAACTAGCAATCTTATGGTAAGCAATAAATGTGGAGAAAGTTATTAAACTTGCCTATAATTAGAACATAAAATCCCAAACATAAGAAAACATGAACAGGTAGGGTAGAAAATCCAAGCATAAGTTGTGAACTCGTCCATCTAGCGCCTTTCTTCATCAAATGAGCAAACCCTAAGCATAAGGAGCAAGAAAGGCATGATTTTAGAGCTTTAGAATAATTTATACCATGGAACAACAAGGTTTCGACCTAGAGCAATGTAGGAGGATGGATAACAAAGAAATAAACAGAGGAAAGAAGGGGATTCTTACTCTTTTAGGTTAAGATCACTAGAAGGAATCTTTTTAAACCCTAAATGAGAGCAAAACAAAACCCTAGGAGCTTCCACCAAGAAATTCACCTTCTTCTTCTACCTTAGATAGGTACTCCATAGATAAACAGATAGGGAACGAGGTTCTTAGTAGGAGGGAAGTGGTGGAAAGAAAAACTTTCATTTGGGAGCTAAAAAATAGATATATAAACCTCTAGGATAAGGGAGAGAAGAAGCATGAGTTGTCTAAAAAGCTCTCCATGCATCCATGGCCTTAAACTATTTAGGATATACATGCAGCCACAAATCAGTTCCCCCACCATCCATAGAGACCTGATTAACCCTCCTTTGTTGAATTTCCTAGCCAATCAAATAAATCATTGGTTGATAGCTCCTAAAGGTAGCTCATCCATAAAGGGGTAAACCCTAAAATACCCTTGAGGAAAACACTTCCAAACCAAGGTTCAACTAGGAATCCCATGGGTCAAAAAGCTCAAGAATGATGAGAGAACATCAAAGAACATAATGCAAGTCATAAATTGTAAAGACAACCTCTCAATTGGGTAAATTGTAGAAAAGTCCAAAATGTGCATAAAATTACATAACTTGCACAAACAGTGTCCAAATTGGACCAAACTTGAAAGTTAAGCTTGTATTATGATTAAAAACATATCACAAGGTTATACTAAGGTTATAAACATTAAATTATGATAGTTAAGTATGTTCAATACTTTAAGCAAGGTTAGGGGTCTCTCTGGAAATGCATCCATCAAGGATTAGCAAGAAAACTGTCGGACAATAGGTCAATGTTCCCTCTCTTGACTGTTACAATTTGGATGGAGCCTTACACCAAGAACCAATAAAGTTGAGAAACATGGTTAGATTAATATATTTAGGAGACCTAATCTCATCATAGCGGTCCCATTGGTGTATAAGTATGTATATATATATACATATATATAATACACACACACACACACACACACACACACACACACACACACACACACATATATATATATATATATATATATATATATATATATATATGCTAGAATACTAAGACTAGTGGACAAACAATATGAAATTACCACATGTGGCATGAATAAATCAAATCCCTAGAAAGCAATTATGGCATAACAACTAGTATTGTGAAAGAGAGAAATCACAAGTTAGATTTCCCTATACATATCATTTTAGTATAAACATTGAAATATATGGAATTTTAATAATAAGGTTTAAATGATGAAAATACGTAAGCCAATGTGATGATTTTAGACACACACACACACACACACACACACACACATATATATATATATATATTTATATGTATATATATATATTGTTGGATAAATTGGACATTATTATAATCCCTTTGTTTTGATGATGACAAACATTTCATTCTTGTGAATCTAACTTGCTATTTTAGTGTTTAAGGGAAAAAACACATAAGGTGGTGGATAGGAAAACTTGGAAGATCAATCTGTTAAAATTGCTTTATTTTCATGAGTGTACCCACATGTAAAAACTTGTACAAGTATATAATGTACAAGTACTTAGACATCATGTAAATCAAGCATTGGATCTTCCCTATCCACTCACAACACTTAGATAGATATTCCCCTAACATAGAATCACAATTACACATTGATACACACACTTAGTACATGGCTCAACACATTGGAACAGGGACATTCTCAGTCGAAAAATTCCTCGACCGAGACAATCTCGGTCGGCAATATTCTCGACTGAGAATAGTCCTTCTAGCAAATTCTATAGACATTAGACTGAATTGAAAAGTGGTTGGTAGTTGGAAATGAACGTTGCAATACACTCATTCCAGACCTTCCCTCGGTCGACAAATTCCTTGACCGAGAGACTCTCGATCAACAAACTTCTCGACTGAGAAAGGTTCTGGACTGCACTTTTCAGCATTAAATAACTAGTTGTTGCAATGTAATTAGTGGACACCTAACGGCTAGTTGAGCACTAAGATCACCCTAGAAAGTGTCTAGAATGTCCCTAAGCACTAGTAGGCCATTCCTATAAATAGGACATGCCTTAGGACACGCACAACACTAACTTGCAATCACTTGTGCAAACAATTACGCTTGAGATTCATTCTTTGAGAGAAACAAGCTGAGCTATACTTGCAATCTATTTCATCGAGCTATAAATTAGTGTCCTATAGATTAGTATCTCCTAGACACCACACTACCATATTCATCCACAGTGGATAGGAGATCAATACGCTTGATATGGGATCAAAGCACTGTACCAAATTGGTAACATTGTTTCTTTCTTCCAATCTTGTTCCTTCTATTGTATTTTGTTCTCCTTTGCTACTCCTAGGTTGGAGGTTGCGGAAATGAGGTTGTTGGAGCTTCTTCAGGTGGAGAAGGTAGCTCGGTGGACTTTGGACTACTTCTAGAAGGTATAAAATGGAATCTACTTCAAGGAGGAAGGCTACTTCAAGGGGGAGCTTGAAGTTACTTCAAGTGAAGGCTGCTTCAAGGTTGGTGAGATGACTTCAGGGTGAAGGCTGTCCAAAGGGTTTGTGAAGGTAGTTGTATCTTATGTAACATCCTTGCGAGGTAATAAAATACAATTGCTTTCAAAATCCCAGTTGGGAACAATCGGGTAGTGGACTGACTCCCTTAGTTTTTGCTAAGGGTGGAACCACTCTAAACACCTTGTCCCCTTCTCCAACATTCTTGTGGTTGTTTGCTGGGTTAAATAATTTTTAAAATTATCATAAAAACCTATTCACCCCCTTCTAATGTTTTTCATTTAGTATCAGAGCAGGTCTTCAAGGAACCTTAACAGGTCTTGAAGAGATGGGGGATGGTGTCTTCAACAACCTCTACGTGGAAAGGACAAACATGAGTTAGCAATCAACAAGCGATCAAGATCATAGACGGTGTTTTGAATGTGAAGCAAAGGGCCACACAACATTTAATTGTCCAAAGAGAAAGTTCCACAAAGATAGAAGAGAACAATCAAGTACTCATAAAGAAGACAAGGTATGTTGTTTCATTGCAACAATCGATGAAGAAGAGGATGAGGTAACCTTATTTGATTTATCTAAAGAAGAGTTAGTTTCTAGCATAGGGGAATTGCATGATAAATATATTAAATGTAAAAGGAAATTGAAAAGAGTTACTAAAACTAATGAGGAGTTGTATGCTAAATTAAATGATCTTACTTTTGAAAAAGAAAGTATTATTTCTTAAAATTCTACCTTGAAATCTTCTCTTAATGATTGCAATAAAAAGTTACTTACTCTAGAGACAAACTATAATCTTCTTTCTCAAGAAAAGGTTGAATTACTTGCTAAGTTGAATAATCTTCAAACTCAACCTATTTTATGCACTCATTTAGATTATGATGCCATTGTAAAAGAAAGAGAAAGTTTGTCATCTAACTTAGATCAAGCAAACTTAGATATTAAAAGGAGATTGGATGAAACTGCTAAGTTACAAAATGAAATTAGTAGCTTCAAAAACAATGGTATTCTTGATAAGATCTTAAAAGATTCTTTTGGTTAGATTGGAAGGAGAGGACTAGGTTATAAGCCCAAAGGTAAATCCTATCAAAATCCTAGAGTAAGAAGGACATAAGTACCCAAGACTAAAGTCATGTATGTGCCTAAAGACAATCTAGCTAAGAAGAGAAATGAAATTGATTCTATATGTTGTCATTATTGTTAATGTCTTGGACATTATTCATTTTCTTGCCCATGCAAGAAAAAAGATGCTGATCTAGTTTGGATTCCAAAACCCCAAATATAGAAGTATTGAAGTTGATTAGTTGAGATTTGACCTAAAACTTTGTTTTGATACTCAAAATGTCTTATCTCAACTAAACTGAGCTTTAATTTGCATATTTCTGTAATTGTATTGAAAGATGCTTCACTTGAAAATAATTGCTGAAACAGAAACATTCTCGGTCAAATAATCCTCGACCGAGATACTCTTCGGTCGAGAAATTAGTCGACCAAAGAAGTTTCTGTCTCAAACTTGAACTTTCTGGACAAACAATAATTTGCCCAGTCGAGAAAGTTGTCGACCGAGAACATTTTGGTTGAGAAAAAGTTTGACCGACTGAGGTTCTGTAAAACCTACTTAATTTATTTTAGTTTTCTATCAAATTTGCTATTAATGTTGATTTAATCTGCAAATCAAGAGTGAATCTTGGATACAATTTTTTAAACATATTGATAAGCTTGCATCATGACTTATTAAATGAAAGTATGCTTTGATTATAACATTCTTATTGAACTTGTTACAAAATGTGTTGATTGAAAACCTGTATACTTTTTGCAAATAGAAATTGGACATGCTTTCTTGCAAAAATGAATCAATACAAATATAGCATAGATTGCAAGTTCATATATTTTCAATTTCTTTTTAAAAGGATATGATCTTATACATGGTTTGTGTAAAGTATTCCTTGGCTGATCTGAAAATAATGAACCATGTTGTTTTGAGAAAACTTCATCAATAGAACTTATGGACTTGTTTCTATTGATTGAGAAAGATATTGTTTTTGTCATCAAGTTGTTTATGATGGCTCACCGTCCTGCAAATAGAGATGATGTTATTCAATTTTTCTCTAAGATTGAAAATCAAATACTCGACTTGAAATCTTGTGAAATAAAATTTTACATGATAAAATGTTCTAAGTATTTAAATTATATAGGAATTTCAAAGATATATTCCTTGCAAACTCTTAAAAAAACAACTTTCCTTTATATATGAAGAAAAGACATACTTTATGATCATAATTGAGAAAATTTTAAATGGGAAGACTAGTGGAATAAGAGATCTTGCTTAGAATAAAATTATTCTATCTAAAGCCTATTCTAAGAAAATCAAGAGTAAGACACCATTTCAAAATAAAATATTGCTCACATGAATTAAGTTCTATACAAACTTGAGCCTAAGCTATAATCTTTAAAATTAATTAAACTCTTTCGAATTGCTATCCACCTGTTACATAAAGGCTTTATATTCAATCAAGTGGATCATTGTGAATGCTTAAACTGGAAATATACAGAAATGCCTCTCGATCGAAAAAGTGTTTGACCTAGGGGCGCCCCAGTCAAAGTCATGGTCGACCTAAAATAAGCTTGGCAGAATGCTTATTTGTGATATTAAATCATTTCTTTGCACTCAATCTGAGTATGTTGATCTGATACTTGTTCATCATGTTGAAAATATGATTTTAGTGAAAATATCTCATAAAAGGTTTGACTTATTGTAATCAAACTTTAATGCTTGTTATTCTTAAACTATGCTGATTATAAGATTAAGGGGGAGCTCATGAAAATTTGTAAACATTTCTTGATCAAAACAAAACTTCAAAAACTAGCTATGACCTGAGGATTATTGAATTATCCTGATCTAAAATGGACTCTCTATATCAATATGGGCTTAACATCCCTCATTATTGATTAGAGATATATTTCTTGATTCTACTATGCCGTAAAGAAAATCTCATATCATTTTCAAGGATTAAAATCCCTTGTAAAATAGATGAGAAATCAATACATGTATCCATCATGAACCTAAATGGATCTCATATCATTTTTAGGGCTTAACATCCCTTGTAAAATGGATGAGAAATCAATACATATATCCATCATGAGCCTAAATGGATCTCATACCATTTCAGGGCTTAACATCCCTTGTAAATGATTGAGAAATCAAAACACATATGCCATGAACATAAAAGGATCTCATATCATTTCAAGGCTTAACATCCTTTTCAAATGATTGAGAAATAAATTGTGGCTAAATTTGACATAAAAATAAGTGGTTTGCACTAAATTGTGTTGATTACCCTTGCTTTAAAAATTGAGCATCAAATTATCAAATTAAGGGGGAGAAATAAAAGTCATACTTAATGTTTATCATGGTTATCTTATTAAAATGACAAAGGGGGAGAAACAATCTAAATCATTAACATAAAGTAAAATGAGTTTCATAATGTCTTGGCTAGCACACACTTCAAGAGAATGGATGCAAAAGGTAAACTTCAAGTATGAAACTCATGTGATTTATATTTCCTTGATTTATATTTTGGAAATGTTTGTCATCTTAAAAAAGGGGGAGATTGTTGGATAAATTAGACATTATTATAATTTCTTTGTTTTGATGATGACAAACATTTCATTCTTGTGAATCTAACTTGATATTTGAGTGTTTCAGGGAAAAGAACATAAGGTGGTGGATAGCAAAACTTGGAAGATCAATTTGTTAAAATAGCTTTATTTTTATGAGTGTACTCAAATGTAAAAACTTGTACAAGTATATAATGTACAAGTACTTAGACATCATGTCAAGTGTTAGATATTCCCTATCCACTCACAACACTTAGATAGATATTCTCCTAAGATAGAAGCACAATTACACATTAATACACACACCTAGTACATGGCTCAACACATTGGAACATGGACATTCTTGGTCGACAAATTCCTCAATCGAGACACTCTCGGTCGACAATATTCTTGACAAAGAATAGTCCTTATAGCAAATTCTATAGACGTGAGACTGAGTTGAAAAGTGGTTTGTAGTTGGAAATGAACATTGCAATACACTCATTCTAGACCTTCCCTCAGTCAACAAATTCCTCGACCAAGAGACTCTCGGTCGACAAACTTCTCGACCGAGAAAGGTTCTGGACTACACTTTATATCATTAAACAACTAGTCATTGCAATGTAATTTGTGGACACCTAACGGCTAGTTGAGCACTAAGAACACCCTAGAAAGTGTTTAGAACGTCCCTAAGCACTAGTAGACCATTCCTATAAATAGAACATGCCTTATGACACCCAAAGCACTAACTTGCAATCACTTGTGCATACAATTACACTTGAGATTCGTTCTTTGAGAGCAACAAGCTGAGCTATACTTGCAATTTGTTTCATTGAGCTATACATTAGTGTCCAATAGCTTAGTATCTCCTAGCCACCACACTACCACGTTCATCCACAATGGATAGGAGATCAATACGCTTAATATAGGATTAAAACACTGTACTAAGTTGGTAACATTGTTTCTTTCTTCCAATCTTGTTCCTTCTATTGTATTTTGTTCTCCTTTGCTACTCCTAGGTTGGAGGCTGTGGAAAGGAGGTTGTTGGAGCTTCTTCGGGTGGAGAAGGTAGCTCGGCGGACTTTGGACTACATCTAGAAGGTCTCAACGGGAAGCTACTTCAAGGAGGAAGGCTACTTCAAGTGGGAGCTTGAAGTTACTTCAAGTGAAGGCTGCTTCAAGGTTGGTGAGATGACTTCAGGGTGAAGGCTGTCCAAAGGGTTTATGAAGGTAGTTGTATCTTATGTAACATCCTTGTGAGGTAATAAAATACAATTGCTTTAAAAATCCTGGTTGGGAACAACCGGGTAGTGGACTGACTCCCTTAGTTTTTGATAAGGGTGGAACCACTCTAAATGCCTTGTCCCCTTCTCCAACATTCTTATGGTTGTTTGCTTGGTTAAATAATTTTTAAAATTATCATAAAACCCTATTCACCCCTCTCTAGTGTTATATATATATATATATATATATATATATATATATATATATAGTGTGTGTGTATGTGATGTTGTGCCCTTTCATGCATCTAAATGAGTAGTAAAATGGTAAACATGTATGTAATTAATATCTAAATACTACTACATGAGTGTTCATTTAAGGAAGTAAGATATATTCCAACCCTAGATCTCCATAAAGAGGTGTTCAAATAGATAAGATCTCATGTAATGGGTATCTTTGACCATAGTTGACCAAATTAAATTATATCATATAAGAAAGATAATGAAATTCCAAGACCTAAAATTAAGGAACGCATATTAATAATATTGAGACTTATATGTAATCCTCATATTTGACTTATGAGAATAAAAGATATTTTATAAGAAACATGGATCCAAATCTTTAAAATGAGGTAATATATTAGTAGTACAAATTCAAAATGGAAAAACCTAGACACTAGTAACAAAAAAAAGATCGAATGTCAATGGATTCCAAGTATTAGTAACCAATATCATTCTACATTTGTAGATCTATCTATTTTGATTAAATTATTGGAGTCAAATACTTGGAATTCAAAATTTTGTATACTTTGATCCAAAGGTATAAATCTATTTGGAAAGTTATTTTCCTCATTGATTGCATACATGATTAGTAGGTTGGTTGGCTTTGTTTTTTGTAAACTTTATCCCCCTATTGAAAGCAAAGAATAATAAATCCTAAAATAATAACACATTGTTTAAGCATTGAAAAGGGTAGGCTAGTGCCCCTATTATAGTGGAATTATGCTTCTACAACTTTGTGCTGAGAGGACATGAGGTCCCTTAGTATATTAAGAAATGTATTTGGTGTGTTGTCATTCTCTATGGAGAGAATATATGCTTCCCAAACAACAAAGACATCTACACGTGCTACATATTTGAAAAAATGAAATTACTAGTTTCAAAAATTGAATGTTGAATTTTTATTGAATTTGAAAACCCATTGCTACCTTTTGTTACTTACCTATATTATTTATTTCTTTGCATTTTGTCATGCTTTATGGATAGATTCATATTTTTACTTTCCAATTATGAATTTTACAACAGTCATTCCAACTAACCTGTATTTCCCTTCTTGGGGTCCATGTGTGGTTTGGTTCCCCAGGATATTCATGGACATGTGATCAAAGAAGACCTAGAAGAGACGTGCAAGAGTTCTCTCTGCTTGAAGATTAGATTGAATAAATGCCTAATTTTTTAATCTTAATGTAAAGCTTATGTGACTATGGTGTAAAGCATGATTGTAAAAAGATTTGTTTATACTTTCTGATGCAATTTGTAAATATTTGATCATAAGGACCAGGTCTTTACAATATGAGTCTACATTAGGTTTGATACCATGTAAGAACATAATAATATTTTAAAATTATAGATTACATTTCATGTTATAATTTCCCAGGTCCACACAGAACTTTAGTTTTAAATTAAAAAATATGAGGGAGTTTCATTAAAACATTATTGTGCATAAAAAATGCCACTTCATGCATTGATGACCTACTTTGGGATTTTAATTCAAATTCAAAGGAATTTTATAATCATACTAGTTATATTAAGGCCTTATAAATATTTTATATCAACTCCTAATCATCAGTAATAGCATTCATATACATTTTCCTTTCATGTGATACTAATTAACCACAAGGGTGACATATTTAGTAGTAATTTCGCTTGTATTTAAAAATTCAACAAGTACATGAATATTTGGTGATATAAATCACAATAGTAACTCCATAGATTTAGGGAGAACATGAAGTTTTGTGAGTATAGTCCACTTATCCAAAATATTTCACAATGCATCATCTTTAAGCACATTAGGAGGCCATAGTACAAGATGTAGAGCAAATTAAAATATCAATGTACACATTGCAGATTTCAGACCTTAAGACAAAGAGAGCAGGTCCACTTCATCAATATTCATAAGATATAGGATAAAATATAAAAGTTCCAAATCATATCATATGGCAGAAAAAGAATCCATAAAAATTTAATCTTTAGGCATGCTATTCAAGTTTACAACACGTTTTAGGGATTTGCATGAACTAGTAAGCAAAAGAATGCTAACAATGGTATATCACTTGTCTCTTATAATGATAATCATGAGGTCCATAGAAGAAGGTCATGGAAATGCTTCTTGATCCTAGATCATCCCTCCAAAATTCTCTAAATCCATGCACCAAGTAAGATCTAACTTCCCTTAGAAAAAGAAGGAAAATGGAGATTCTTTAGATAGATGAAGTAGTTTTCACCACAGAAGTCGATGGGAACGACCAAAGGAGGAAAATGAGGTTAAGAACAACAAGAAAAAATTGTAGATGATCAATCTTACATGATTAGGGCTAGAAACAAACTTGCCAAGATTTGAAGCATCTTGAAGAAGCTAGATCTACCACTTCCATCCACATGTGTCAACATACAAGTATCCATCCATGATCATTCCTTCCTTGTAGAATTCTTCTTCCTTCATGTCTCTCTCCACAACTTTACTAGCTTGTGGGATTCTAAAATAGACTCTAGGCTGAATGTTTTTGGTTTCATAAAGTGGTGTATATGTACAAAAATCCAAACTTCCCTCCACTTTTGTTCATAATTATCCTTAGTCCAAAAATGACATTTGTTGGACAAAGAAACACATTTATCAACTCTCCTAGCATTATTATGTTTTTTGGAACCATTCTCATCGTCCTATATGAGGTATCATTGGTATATCACTTTCATAAGCCAAAAAGATCACTTAAATAAGCCAAAAAGTCCATAAGTTGAGGACAAGAAGCTCCATCAGTCATCATCAACCACCACCACCATACTAGTTGTGGTAGAAGCCCTAATCCAACTAAGGTCATAAGAATAAAAGTAGAGCAATCTATGAATATGCTAATTAATATCTCACATCTATATATTATGCACTCAAATTTGTACTTAGGTTTCCAGTTTAGGTTAAATTGCATATTAATCCACAATTGTACATAATATTTCACTTCATGACAGAAAGTACAATGAAGTCTAGATTAGAGTCATCACTTAACCAATCGATTCTAAAACTTAATAAATTATGGAATAAATAAGTACAAATATTTTATAGACAATTTTATGGTTAAATGCTCATGTTATGGTGATTTTATAATTAA
Source organism: Alisma plantago-aquatica (assembly GCA_963693085.1). Classification (NCBI taxonomy): domain Eukaryota; kingdom Viridiplantae; phylum Streptophyta; class Magnoliopsida; order Alismatales; family Alismataceae; genus Alisma; species Alisma plantago-aquatica. The sequence continues at coordinate 1,017,581,893 of OY856412.1, read as the reverse complement.
GTCCACAACTAAATATGGATACTTGAAACCAAAGCATTCAAAGTGCAAATTCGCACCAAATAGAGTTTTAACTTCTTTAATTGAGCATCAATTTTGTTCCATATTTAATTAATTTAATAAAGAAAGATTAGAGACAAATCTATGATGAAGAAAATATTGTGGTCTCATAGTTGAAGTTTCTCAAATTTGAAGTTAACTTGGCTCAAGTTATTAGTTTTGTATATTATATTAGTCTCCAGATTACACTATTTCATCCATTTATATCATTTTCCATTTTAAATATAACTTGGTAGGGATTTCCTTTTTAAATCTATGTTACATTATAAATGCAATTATAGCTAACTATTGGTGATTGCAGATTATGATATCCATATCATGATTCAGCATACATTTTTTATATAAAGAAGGCATGTAGAAAGGAGAACAATCAATCATAAAGAGTGTGTAAAGAAGTTGAAACTTAGACAACAACTCATGGATACACTATTTGGTATCCTAGGTAGGAGAAAATTTATGGATTTCAAAACTTCGAGAAAGTTGACACATTGCATCTTTGATCCATTAGGGAAGGATACTAGAAGACTGAAATTAGTCATCATCCTCCCAAGTCTCATTGTCAAGATGGGAACATCCAAGGTTATCTTGTCTATAATCTATCTAAGGTGGTGTTCTTGGAATGAGTCATGGTGAAAGGAGGTATTAATGAACTCATACTCTCTATTTTTAAGACTTAGTTGGAGAAGGAGGACATGTTAGTGTTTTTTCTACTGTGGTTGCAAGCCTTGGTTCAGATTGTTAATCTTAGTGTAGTTCTCAGAAATTTCCAGTAATATGTCTTATGTGAGACACCCCACCATTCTAAAAATGATTACTCAAAAGTGAAAACAAGATCGATCACTAATTAATCACATAGAGAGAAAAGGGGATGATTAAAACCAAATTCAACATATCAAACATGTCCAGGAATATTTACATATAAGTCAAACATCCTACATAGAAACATATACCATACCAGGTAACAATACAACTGTCTTGTGGCCTTAGCCACTACATGTATACAAAACATTATTCCACATATATACATGTGATGTAGACCTATTTTAGGGCTTCATCTTATGCCTTTTTGTATCTCAATCACATCTAAACATAGTAGAATGTAGGTTAAATCCCTTAATATGCATATTATTGTCAAATGCACTTATGGATGTTCTTTGCATACATTTTAGGTACTTGGACCATGCTTCAGATGGATGAGAGAGAAGGATGGAATTCTAGGGTTCCTCCACAAAGAAGACCCTAAAGGTCCTGCAAACTACCCCTAATGGCCAAGGGTCGACATCAAGCAAAGAAGTACATTAATCATGAAGTTTCAAAGTGAATTTTCCACTAAAGACCCCAGCTCAGCCGTGGTGCCAAGGAACGATCATGATGGATAATGCCAAAGTTACAGAGTCAACCTCAAATATGCAAAGCTACAACAACACTTCCATCACGGTCATTCTACCCAGCACGACCGTTCTATGAATCCCCCAAAATGGTTGTGCTGCCCAGCACAGCCGTGCTTCCAAAGATGAGAACGGACATGCTAGCTAGAATGACCTCCATTTCACCTCCCCCACCACGACTGCTCTACCCAGCACATGCATTCTACCTAGCCCACACCACGTTCATTCTACCCAACACGGTCGTGCTACCAGCCTTCATTTCACCAAAATTATTTAGACATTTTCCACTTCCTAGAACGACCATTCCCAAACCACCACAACTGTTCCTACCCTCACCCACCATGACCATGTTGCCCAACATAGCTATGCTACCACATAAACCCTAGCTTTTTCTGCATTGTTTTTCCAACTATACCCCTACTTACCCTAGTGCTTCCACCACCACCATCTATATATACATGGGTGGTGGCCACAACACTAGGTTATCTGCCATTACTCCCCCCCTAACTACTCTAGAGCATTCATTGCATTGTTCCTTTCATTCAAGCCATCCACCCACCATTTTCACCTCATTTCCACCATAGAAACCTAGTGTTCTAGGTTTTCTACCATAATCCCCCTCATTTCCATGCCCTTCACCCACCTTGGAGGTGGCAGGTCGTTGTACAATAGCTAGGAAGTGAAGAAGAAGCTACTTTGAGTTCCATGGATTCCTACCGCTTTCTTCTCACTACTTTTCTCTTTTGTTTGAGAACGTCGAGCTAAGTCCCTAGTGGTGGGCTATTTGGGGTTCAAATGTGACATTGATACAATGTTAGGAAAATAACTTGTATTAAACAAAATTTCATTCTATGATGATTGCCTCTTGCTTCTATCTCATTTCCCATTATCTTGCATGTGGTTTGTGATTTTAAACATAAATTGCTTGTTTTGTGATGCTTGATAACACTTAGCTTCTAGGGGAAATGGAATGCATGTGGCAATATTAGGAATGGCTCCTAGGTCCAATTAGTGGATCCCTATCTAGGCCCCTTTGTTCCTACATACATCTCCTTTCTTCTACAAGTAAGTGTGAGATCTAAGTAGCTAGTATAAGTGTGGTTAGTGCAACTGCCTATAGTTTCCTAAAGGCTAGATGGCAAGTAACATGAGGTGAAAAACCCTCATCTCTACTCCCATTCCTATCTGTGGCTCTCAATTGCGCTAATACCACTTACCCTAGAAACCTAGACTTACCAAGTCCTATTAGAATTACACCTAGCCTTAATTCTCCAACTAGTAGTATAGGATATATTCTAATAGCACTTACCTTGTTGTTTGGTTTGGTAATCTAGTTTGAAATATGAGATTTGCTTGCTATGTTGACCTTCCCCCAACTAATATCAAGTTTCATTCCCAAACGGCCCACCTATCCATCTAATTGCTTAAAATCAACTTTTGCATTCTTAGCTTGTTAATGCTATCTTAGTCAATTGCCTTTGTTAATTCTTAGGTAATTGCTAAATTCTTGATAGTTAGTTCTTGGTTAAGTAGTTAGGGCTCCTTTGAGCTTGCTTGTGTTAATTTAGCTAGCTAGTGATAGCTTAGGCTCTTGCTTGTCTTATTGCTTAGCTTGCTTCTTAGTTGATAAATTGCCTTGCTAGTGTAGTTTAACTCCTTGTTGTAGCCTAGTTGCTTGCCTTGCCTAGTTTCTTAGTATTAACCTATTTAGAGTAATCTAGGGTTTTTATTAATCTAGTTTCCTTATTTCTCTTTCTTTCTTGCAATCACAGTGTAATAAAATAAAACCAACTTTAAACCCTCAAACCCTAGACTCTGTTTTAGGAACATAGCTAACACAAAGCTAGATCTAGTGACCCCTCTATCCTTGAGAATCGACCCTAATCTTACCACTAGCCTATACTACAACACAACCCTGTGTGCTTACGGGTACATGTGGTTAGTTGAGCATGTGCGTTGGACTAGGTCCATATACAAAATTTTAAATATCCATGCATTTTCCCTTAGGGTCGCATCTAGTCACCTTTACTTGTCTAGTGTGTGGCCTTGAGAAGATCACACCAAGCTCTTTGGTACCGTTGTCGAGGCTAGAGGCACTCGATCTAGCTATTTAGTGTAGCTTAGCTCTTCCTACTTCCCTGACCATTGATGCTCTTTATTCTTTGTTTACTTTTACATACTATTGTTCTAATTTGGCTTTTGTGGCTTGTTTGTGTATTGTGCAGGTGACAACTATGCATGCATGATACATGTTCGACTTGTACTGACTTGGTGTTATACGACCCCGAGATAGGTAGAAGGAGATGCCAAAGCTGCCGCAAACAACACCAATCAACCAAGATGGGTGACCATGAAGATCAAATCCCTCTCGGGGATATCCCACCACAACCCAACCATGCTCTCCATGAATACTTTTCCCTGGGGAATTAAAACTCCCCAATTGCCACCCTGGTTGACCAAATGTTGGGTCAAAAATCATCCATTCCACCCGCACTTCTTGGACTCTTTCCTACTTACTATGGGATGGAGAATGAGAACCCCTACCACCATATTGACACCTTCCTTGAAACTTGTTCCACTTTTTGCAGACTCACCGCCACCGATGACTCAATCTACATAACCCTTTTCCCCTTCTCATTGAAATTAAAAAGATAAGGAATGGTATCTCTCCAAGCATTAGTTGGTGACATGAAATGCGATAAAGACTCAGTTTCTCAAGAAGTTCTTTCCGATTGCCAAGCTGACCCAGATGCGAAGATGTATCTCCGACTTCTCATAAAAAGAAAATGAACCCTTCCACAAGGCGTGGGAAAGGTTCCAAAAGCTCCCATGTGAATGCACCCATCATGAGGTACCCTTGTGGCAGCTAGTTCAAGATTTCTACACTAAGATAGTGGAGTTGAGCCAAAACAATGTTGATTCGTCATGTGGAGGCACCTTCATGGAAAAGCCACCTGAGGAGTCATGGCCCTTGTTTGAGCACCTAGCTGAGAATTCTTGCCATCGGGCTTCTACTAAAGGGGAACATTGTGACTGGAACTACATCGCTCCACCTCCTCCCATAGTTCTAGCCCAGATAGTAGCCAATCCCGAGATGATGAAAATGATGGCGGGTATGATAATATAGTGAAGAACCAAGTTGATGGTTCTTCTAGCCGATCCACTATGACAGTTGATGTTAAGGAAGAAGAAGTGCGTACTTTGCATGCCTTTGGCAATCAAAACAACCAAGGCCCGATGTCCAACTCCTATACTCCTAAGTGGAAGAATCATCCAAACTTCTCATGGAAACAACAAAATGAGGAGGGGCAGTCAAGGAAACACCAAGGGCCCACGTACAACTCCATGTTTGAGGAGAAAGTTCTAGGAAGGCTAAGGAACCTTGATGAAGTGAAGAAAGAGATGTCATCTCAAGGACAAAACATCACCCACCTTGAACAAAGTCTTGAACAAATCTCTCTTTCACTTACCCACTGTGAAGATGGTAGGCTCCTGTCTCAACCCATGGCCAACCTAAAAAATGATGGTGGTTATGTGAGCACTACTCAAGGTGCTTATGTCCTACCACAAGGACAAGTACCCCCACTTAACCAGTACCAAGGACCACCACATCCATATGATCCTCCACCTCAACAACCCCCTTACAACTATCAATATCCTCCACCTCACTCATAACAACATCCCCCTCCAAAATATCTGTAATGCCTGGGCCCACTGCCCAAGGCTCTAGTAGAGTTTCAGGAATGACGACTGTCCCTACAGACCACCACTAGCCTTAACTGTGCACTTTGTCCTCACTCACGCGCATGCCAGAATCAAATTCCCGACAGGTCACCCATCCCAGTACTACTCCAAGCTGATCACGCTTAACTATGGAGTTCTTAGAGATGGGCTCCCAGAAAAGGAGGTGCACCTTGGTGACATGGGTAGTCCAATCATTCCTTTTTTTTTGAAAAGATGATACTTATATTTCAATATCCAAATCGAGGATTTCATTACATGAACTGGGGAAACCTTCAGAACAAAGACAATTCGAAATTACACCTAAGCCAAGGTTAGCTACATGATGAGCAACTCTATTCCCTTCTCTAGTCGTGAGGAGAAGCTGACTGATCTGAAAAACTCTGCCGCAGCATCGACCTGCTTCAGGATTTGCATTTGTGGACTCGGGCCCCTAGTGCAGCTTGATATTTGGTGGATGACATTTGCAGCGTCAGATTCGAAGATGACTCTGGATAGTCCCTGTCTTTTAGTTATAGAAGCGCCAAAGAGAAAATCATAGTACTCAGCTGTATGGATATCCCAAACACCCAAAACATTCTTAGCTGCCATGAAAGCACACCCGCCCTCATGGTTTCTTATAACCACCCTGAAACTGGTGGCATAATTACACAAGAGCACAACATCAACATTAATTTTCATAACACCCTGCACAGACGGGTGCCATCTTATATTCGACCTTGAAACAGGGGCAGCAGGGGTAGAAAGGACGACTCTATGGACAAAGTTTTGTGAGATCCATTTCTCCAAGCTTGAGGCAGTAAGCAAAGCATTTGGGTCGGAGGCGTTGAACATGTGGTCGTTCCTGCATTTCCAAGTCACCAAGAAGTAAGTAACAGCTTCCAGAACCTCGACCTTGGTCAAGGTGGCAAACAGCCACCGCCAGCAGTTGAAACAATCAGCAGTAGGTCTGTTATAAATGGTACCCCCAGCTGCTTTTCTCTCTAGATCGCCTGTGCATACCTGCACTCAAACACGGCATGGTCGATGTCTTAAACCTCAGCATGGCACAATTGACAGCAGGGCTCCACCCGGATGTGCTTGGCCACCATCTTCGTGCCAGTAGCCATAAACTCGTGACACATACGCCAGACAAAATGTTTTATCTTAGGTGGAGCATCCAGGTTCCATATATCTCTCCATAATTTCTCGTCATCAGAAGATAAGTGGGCGCTTAGGCGGTCAAGTCCATCGAATCCCAGCCAATACCCCATTTTGACAGAATAGGTCCCATCTTTAGTCAAGAACCAATAATGTCCATCATCGCTGTTCCCGCACAGGGGCATAGCCAAAATATGATCCTTGTCTTCACAGGTAAAGATGTCGCCCACCAGATCGTATCTCCAGCAATTGGTATTCTTGTCAATAATATCAGCAACCTTACACTCTTTTGAGCAATCTCTAAACATAGTATCCGAACAGCTGCCTTTGCTAGTGGGGATCCACGTGTCATCCCAGATTCAGATATTTTCACATGTCCCAACCCGCCATCTCAGCCCCTCCCTCAGAAGGGCCCTAGCCCCGCATATTCTACGCCAAGTAAAGCTAGGGTCATAACCTCTGAACGCCTCCATAAAAGAATAATTTGGGAAATATTTTTCCTTAAGAACTTTGCTAACCCAGGACACGGGGTTTGAGAAGAGACGCCATGCCTGCTTGGTCAAGATAGCAGTATTAAAGGTGCTGAGGTCCCTGAAACCAACACCACCTCTGTATTTAGGCTTGCACATTTTATCCCATGACGCCCAATGAATATGTCTGTGCCCCTCTGAGGAACCCCACCAGAAATTAGCAATCATCTTGGTCATGTCATCAATAATATTTTGGAGAAACTTAAAAATACCCATCATATACGTAGGGAGGGCTTGGACAACAGACATTATAAGAACTTCTTTGCCCTCTTGACTGAGATATTTCTCCTTCCACCCCTTGAGACGGCTCCACATTTTGTCCTTCAAAATCTTGAAAATCAGCTTCTTTGATCTGCCTATGATCGTAGGCAGCCCCAGATATTTATCATGCACTTCCACCTATTTCATCGTCAACTGTTTGAGAACCTCCCCTTTCTTGTCATGTGAGACATTCTTGCTGAAAGAAATTTCTGACTTGATCATCTTAATCTTCTGCCCTGAAGCTCTTTCATAGCAACTGATAAAGTCAGCTATCGGAGAAGCCTCCGCCAGATTTTCTCTTGCGAACACAACCTTGTCATCAATAAAGAAAATATGGGATATAGCGGGCCCACCCTTGGACACTTGAGACCCATGGATAAGCCCATCATCAGTAGCTTTGATAAGAAAATAGGAAAAAACATCTACACAGAATAAGAAAAGATAGGGTGATATGGGATCTCCTTGGCGAGGACCCCTTTTTGGGACAATATTTCCTTTTTTACAGCCATTTATAATAATAGAGAAATCCGAGCTGTGGTAGCATTGCCCCACTTTAATCCTCCAAATCTGGTTAAAACCCATAGCCACCGTCACCTTATCCATGAAAATCCAATCAACCCTGTCGTAAGCTTTGCTCATATCAAGTTTAAGGGCCATCCACCCCTTTTTCCCTTTCACTTTACGCTTCATCGCATGGAAGACTTCAAAAGCCACCAATGCATTATCAGTAATAAGACGATCAGGGATAAAGGCACTCTGATTAGGAGATATAATCTTATTTAATAAAGGTTTAACTCTGTTAGCCAGAACTTTGGAGATGACCTTGTATATAGTGTTGCAAAGACATATAGGTCTGAAATCGCTGGTAGTGATAGGGTCCTTGCACTTAGGTATCAGGACAATGTTGGTTTTATTTATCTTTGAGATATCTATTTCCCCTTTCCACCACCCCTTGATGTAGCTAGTGATATCCTCTTTCAAAATGTCCCAGAAAACTTGAAAGAAACCCGCATGGAAACCGTCAGGCCTCAGGGCTTTAGAAGGATGCATTTGGAAGAGGGCATCTTTGATCTCATCCTGAGAAGGTTCTTTAGCAATCTGATCGTTCATATCGTTAGAAATCACCTTAGGGACATTACTTAAGGCATCTGTGACATGTTGCACCCCTTGAGACTTGAAGAGGTTTTCAAAATAGTTTATGATAATATTCCTTTTAAGACCATTTTATCCGAGGCTTCAAATCCTGGGATGTTACAATCTCCCCCACTTAGACTCTTGACGTCCTCGTCAAGGCCCAACTATACAACCTCATAATCTCTTCCCCATTTCAATGTAGACCCAGAATGGCCCATGGACACCCAGCTCCCATCCACGACTACCAGCACAAGGGCGGCTCCATCTCGTCTCAACGGATAGCCCTTTCCAACTTGCCTGGACCGCACGACTCAAGACTGGCATGCCACATGCCCATGTGGGCCCCACATACTAGAGGGGTTATGGCTCTGATACCATTTGTCACACTTGGTCCCACTGCCCAAGACTCTAGTAGAGTTTTAGGAATGACGACTGTCCCTACAGACCACCACTAGGCCTTAACTGTGCACTTTGTCCTCACTCATGCGCATGCTAGGATCAACTTCCTGACAGGTCACCCATCCCAGTACTACTCCACGCTGACCACGCTTAACTATGGAGTTCTTAGAGATGGGATCCCAGAAAAGGAGGTGTACCTTGGTGATATGGGTAGTCCAATCATTCCTTTTAAGATCATGTTATCTGAGGCTTCAAATCCTGGGATGTTACAGTATCACCCCCATCCACCACAACAACCATAACCACAACCACAACCCCAACTACAATTTATCCTCCAAAACCCGAATCCACCACACTCAATGCCACCACCACCTCAACATCCACAACCACCTCCACAAGCTTCCTCTTCCCCTACCCATGAGCATGTGAATACAATGACAATTTTAAGGAAGGTAGGACCTTGGATCTGCAACATGGTACTTTTGTTGATAGCAGAACCAGTGATAATAGGGTTGATACTGTGATCATGGATGTTGATATTGGTATTCAAGTTGATGATACCATGCTACCGAGAGTTGATACCGTGATACTGAGAGATGATACCGTGATTCCAGTGATACCACTTGATGATATTGTTGACTTGTGTTAGTTGGGAGCACAACTCCCTCCATTCCCTGATGCCCTTGAAGAGCCATCCATTGAAAGAAGGAAGAAGAAACATACTGAGGACGTCATGGAGACCTTTAAGTAGGTTAAGATCAACATTTCTTGCTTGATATGATCAAGAAAATTCTGTGTTATGCTAAGTTCTTGAAAGACTTGTGCACATTCAAGAGGAAAATCACCGGAAGGATGCCAAGGAAGGTCAAGCTCACTGAGCAAGTGAGCTCAATTCTGTAGCACACCGTGCCAAGGAAGAGAAAAGATGTTGGTTCTCCCATCATCCCATGCTACATTGGAGCACATCTCATAGACCAAGCTCTTATTGACTTGGGTTCTAGTGTAAATCTGATGCCTTATGATGTGTTCACTGAACTACAAATGGGACAACTAGGTCCCGCTCAGTGTACCTTGCAGTTGGCCGATAGATCTGTGAAAATACGTAGAGGGTGTGTTGATGATGTGTTGGTTAGATTTGATGATGAGACCTCCACATTCTTTCCTACTAATTTTATTGTCTTGGAGATGGAAAAAGACTCAAGGAAAGTTCCTATCATCTTGGGGAGACCCTTGTTGGATACAACTGATGTAGTGATCCATGTGAGGATTGGCACCATGTATGTGACTTTCATGCACATGAAGATCTGATTGAACATTTTCAAGTCTTCTACTAAGGCCAAGGTGATAGGTTCTACAGAAGAGGATTGCTATCTGATTGAGTGTCTTGATGATACAGTAGAAGAGTGTCTACCCACATGGATTCAAACCACCACACAAGGTAGAGGTTTAGAGCCCATTGTGGATTTTCTCTATGATGAGGATGAGGATGAGTATGAAGAGATGGCTTTAGTGGCTGCAAGTGATCCTCCCATCCATTTTTGAACCATCGAAGAATTCCCTTGAAGAATCTCTCATTCTTGAGCTCAAGTCTCTTCTTGAAGGATTGAAATATGCATTCTTAGTCTCCAATGACTCTCCCAGAGATCATTTCTTCTACTCTTTCTCCAAAGCAAGAAGATGCATTGATGGAAGTCTTGAAGAAGAACATTCAGGCCATCGGATGGCCCATAGATGATTTGAGGGGTATTGAACCTTCTATTTGTATCCATAGAATCTACCTTGAGGATGATGCTAGACCGACCCATCAAATGCAAAGACAATTGAATCCCAAGTTGAAAGAGGCTGTATCAAAAGAGGTCATGAAGATACTTTATATCGGAATCATATATCCCATTTCTAATAACCCATGGGTGGGACCCATCTAAGTTGTACCCAAAAAGGGTGGGATCACATTCGTCAAGAATGAAGATGGGGAATTGATGCCTGTGAGAGAGAAGTCCAAGTGGAGGATGTGCTTGGATTATAGAAAATTGAATGAAAAGACCAAGAAAGATCACTACCCTCTCACATTTCTTGATCAAATCCTAGAGAGATTAGCTGGACAAAGTTTCTATTGTTTTCTTGATGGATACTCCAGTTACTTCCAAATAGTTGTTCATCCTGCCGACCAAGAGAAGGTGATGTTCACTTGCCTAAGTGGTACTTTTTCTTACAGGAGGCTACCATTTTGGTTGTGCAATGCACCTTCAACATTTCAAAGATGTGTAACATCCATTTTTGCCGATATGCTTGATTTGTCGCTTGAGGTCTTCATGGATGACTTTTTTGTGTTTGGTAAGACATTTGATGAGTGCTTGCTTCACCTAGTAGTTGTACTCAAAAGGTGTGCCATGGTCTGCTTGGTACTATCTTGGGAGAATAGCCACTTCATGGTTCCTGAAGGTATTATTTTGAGTCATAGAGTCTCTAAAGCCGGAATTGAAGTTGATAAGTCCAAAGTGGGTCTGATTTGCACTCTCACCATTCCTTCAACCATAAGACATGTTTGATCTTTCTTGGGGCATGTGGGTTTCTATCATCACTTCATTAAAGACTTTAGCAAAATCTCGAGGCCACTTTGTCATTTACTTGAAAAGGATGTGGAATTCCATTTTGATGACAAGTGTATTGAAGCCTTTAACCACATGAAGCACATGCTCATCTTTGCTCCTATCATGTGGCCCCCGGGTTTCTCCTTGCCATTTGAGATCATGACTGATGCATCAGACATGGCTGTGGGTGTGAGAACCCAATAAAATAAATGAGATTACTCAAAACATAAAAAACAACCAATCACCAATTAACCACATACCCAAAAATATGGGTAAATTAAAACCAATTTCAACTTCAGCACCTACTCAGAAATATTTGGATAATAGAAAAACATATTTCTTTTATCCATACTATGAAAAGAATTTGATACAAATTGTTCTATCACCTTAGCCACAACATATATATACAAGATAACAATATTTGTATATGCCACACAAACAAGTATTAACATGCTAACAAAATTCTGATTCGTCTGAAATAACATATACAAACTTTTCCTTCCTGGACCTGAGAGTACAGGTGTAACATCCCTGATCTGGGTTATGCTTTGACCCTAGATGTTTTGTTTAAGAAAGATAACTATATTCTTAATCTTATATTTTGAAAAGTAATTAAGGCTCAAGAGGAACTTATGTTTCAATTTTAGTCCTTTTTGAATAATGTTGAAAGCAATGTTTTGCCTATTTTGGACTAAAGTTCAAATTACCCAAGTTGAGGGGCTAACTTGCAAATTTTACATGATAAAATGTTCCTCAAGTGTTGAAGCATCATAAGAATCAGAATGATTATGAGATATGGCTTCCACAAGCCTGGGCACCAAGAAAGAGCTTATAAAGCAATGTTTGTGCATTAAAACCTAGTTTTGGTGTAATGTGCAATTTACCCAAAACATAGGGTTCAATATGCAAAATACCACTTCTAGAGAGTCCCTAATGTTTCTTGGTATAAATTAGAGACATGAAAATCAAAGGGGCGTCTCATTTGAATCTCTTTGGAGGAGAGAGAATCTTGATATTAAAATAATCAAGATTTAAGCATTATTGAAACCCTAATTCAATTTAATGCAATAATAAATACATTAATGGAAGTGCCCTTCAACAAAAAATGTGATGGTTGAATTTGTATAAGTTTGGACGTCCTTGTGCCTTCCAATGGCACCTAAATATCTAAAGTGAGTGGAGAGCCCACTCACATTAGTTAATTGAAAAGTAATATCAACTAATATTGGATATTATTATTAAAATGGTTAAGGTGCTTAATTTGTTTTCTTTTAATTAATGGATAATGAAGAGGAATTACAAGGTGGGGGAGATGGCTTCGTATGCAAGGGATTTAGGGGAGTATGCAGCACCAATTTTGGGAGTTGAAGGAATTATTTATCACTTTCTCTCTCATTGAAATTCCCTTATATACATCCCATTTTCAACCCACATGAAAGGATTTTTCGATTCCTTTTCTTTCCTTATTTTGGTTGAACACAAGGGAGCTTATGAGAAATAGGAGGACGTGCCCAAACCTGAAGGTAAGCTCCATAGTCATCTTCAACCTTAATTTCATGGTGGAAATCGAAATTCAATGCTTATTTTCTTCTTTTCTTCATTCAATCTTCAACCTTAGCCGTTCATTTCACTCAAAGACTTGAGGAAGAGCCTTTAGAAGTTGAGGAAGCTTCATTCACCATTGAGAATGTGAAGCTTGAAGATTGAATTCAATTTTGAAGGCGGGTTATATAACTTGAACCCTTAAATGTCATTATTTCTTGCAATTTATTCATCACATGTTCAACCTTTCTTCTTTCTTGATTTCCTTTTTGAGTAGTTGTTGAAATCACCATAAGAACCAGAATTGATTTAGAAAGTTTGAAGCTTGAAGATGATGGTTTCATCTTAAGCACACACCTCAACAAAGGAATGGGCAAACGGTTTTCAAAACCGATTGAGCTAATTCGGTTTCAAAACTGATTGAGCTAATTCGGTTTCAAAACCGATTCAGTTGATTCAGTTTCAAAACCGAATGAATAATTGAGTTCAAGTCCGAATGGGTAATTGACTTCAAGATCGAATGGGTAATTGAGTTCAAGATGGAATGGGTAATTGACTTCAAGATCGAATGGGTAATTGAGTTCAAAACTGAATGGGTAATTTACCTTAAAACCGAATGGGTAATTGAGTTCAAGACCGAATGGGTAATTAACTTCAAGATCCAATGGGTAATTGAGTTCAAAACTGAATGGGTAGTGGATCTCAAGACCGAATGGGTAAATTGAACTTCAAAACCATTTGGGTACTTTGACCGTTTGGAGGAGTTGACCGTTTGGAGGTCTAAACGGTTTCAAACCATTTGAGGGTAATAATTCAAGATCGTTTGGAGATTTCAATCCAAATCGTTTAAAGGCACAATTAACTCAAAACCGTTTGAAGGTTTACTAGTCCAAGATTGTTTGAAGGATCAATTAATCTCAAAAATAAATGAGTGATCATAAGATATCTCAATGTGGATCACAATGGATGTATCCCTAAGATACTTAGTGAATAAGTATACCTACAATAATTGACAATTGATGCCTATGAAAACAAATATCTCATTACACTATGCTAACCCTTCTTTCAAGTTGATCTAATCCAATCAAGTTGGAGTAATTAACCTCCTAGAGAGGATGAGAGAGAGGAACTTATACATGAGTGATAATCATGTAGTGATTAATCCTCAACACTTTCAACATGAATAAAATATGTAATTAGGGTTTGATCCATGATGATGAGATCATGAAACCCTAATCGAGAAGGTTGATGAGCTCTAACCCTAATCTAGGGTGAATCTATGTGAAACCCTAATCAAGGGTGATGCCATGTGAAACCCTAATATAGGGTGATGTCATGTGAAACCCCAATATAGGGTGATGTGATGTAAAATCCTAGTTGATAAAGAGGAGAAACCCTATTCCTAATAATGGAATAATGAATAATATATTGGTAGGTGAAACACCTAAAGTGGTTGATAATGGATAACCTTATATCAATAATGCTTTAACCTGAGATGAGTCCACATTATTGATAATGGTTGAATAAATAAAATGAGTGACTAATGACCAATACATTACATGATAATGTGATGAATAGGTGCATAAAGTATTAGGATGGGAAATATCCTAATACAAGATAAGTTGATGAACTTATGTAATTCAAAAGTGATGAGGGAAGTGATACATCAAGACATGATAGATATCACATCCAGTACCTCAAAGTTGATACACCTTGATGTACCCTAAATCCAATATACTTGGATGAATAACACATGAAATGTGCCATGTCAATTGTTACATTGAGATGTAATGAGCCTAATGCACTTTGATAAGTGTAGGATAACATACCTTAAGAAAGGGTTAAGCTAAGTTAATAAAGTATGATGTATTTATACTCTGGTAAGGATGAGAGAGAAACTCATATCATGTGTTGTAATCATTTAATGATAAATGATGAGAATAGTTGTTGCCTAGTGAGAGGTGACAAGATGTTTAATGTCCTTGTGAGCTATGAGAGTAGTTGTTGCCTAGTGAGAGGTGACAAGATGTTTAATGGCCTTGTGAGCCATGAGAGTAGTTGTTGCCTAGTGAGAGGTAACAAGATGTTTATAAAGTCTCATGTAAGAAATGATAATGTTCAAAATAAACAATGGAAACTTAGTAACATAATAATAATAACTAATGGATACAATAATAATAATGAAATCTTGGTCATACATGCTTTATGTTCATAGACAAATAAGGGCTATAGTGTTTTGAATAAGCTTAAAGGAGATACGAGGAATAATTTAATTACATAAAGGATGTGAATAAGTATGATGGCTTGGCCAAGGTTTAATACCTAGTAAAGGTGATGTGGTATTTAGGGATGATGCACAAGATTGGCATAGTCCAATGCCTGGAATAGATGCACATGATTGGCATAGTTCAATACCTCGAATAATTTCATATGATTGGTCATAACCTAATACCTGGAATAATTGCACATGATTGGTCATAACCCAATACCTAGAATAATTACACAGGATTGGTCAAAACCCAATACCTAGAATAATTGCATAGGATTGGTCATAACCCAATACCTGGAATAATTGCACAGGATTGGTCATAACCCAATACCTAGAATAATTGCACAGGATTGGTCATAACCCAATACCTAGAATAATTACACAGGATTGATCATAACCCAATACTTAGAATAATTACATAGGATTGGTCATAACCCAATACCAAGAATAATTGTACATGATTGGTCATAACCCAATACTTGGAATAATTGCACATGATTGGTCATAACCCAATACCTGGAATAATTTCACATGATTGGTCATAACCCAATACTTGGAATAATTGCACATGATTGGTCATAACCCAATACCTAGAATAATTGCACATGATTGGTCATAACCCAATACCTAGAATAATTCCACAAGATTGCTCATAACCCAATACCTGGAATAATTACACAGGATTGGTCATAACCCAATGCCTGGAATAATTGCACAGGATTGGTAATAATCCAATGCCTGGAATGGTTGCATAGGATTGGCATAGTCCAATACCTGGAATGGTTGCACAGGATTGGCATAGTCCAATACCTGGAATGGTTGCACAGGATTGGCATAGTCCAATACCTGGAATGGTTGCACAGGATTGACATAGTCCAATACCTAGAATGGTTGCACAGGATTGGCATAGTCCAATACCTGGAATGGTTGCACATGATCGGCATAGTCCAATGCCAGGAATGGTTGCACAGGGTTGGTATAGTCCAATGCCTAAAAAGAATATGATGATGTATACTCACATGACTGGTAAAATTCAATATCTGGCTAACATATTGGTTAAGGTCAATAGATAGAAATGAGAATGATTCATGGATGACATACCATGATAATGAGAATTTTAGGATAAGCTTGAGATGTTGATATAGTAAGATGCATAAATGATATACATGTTCTTCATATTCCTTATAAAGTGAATAGATGATTTACTACTCTATCTTAGATAGTTGCAATGCTTTAAAAGATGAGAATGTTCTAAATTGCTTATCCTCTGCTCAGTTTTATTCTATTAAACTACAATGATAATGTTTCTGGCAGAGAGTTATATCTCTTGCTGGGACAATTTTCAATTGTCTCACCCCCGTGGGATCCAACATTTTTAGGTGGACGTAGACAAGGCGGTAGAAATCATACAGCAGGGAAAGAACAACAGCATCAGGGACAACAGTAATATCTCAGGTGGAAATACTAGCGGTCATGTCTTGTAGATATGAGTCCTATGTGTCGTCTCTGTACTCTCAGGTCCTAGGAGTTAGTAGTTAGTGCTTTTATAATCGATCTAAGATTTTGGCTTGAATGCCTCGAGGTTTTGTGTTTCTCACGCATAGACTTAACAGAGCAATTGATGTATGTAATCCTCGAGAAGAGATGGTACATGGTATGTACTTGTGGACCAGAATGTACATGTAATACTTTGGTTCTTGTTGTTAAGAGTTTCCTAGAATTGGATCTCTTTGCAAAAGGTTTTAATTTTTAGTGATTTTTGTTAATCCACTGTCAATGATCGGTTTCGCTTAATTAATGATGATTTGTTCGAACGGTTTGTCACAATTTAGTGGTATAAGAGTTTAAGGTTCGCTGAGTCTATAGAGACATAGGACTAAGGTGTTGAGTCTATTCTAATGTCCTCTAGTATATCTTATAGTGACTTCTGCTTATGCAGAAGAAGGGAGATAGCTTAAAGATGTCTGGAGAACATGAGGATCACGTTGCTAAAAGCAATGTTGCTGCACCAGTAGGAGGTACAAGGGATCAGGAAAGAGAGGAATAAGTGCTTGAGAATCCCCATTTTTATGAAGCTATGATAGAAAACCCAACCTTTCATTCTCTATTTACGGAATTCATGACAACAATGAGGCATTTGGCAGATCAGATGCCGGCACCAAAACCTAGGGCAACAACTCCCAATGAGGGACATGGGTCTGGTAAGACTTTTGAATGACTACATCATGTAGGAGCTATAGAATATGCTGGGACAACTGACCCAACATATGCTGATCTATGGCTCACTGAGTTAGAAAAGGCTTTTAAGATCCTTAGTATTCCAGATGTTGACAAAGTCAAACATGTTGTATACCTTTTGAAAGGTAGTGCTGGCCATTGATGGGCCATAGAAGAAGTAAAAAGGAATGATGAAGAGGTTGGTTGGGAGGAATTTCATCAAGAATTCTTCAATAAGTATTTTCCAAGAACATATTTAGATGACAAGATCTCACAGTTTGTGAAGGTTTGGCAGGGAACCATGTCAATAACTGAATATGAGGCTAGGTTTATGGAACTTTTATGGTTTTGTCCTCAAATGGCTGCTACTAAGCAGGAGAAGGTTCGACGTTTTGAGAAAGGACTGAATGTTGAGGTGTCTATCTCGGCAGCTGCATTAGAAAGTAGAGAGAAATTTGCCACATTTGTGGACTTAATTCAGAGGATAGAAAGGTTTGTGACAAAGAAACATGAAGCAAAACTCAAAAGGAGGTCTACACAGTCACATGAACAGTGGATTGATGGTACTAAACAACCAAGGTTTTCGGTAACACCAGTTCAACCACAATATAGTACACCAACGTAGTGGTCATCAAGTGAGGGCCAAACTTGCCATAAATGTGGACAGATAGGACATTTTAGGCAGCAGTGTCCAAGAAGAAATAATGTGGTGACCCAATAGTCGAGGCATAATCTACAAAACCCACAAGGATCCCAGTTTAGTGAAGCGGAAGACCGAGGATGAAGACAAGTGTCATAGTTTGGTCCATTTACCTATGGTTGTAGAGGATAAAGGAAATAGCAGATGATAACTGACTCCATGTATTGAGTTAGATAAAACACTAGATAACTCGTAAGAGGTAATATGTCTAGATAGAACTTTTCATTCTGAATCATATTTTTTTTTTACTCTCTGCCTACTAATTATAAGAAAGGTATTTGTTGTTGAACTTCCTTTAATTAATCTTATGAGGACATGAGGAAGAGATAAGAAGGATGAGAACTTATATTCAGTCCAATATGCTCTTATATGTTTTGAAATTTCTCTCGTCATGATGAAAGGAAGAGATGTAATAGAAACACCCATAGAAAATTTAAGATACTAAGTAGTAAAACTTAAAGAGATGAAACATAATATAAAAATCAATACATACTACCTAATTTTAGTTCTTGAATACCCTGGCCAAGTATTCATCTATTGAAGATAAGGTAAGTATGCCACTCTTAGATTGTTATCTTTCTGATTACTCTGATCAAGTAGTCATTTTGAGACAATTTAAAGAGCATAACGAGATAGAAGATGTGGCATGGATATTTCTACCACATCCTAATTGATATATGGAGAAATCTGAGTTAATCATAGATCAATTTATAAATAAAAGAAGATGTTTAGTATGATGTATACCCTGGTCCTCATACCTAGAGGTAACCGTTACATGATGAGAGGTAACAATGTTCAATGATGGACTGAGGGTTTTGAATACCCAAATCTAGTATTCATGATGATGATGTGATGTGTTTTTTTTGGCACATATAATGGATACCAAGGTAAAGAATCCTAGTATTCAATAACTTTCAATAATATGAGAGAATGGGAACATGACTCCTCATAAGAAGTGATGTTGGTTGCCTAAAAAGGGCAAACTTTGAAATTGTCCAGTTACATATTGTAGTATGGATGCCATATGTTAAGGGTTTATGCCCCACATAAACATGACATCAGCAAATATGTATGAGTCAAGGAACAACTGTAAAAATTGTTTTGAGAAAAGATGATTAAGCTAAAAATAATTTCTTAGAATATCTCTATCTAGATTTGTTAAGGCAGTGTATACATAACATCTAGATATACCTCTGAGATGGTTCTTCTTAATAAGTAGCCTTTCCTTATGATAACAAAATAAACATCTAAATGGATAATTGATACAAATCATAAGAAAAGTGTTACCTAATACAGAGTTGACTCTACAATCAATAATGAAAAGACACAGCAGAGTATGTGTCATGTATGACAGTTTCTATAATAACCATGTATGGAAGGACTTTGTGTTGATCAAATTTCTATGGAATCTCCATGATATTAAGATGTTATATGGAGACTTGATGATATAATGAATAAATAATATATGTCTTCCTTTACTTGGGATTTCGGGGATGAAATCCTTGTTAGGGGTTTATAATTGTAACATCCCTGATCTGGGTTATGCTTTAACCCTAGATGTTTTGTTTAAGAAAGATAACTATATTCTATCTCTTATCTTTTGAAAAGTAATTAAGGCTCAAGAGGAACTTATGTTTCAATTTTAGTCCTTTTTGAATAATGTTGAAAGCAATGTTTTGCCTGTTTTGGACTAAAGTGCAAATTACTCAAGTTGAGGGCCTAACCTGCAAATGTTACATGATAAATTTTCCTCAAGTGTTGAAGCATCATAACAATGAGAATGATGCTGAGATATGGCTTCCAAAAGCCTGGGCACCAAGAGATAGCTTATAAAGCAATGTTTGTGCATTAAAACCTAGTTTTGGTGTAATGTGCATTTTCCCAAAACCTAGAGTTCAATATGCAAAATACCACTTCAAGAGAGTCCCTAATGTTTCTTGGTATCAAGTAGAGACAAGAAAATCAGAGGGGCATCTCATTTGAATCTCTTTGGAGGAGAGAGAATCTTGATATTAAAATAATCAATATTTAAGCATAATTGAAACCCTAATTCAATTTAATGCAAAAATAAATATATTAATGGAAGTGCCCTTCAACCAAAAATGTGATGGTTGAATTTTTATAAGTTTGTACGTCCTTGTGCCTTGCAATGGCACCTAAATATCTAAAGTGAGTGGAGAGCCCACTCACATTAGTTAACTAAAAAGTAATATCCACTAATATTGGATATTATTATCAAAATGGTTAAGGTGCTTAATTTGTTTTCTTTTAATTCATGGATAATGAAGAGGAATTACAAGGTGGGGGAGATGGCCTCGTATTCAAGGGATTGAGGGGAGTATGTGGCACCAATTTTGGGAGTTGAAGGAATTATTTATCACTTTCTCTCTCATTGAAATTCCCTTATATACATCCCATTTTCAACCCACATGAAAGACTTTTTTGATTCCTTTTCTTTCCTTGCTTTGGTTGAACACAAGGGAGCTTGGGAGAAAAAGGAGGACGTTCCCCAACCTGTAGGTAAGCTCCATAGTCATCTTCAACCTTAATTTCATGGCGGAAATCAAAATTCAATGCTTATTTTCTTCTTTTCTCCATTTAATCTTCAACCTTAGCCATTCATTTCACTCAAAGACTTGAGGACGAGCCTTTGGAAGTTGAGGAAGCTTCATTCACCATTGAGAACGTGAAGCTTGAAGCTTGGATTCAATTTTGAAGGCAGGTTATATAACTTGAACCCTTAAATGTCATTATTGCTTGCAATTTATTCATCATATGTTGAACCTTTCTTCTTTCTCGATTTCCTTTTTGATTAGTTGTTTAAATCACCATAAGAATCACAATTGATTTAGAAGGTTTGAAGCTTGAAGATGATGATGTCATCTGAAGCACACACCTCAACAAAGGAATGGGCAAACAGTTTTCAAAACCGATTGAGCTAATTCAGTTTCAAAACTGATTGAGTTGATTCAGTTTCAAAACCAAATGAATAATTGAGTTCAAGACCGAATGGGTAATTGACTTCAAGATCGAATGGGTAATTGAGTTCAAGACCAAATGGGTAGTTGACTTCAAGATCGAATGGGTAATTGAGTTCAAAACCGAATGGGTAATTTACCTCAAAACCGAATGGGTAATTGAGTTCAAGACCGAACGGGTAATTGACTTCAAGATTGAATGGGTAATTGAGTTCAAAACCAAATAGGTAATGGATCTTAAGACCAAATGGGTAAATTGAAATTCAAAACCGTTTGGATACTTTGACCATTTGGAGGTCTAAACGGTTTCAAATCGTTTGAGGGTAATAATTCAAGATCATTTGGATATTTCAATCCAAACCGTTTAAAGGCACAATTAACTCAAAACCATTTGAAGGATTACTAGTCCAAGATCGTTTGAAGGATCAATTAATCTCAAAACTAAATGAGTGATCATAAGGTATCTCAAGGTGGATCACAATGGAGGTATCCCTAAGATACTTAGTGAATAAGTATACCTAGAATAATTGACAATTGATGCCTATGAAAACAAATATCTCATTACACTATGCTAACTCTTCTTTCAAGTTGATCTAATCCAATCAAGTTGGAGGAATTAACCTCCTAGAGAGGATGAGAGAGAGGAACTTATACATGAGTGATAATCATGTAGTGATTAATCCTCAACACTTTCAACATGAATAAAATATGTAATTAGGGTTTGATCCATAATGATGAGATCATGAAACCCTAATCGAGAAGGTTGATGAGCTCTAACCCTAATCTAGGGTGAAGCTATGTGAAACCCTAATCAAGGGTGATGCCATGTGAAACCCTAATATAGGGTGATGTCATGTGAAACCCCAATATAGGGTGATGTGATGTAAAACCCTAGTTGATAAAGAGGGGAAACCCTATTCCTAATAATGGAATAATGAATAATATATTGGTAGGTGAAACACCTAAAGTGGTTGATAATGGATAACCTTATATCAAGAATGCTTTAACCCGGGGGCGGGGAGTAGCTCGGGTGGTGCGGCTCGGTAATCCCGGATGAAGGGACCCGGGTTCGACCCCCGGCGAAAACCCTGGGGTGCATTTAAGGCCCTACGTTACTAAGCACACCGCGGTACCCCCTGAAAAGACGTGGCTGGTTCTGAGGGTTTATACTGTCTGCGGGGGTCACAAAAGTGGCACTCGTGCGAGAGTGGTTCCCTCATAAAAAAAAAAGAATGCTTTAACCCGAGATGAGTCCACATTATTGATAATGGTTGAATAAATCAAATGAGTGACTTATGACCAATACATTACATGATAATGTGATGAATAGGTGCATAAAGTATTAGGATGGAAAATATCCTAACACAAGATAAGATGATGAACTTAAGTAAGCCAAAAGTGATGAGGGAATTGATACATCAAGACATGATTGATATCACATCCAGTACCTTAAAGTTGATACACCTTGATGTACCCTAAATCCAATATAGTTGGATGAATAACACATGAAATGTGCCATGTCAATTGTTACATTGAGATGTAATGAGCCTAATGCACTTTGATAAGTGTAGGCTAACATACCTTAAGAAAGGGTTAAGCCAAGTTAATAAAGTATGATGTATTTATACTCTGATAAGGATGAGAGAGAAACTCATACCTTGTGTTGATAATCATTTAATGATAAATGATGAGAATAGTTGTTGCCTAGTGAGAGGTGACAAGATGTTTAATGGCCTTGTGAGCCATGAGAGTAGTTGTTTCCTAGTGAGAGGTGACAAGATGTAACATACTGAATCTCAGGGTCTTCCCTGCAATTTACCCACTTTTGAGCTTTCCTTTGCCTTTTAGTCCATTTGGACCTTTTTCATAAATTTCCCATCCTTTTGGATCATTTTTGGACTCCATGTGCAATTTGAGCACAATTTGACCTTGAAATCACTATTTACCCTCATTGATGTAAATTGAGGGGTGTTTGCACAAATAACCCACATTAGGAGATAAGTTAGGGTTAATGTTGTAATTTGGTCTTTAATGGGATAATATAGTAGATAATATTTATTTGGAGCTTTTTGGATAGATATATTATTAATAATGTGTATTTGAGTTCATATATATGTATATTAACCTTTATTGTTTCTCTCTCCTCGAAATATGATTTTAATTCATATTAATATGTTATTTTGTTAAGTAATGATTATTTGTACCCTAATGTGTTTTATATGTCGAATTTACTCACATGTTTCTCATTAAATAGCCTCTTCATATAATTCCTTGATTTTAATATATTATTATACTCTTTTATGAGCTATATATTTATTAATGGCCATATTATGCATTAAACGAGATTCTAACTATATAGCATCGTTCTATATGTTAATATGAGCATGTGGTTCAATTTTGGTGTTATTTGGAGTTGATTTGACCCTTCAAATCCATTTTATTAGCTTTTATTATGGTATGAATATAGTAGCTTAATTGATTTCATTTATTTCACCATGTAACGCTATGGTCCGGTTGTTTTTCCTGTCACGCGGCCCGGTCCATGGTAAACTCGCCATCTGACGGTCAAGACTTAATCTGGACTTGATCCAGCGGTGTCCGCTCCTTCTTCTACCTTCAGCCGTTTGGGCAGCTTCAGCTTCTCACGCCCGCAATCCGTTCTCCCTCCTCTCGAAACTGTTTCTTGTGATTTTTCCTCCAACGGCTTCGGCTTTCAATTCCGATTATTTTGAGCCCCATTTGACTGCCTCTCGCTCACTGTAGATGAAACGCCCAACCTGGGCCGCCTCCTCCTCTCCACCTATGAGTCGAAGAGCGAGCTCCGGCCTTCCCCGCGCCTATTTATGGGCGCCTAAAGCTTCCTCAGGTCTCGAGCCTTCTATCTTTTCCCCCAATTTCACCTCATTCTGCCCCGGTGTCTCTGACCTACTCGATGAGCATCTTCGTTGACCTTGGCCACTCCCTCGCATCTGTGGCCATAACCAGACCAATTGGATACACGGTGAGCACCTGTGACCTTCTTCCTTACCTCCCGAATCTTCTTCTTGGACCGAGGGTGCCCCAAACGTTGGAGCCTATAATCTGGTTCAGGGCTCCGCCTGTGCCGGTCGTTTTTCGGCGTTGTTGCTCCCCTGACCTCACCGCCGCCGCCGTTCGGTTCGCCTTGACTCCCCGAAGCTTGCTCTGACCTCCGTTTTCGTCTTGGCGGTGTTTCGGGTGGTTTCACCCCCCGACTTTGTTCCCCTGTTCCGACCAAGTCCACGGAGACTTCATCTGCTCCCGAGCTCCCCCGACATCAGACTTCTGCTCTGTTGCCTCGGGTTGATACGAAAGGTTCCCGCAACCTTAGTTGTGCCTATGTCAGTCGCGCCTTCACGTCTTGGTTTGCTGGTCACCTCTGAAGCTGGGAGCTCTCGCCATTGATGCGAGAGGAACATCCCAGTTCAACGAATGACCTAAACACCCCCGCGCAGTGTTGATCTACTGTGTAACTGGTCAGGCGTAGTTCTGACCTTTTCTATCCTATTTTGTTTCCTCAGCTGTGATTTATCGAGAGGTGCAGATGACCAGAATACCCCTGCAGTTGTGATAGATCTAGTAAACCCACAAGGGTATTTCAGTACTTTCAGCATCACTCAATCGCCTTTGACCTGAGCCATGCGAAGTGGACCAGCTGATGCGGCCAATTGTGATTGGTCCGCGTCAGCGTGGGCCCGGCCTCAGTGTCCCAATTGTTCTTATTTTTGACTACGTGGTTTTTCTTAATTTCTGATTGGTCAGGTTTACTTAATTCATAGTAAATCGATCCTTTGTCAGAAAAATATGAATAAATAGTCGATGGAAAGGATTTTTAACGTAGAATCTGATTTTAGGATTTTTGAGACCTGATTCTCAAGGGTTTTCCGAAGTTTGCTTTGATTGGCATTTTTAGTATGTAAATGTTTTAAAATACATAATAAATTCATTTTAACTCTGTTTTATATAATAAAATATGTTTTCTTAATTAGGAGATTATGAGTAATCTTTTGGGCTTGGTTTTGAACTCTAAAGCGTAGCTTTGTAAAATTAGGGTTTTTCTATGCTTTATGTCTTTATATATATTAATACATGTGTTATGCTTATAACTAGAATATATGGATGGTTTGCTATCTGTTTGGTGGATATGATGGTAATGTATATATATCTAAGGTATGTGAAGCCTATTTTATGTATGTGGCTCCTATGTATGTGCACCCTATTTTGTATCCGACCCCTATGTATGTGAACAACTATGATGAATGTGTGGAATATATAATGTGCAAACTACCTAACTTTCAGTTGGGCTTTTACCCAACCCCACTCATTATTGTGCTAGCCTCATTTTCCCTCTAATTGCATGTATTGGCTCCTAACTTATTTTATGCTTCTAATACCGTTGTTGTCTCATCTTTTGATATACTTTCTCTTGTTTCACTTTGACATATCCTATTCTCTTGGAATTATTATTTACAGGTTGAATTGGGTCAATGACCCCACATGCTATTGTGCTTGTCTTATGATACAAATGTCTAATGAATGATATATTTTGCCACTATTTTATGCATGGTAGATTATTTGACTGGCTACCTATCGTAGACGCTTATGCGTAACCATTAGGGTATGCTTTTCTACCCTTATATATACAGAGGCGTGCTTTTCCGCCTAGGGTGTGCTTTTCCACCCATTTTATATTTTGGTCAATGACTAAGTGGTGTCATGGCCCTACTATAGTTACTTTAGTCCAATATATCTACATGCAAATATTTAATTTAATGTGATGATTAATGGTGGCAAGATCTGTTATTTATTGGAATATTCATATATTAGCCTCATTCCTTTTGAAATCTCTTATTGTGGAGAATCCTTTATATTGTAAAGCTTTTTATTATGATTTGTCCTATCTCTTATTTTTAACACATACCTTGTTTATCTTTCTCTTGCTGGATGACCCCAACCATCCAAGATAGGATCAGAGTGAGCATGGAAGCTTGGTGAACACAAGGATAGGATAAGAAGAAAGGAATATATAGCTTGAGTGAACATATTTGCTTTTATGTTATATAGTTGTTTGCTTGGAGACAATGTTGTATTAGTTAAGTCTTCCTCTACCTAGATCCTTGTGCTTGTATAAAGTTGTACTTCCTTTATGGAAATTTTATAATGTACTCTTTATACAATTTGAATAAAGTCAAGATTTTATTCTTCCGCTGCTATCCTATTGATGATTTGTTTATCATGTTTAATAGTAGAGACTTGGTCTTTACAGCATGGTATCAGAGCATCAAGGTAGTCAGATTCTTGACTAGTTCAAAATTGTCTCCTAGATAGAACCCTTATCTTATATAGTTTTCCTTTAGTTAGTTTTTCACCTTAGAGTTGACCTATAAAGAATGTTTGATTTAGGATTATAATAATTTCTTGTTAGAAATAAAATTTGTCAACTTTTTGGTGAATTGTCTAATTGAGTAGCTATTAGAGCAAGAAGTTGAAGTGATGGTGTCTAGAAAGGGTCAGAGCTTGGGGGCTGGCAATATTTTCCTCCGCCCCACTAGCTTGGTCACGAGGACTCCTGAGCTCATATGACCTGGCCTGGCCTGATCTGAAACGGACAGCTCGAAATAGTCTACCTTTAGACATTACCTTATTGTTGAATAACCTTAGAATCCTTTGTATGATGATTTGATTTCTTTTCTCAAACAAAAATCATCTTGTAATCCCTAAGTATCTTTTATGAGCCTTAGATTTCCTATGTTTAGGGTTTAGTGTACCCTATGCTATACCTTGAGTTGGAAGATAGAGTTTAGTAAGGTTTTTTTTATGTTGGGCTTTATACCCTTAAAATAGTTTGGCTTAGTCACCCTTTGAGTGGAAAGGTAGTGTTATTACCTTGATAGGTTTTGGAGTTGTTTATTTCGAGGACGAAATCCTCTTTAGGGGGTTGGAGTCCCTCAATGCCTTGAAATCAAGTAACCCTAACTCCTTAGACATGGGAATAGAGAGCTTAGGTGTTTAGAGTTTAATGAACCTAATATGTTTGTAATTCATCTTGTTTGTTTATAATAAATGGATAAGTCATATAATCCATATGCTTGAACCTTAACATATTCTTGATGCACGTAATCATTAATTATTCATATGTGGATATACATATAGTTTGGGTTAGTCACCCTAATGATAAAATGTGTATGGTAAAATACACCCTAAGGATGCTTTCACATGTAATGGTTATGTTGACCTAAACCCTAGGATGTAATCATCTAGCCTTGACAACATATGTGCATATATACCCTTCATGCCTTTCTTGACACATTAGTGACATTAGATGTAATCACATGATATAC
This sequence comes from Alisma plantago-aquatica, assembly GCA_963693085.1. Lineage (NCBI taxonomy): Eukaryota > Viridiplantae > Streptophyta > Magnoliopsida > Alismatales > Alismataceae > Alisma > Alisma plantago-aquatica. Next base: position 1,017,554,587 of record OY856412.1, on the reverse strand, counting down.
CTTAATGCATGTAAATCACTTAATCATATTTGTGACCTAATTATCGACACATGTTAGGCATATCACCTTGTTCACTAAAATACATCTTATTGATCATCTTATTGGTTTATGGATCAAATTAGTAATAAGATGATGAGTAATTAGATTCACATAATGTGAGGTTGATTCATAGTAATTAGTGTTGTGAGAGAATATGATTAGTGATAATTCGTGATATGAGTATGTTAGATGTTGTGCCAATATGTTCCTTGGATATACGCCATACACCCTTAGACTTGTTATTAGATTAATAATTTGTTGGATAATATTATATGGCTCTCACCCAAAATTATATGGCATAATCCCACATGATGTAGCTAATGGATAGTAATATTGAGTTATTTAGGTTTTGACCTAATACATTAATTGTTGTTGGGAATGGTTTAATATATGTTGTAATGGCTTAGTAAACCCTAATTGTGCTTAAAACCCTTAATGAGGGAGATACCCATGATATAATATTGAGATATAATTTTTTTGGATAAAACGTGGCACAAGTGATAGTATAATAGATATGCTGCCTTTTCATGATAGAGTTTATGCAACAAGATGTTATGTTGGGTTTGATAAAAGACTATAGGTTTTGTGGTAACCTTAGTAACACCTGACTTATGTAGATTTTGTGTTGTGCCCTAGAGTAAGGGTTATAGCCTAGTGTTTAAGGTTGGGATGTTGCACACCCACCCTCTCTTTCCTCTTGTTGTGATTTCGGGGACGAAATCCTCTTTAAGGGGTGGTGTGCTGTAACATACTGAATCTCAGGGTCTTCCCTGCAATTTACCTACTTTTGAGATTTCCTTTGCCTTTTAGTCCATTTGGACCTTTTTCATAAATTTCCCATCCTTTTGGATCATTTTTGGACTCCATGTGCAATTTGAGCACAATTTGATGTTAAAATCACTATTTACCCTCATTGATGTAAATTGAGGGGTGTTTGCACAAATAACCCACATTAGGAGATAAGTTAGGGTTAATGTTGTAATTTGGTCTTTAATGGGATAATATAGTAGATAATATTTATTTGGAGCTTTTTGGATAGATATATTATTAATAATGTGTATTTGAGTTCATATATGTGTATATTAACCTTTATTGTTTCTCTCTCCTCGAAATATGATTTTAATTCATATTAATATGTTATTTTGTTAAGTAATGATTATTTGTACCCTAATGTGTTTTATATGTCGAATTTACTCACATGTTTCTCATTAAATATCCTCTTCATATAATTCCTTGATTTTAATATATTATTATACTCTTTTATGAGCTATATATTTATTAATGGCCATATTATGCATTAAACGAGATTCTAACTATATAGCATCGTTCTATATGTTAATATGAGCATGTGGTTCAATTTTGGTGTTATTTGGAGTTGATTTGACCCTTCAAATCCATTTTATTAGCTTTTATTATGGTATGAATATAGTAGCTTAATTGATTTCATTTATTTCACCATGTAACGCTATGGTCCGGTTGTTTTTCCTGTCACACGGCCCGGTCCATGGTAGACTCGCCATCTGACGGTCAAGACTTAATCTGGACCCGATCCAGCGGTGTCTGCTCCTTCTTCTACCTTCAGCCGTTTGGGCAGCTTCAGCTTCTCACGCCCGCAATCCGTTCTCCCTCCTCTCGAAACCGTTTCTTGTGATTTTTCCTCCAACGGCTTCAGCTTTCAATTCCGATTATTTTGAGCCCCATTTGACTGCCTCTCGCTCACTGTAAATGAAACGCCCAACCTGGGCCGCCTCCTCCTCTCCACCTATGAGTCGAAGAGCGAGCTCCGGCCTTCCCCGCGCCTATTTATGGGCGCCTAAAGCTTCCTCAGGTCTCGAGCCTTCTATCTTTTCCCCCAATTTCACCTCATTCTGCCCCGGTGTCTCTGACCTACTCGATGAGCATCTTCGCTGACCTTGGCCACTCCCTCGCATCTGTGGCCATAACCAGACCAATTGGATACACGGTGAGCACCTGTGACCTTCTTCCTTACCTCCCGAATCTTCTTCTTGGACCGAGGGTGCCCCAAACATTGGAGCCTATAATCTGGTTCAGGGCTCCGCCTGTGCCGGTCGTTTTTCAGCGTTGTTGCTCCCCTGACCTCACCGCCGCCGCCGTTCGGTTCGCCTTGACTCCCCGAAGCTTGCTCTGACCTCCGTTTTCGTCTTGGCGGTGTTTCGGGTGGTTTCACCCCCCGACTTTGTTCCCCTGTTCTGACCAAGTCCGCGGCGACTTCATCTGCTCCCGAGCTCCCCCGACATCAGACTTCTGCTCTTTTGCCTCGGGTTGATACGAAAGGTTCCCGCAACCTTAGTTGTGCCTATGACAGTCGCGCCTTCACGTCCTGGTTTTTTGGTCACCTCTGAAGCTGGGAGCTCTCGCCATTGATGCGAGAGGAACATCCCAGTTCAACGAATGACCTAAACACCCCCGCGCAGTGTTGATCTACCGTGTAACTGGTCAGGGGTAGTTCTGACCTTTTCTATCCTATTTTGTTTCCTCAGCTGTGATTTATCGAGAGGTGTAGATGACCAGAATACCCCTGCGGTTGTGATAGATCTAGTAAACCCACAAGGGTATTTCAGTACATTCAGCATCACTCAATCGCCTTTGACCTGAGCCATGCGAAGTGGACCAGCTGATGCGGCCAATTGTGATTGGTCCGCGTCAGCGTGGGCCCGGCCTCAGTGGCCCAATTGTTCTTATTTTTGACTATGTGGTTTTTCTTAATTTCTGATTGGTCAGGTTTACTTAATTCATAGTAAATCGATCCTTTGTCAGAAAAATATGAATAAATAGTCGATGGAAAGGATTTTTAACGTAGAATCTGATTTTAGGATTTTTGAGACCTGATTCTCAAGGGTTTTCCGAAGTTTGCTTTGATTGGCATTTTTAGTATGTAAATGTTTTAAAATACATAATAAATTCATTTTAACTCTGTTTTATATAATAAAATATGTTTTCTTAATCAGGAGATTATGAGTAATCTTTTGGGCTTGGTTTTGAACTCTAAAGCGTAGCTTTGTAAAATTAGGGTTTTTCTATGCTTTATGTCTTTATATATATTAATACATGTGTTATGCTTATAACTAGGATATATGGATGGTTTGCTATCTGTTTGGTGGATATGATGGTAATGTATATATATCTAAGGTATGTGAAGCCTATTTTATTTATGTGGCTCCTATGTATGTGCACCCTATTTTGTATCCGACCCCTATGTATGTGAACAACTATGATGAATGTGTGGAATATATAATGTGCAAACTACCTAACTTTCAGTTGGGCTTTTACCCAACCCCACTCATTATTGTGCTAGCCTCATTTTCCCTCTAATTGCATGTATTGGCTCCTAACTTATTTTATGCTTCTAATACCGTTGTTGTCTCATCTTTTGATATACTTGCTCTTGTTTCACTTTGACATATCCTATTCTCTTGGAATTATTATTTACAGGTTGAATTGGGTCAATGACCCCACATGCTATTGTGCTTGTCTTATGATGCAAATGTCTAATGAATGATATATTTTGTCACTATTTTATGCATGGTAGATTATTTGACTGGCTAACTATCGTAGACGCTTATGCGTAACCATTAGGGTATGCTTTTCTACCCGGGGTATGCTTTTCTACCCTTATATATACAGAGGCGTGCTTTTCTGCCTAGGGTGTGCTTTTCCACCCATTTTATATTTTGGTCAATGACTCAGTGGTGTCATGGCCCTACTATAGTTACTTTAGTCCAATATATCTACATGCAAATATTTAATTTAATGTGATGATTAATGGTGGCAAGATCTGTTATTTATTGGAATATTCATATATTAGCCTCATTCCTTTTGAAATCTCTTATTGTGGAGAATCCTTTATATTGTAAAGCTTTTTATTATGATTTGTCCTATCTCTTATTTTTAACACATACCTTGTTTATCTTTCTCTTGCTGGATGACCCCAACCATCCAGGATAGGATCAGAGTGAGCATGGAAGCTTGGTGAACACAAGGATAGGATAAGAAGAAAGGAATATATAGCTTGAGTGAACATATTTGCTTTTATGTTATATAGTTGTTTTCTTGGAGACAATGTTGTATTAGTTAAGTCTTCCTCTACCTAGATCCTTGTGCTTGTATAAAGTTGTACTTCCTTTATGGAAATTTTATAATGTACTCTTTATACATTTTGAATAAAGTCAAGATTTTATTCTTCCGCTGCTATCCTATTGATGATTTGTTTATCATGTTTAATAGTAGAGACTTGGTCTTTACACAAGATGTTTAATGGCCTTGTGAACCATGAGAGTAGTTGTTTCCTAGTGAGAGGTAACAAGATGTTTATAAAGTCTCATGTAAGAAATGATAATGTTCAAAATAAATAATGGAAACTTAGTAACATAATAATAACTAATGGATACAATAATAATAATGAAATCTTGGTCATACATGCTTTATGTTCATATCCAAATAAGGTCTATAGTGTTTTGAATAAGCTTAAAGGAGATACGAGGAATAATTCAATTACATAAAGGATGTGAATAAGTATGATGGTTTGGCCAAGGTTTAATACCTAGTAAAGGTGATGTGGTATTCAGGGATGATACACAGGATTGGCATAGTCCAATGCCTGAAATAGATGCACAGGATTGACATAGTTCAATACCTGGAATAATTGCACAGGATTGGTCATAACCCAATACTTGGAATAATTGCATAGGATTGGTCATAACCCAATACCTGGAATAATTCCAGAGGATTGGTCATAACCTAATACCTGGAATACTTTCACATGATTGGTCATAACCCAATACCTGGAATAATTGCACATGATTGGTCATAACCCAATACCTGGAATAATTGTAGAGGATTGGTCATAACCCAATACCTAGAATAATTACACAGGATTGGTCATAACACAATACCTGGAATAATTGCACATGATTGGTCATAACCCAATACCGAAAATAATTGCATAGGATTGGTCATAACCCAATACTTGGAATAATTGCACAGGATTAGTCATAACCCAATACCTAGAATAATTGCACAGGATTGGTCATAACCTAATACTTGAAATAATTGCACATGATTGGTTATAACTCAATACCTAGAATAATTGCACATGATTGGTCATAACCCAATACCTGGAATAATTTCATAAGATTGGTCATAACCCAATACCTGGAATAATTGCACAGGATTGGTCATAACCCAATACCTGGAATAATTGCACAAGATTGGTCATAACCCAATGCCTGGAATAATTGCACAAGATTGGTAAAAATCCAATGCTTGGAATGGTTGCACATGATTGGCATAGTCCAATACCTGGAATGGTTGCACATGATTGTCATAGTGCAATACCTGAAATGGTTGCACAAGATTGACATAGTCCAATACCTGGAATGGTTGCACAGGATTGGCATAGTCCAATACCTAGAATGGTTGCACATGATTGGCATAGTCCAATGTCTGGAATGGTTGCACAAGGTTGGTATAGTCTAATGCCCGAACAGAATATGATGATGTATACTCATATGACTGGTACAATTCAATATCTGGCTAACATATTGGTTAAGGTCAACAGACAGAAATGAGAATGATTCATGGATGACATACCATGATAATGAAAATTTCAGGATAAGCTTGAGATGTTGATATAGTAAGATGGATAAATGATATACATATTCTTCATATTCCTTATAAAGTGAATAGGTGATTTACTACTCTATCATAGATAGTTGCAATGCTTTAAAAGATGAGAATGTTCTAAACTGCTTATCCTCTACTCAGTTTTATTCTATTAAACTACAATAATAATGTTTTTGGTAGAGAGTTATATCTCTCGCTGGGACAATTTTCAATTGTCTCACACCCGTGGGATCCAAAATTTTTAGGTGGATGCAGACGAGGAGGTAGAAATCATACAACAGGGAAAGAACAACAGCATCAGGGACAACAGTAATATCTCAGGTGGAAATACTAGCGGTCGTGTCTTGTAGATATGAGTCCTATGTGTCGTCTCTGTACTCTCAAGTCCTAGGAGGTAGTAGTTAGTGCTTTTATAATCGATCTGAGATTTTGGCTTGAATGCCTCGTGGTTTTGTATTGCTCATGTGTAGATTTAACAGAGAAATTTATGTATGTAATCCTCGAGAAGAGATGGTACATGGTATGCACTTGTGGACCAGAATGTACATGTAATACTTTGGTTCTTGTTGTTAAGAGTTTCCTGGAATTGGATATCTTTGCAAAAGGTTTAATTTTTAGTGATTTTTTTAATCCACTGTTGATAATCGCTTTCGCTTAGTTAATGATGATTTGTTCGAATGGTGTGTCACAACAGGGATGACTCTAGGAGACACTAGGAATCTAATCAACTTTCTCAAAGATTCATTACTGTAGTTCTCTTTACTTCCACAATTCTATTTTTGTCACTTCCGATTACCTAGAAATATGTAGCGAACCACAAGGGTGAGACCCATGTCCCAGGAAGAGATATAACCTCTAACAACACTTATTGATTACAACATTTTAAATAATAGATAACTAAGCAGTTGGAGTATTTAATAATCAATTGAACATATTGAACAGTTCAAGTATAGTGAACTGATTAAGTAAATCATCTTAACAATAAGTATGATCATCAATGCATATATAGATAACAAATAAATCCATTTCTCTGGATATATATCTACTCAAATATCATCAAATTGCATCTAATAACAATCATTATCATTAATCTGACTATCATCATATTCCTTGCTAATAGTATAAGAAATCTAGTAGCATAAGCATCCCTGACATCATGAATATGTCTAGTAACATAACATGGCTATCAATATTGACATCTCAAATAAAGTGAACAAATCTATATCATAAGTAGAACTAACATCATATCACAAATAACTACATAGGCATGATTAGTAGTTTAAGCATTTATAATTACATAGGCATGGGTAGCAATATTAAACATAGCTAGCATCATTGTCTTAACCATCAGTGTCAGTATATTTGACAACATAACAATGTTTACAACATGAGCATAACTACAAAATAAGCATATCTATTATCTCTTATTGTACTATACATGATCCCAATGAAAAGAAAGCAAACAAGGGTTATCATCCAATATGAATCATTTTGTATAACCCTAAAAATATATACTACATGACTGTCTTACATCTTTTATTATTCCCTAGGTAATTTGAATTGTACTATCCAAAGTCCAACTGACTCCTACGAAGGGTTATTCGGTTCCGTATAAGATATAGGAGTGTCGGTATCCTAAGTTCTCTTCCCCTCGGTCAGTACGAGTATTAAGGCAGTGACATATCAGTCAAAGCTGCCACCACAACGACTTATAGTCAAACTGCTAACCACTAGTCCGCCCTTGGTACAGGTCATGACACTAGAAACCAGGGTATAGAAAACCCTCTAATCGGAGGTACAACCGTAGTTGTCCTCAATCACATCATATGTGTGAGGCGTGACAATAGCCATCCTCTACAACCTGTATTGTGGATGACAAGGATATATCCTCAACATGCTACCCCCACATACTCAACAATATGTGCTCCGAGTTTCCCTTAGGAATACTTGTTTCACCATCCAGCAAGTTCTGACACTGAAGATGGCTCTATGACACAGGACTCTACATGATTAGAGTTGCGCTTGATTTGTTATGCTAATTGGGTGAATAAAGGCTGCATCAAACAAGTGGATAGACAAACCCTAGATTCACTTCTAGCAAATATATATATATCACAGTTTTTAAAAGATATAAAATGTGTGAAACATAATTTATCATCTCATCATCACAAGGTATTGTTTACTTGCCATAAATCAGACCATACTAGTCATCATACTATCACAAGATATAAATCCTTTTCACTATATCATAGGGTATCAACCCTTATCAACACAATAGGATTACACCTCATTCAAGGCTCAACCATTCCCAAAGGTCATTAAGACCATCATACAATTACATGATATAAATCCTTTTCACAATATCACAGGGTATCAACCCTTATCAACACAAGAGGATTACACCTCATTCAGGACTCAACCATGCCCAAAGGTCATTAAGACCATCACACTATTCCCTACAAGATCATCATTATCTTTGCATGCCTTATGACTAGGCTCAACAACATCACTTACATATAACACACCAGATCAAGACAATATTGCATTAATGAGATAGGAGATATTCATAAACAATCATAGTAGGGATATATTAACATTGAGAACATTCCTTTATTACATCAACATGCATGGAATCTAGATATGATTAAATCTCATCATATTCATAATGCACATGTTTAGAATAAGAAAGTATCAACCATGTGGCTATTATAACCACCAATTAACATATTAAGGTTATGATCATATTAAGGAGGTTATTCCACCATCATTAAATCCTATAATACTATTAAAAATGAATACTCATATTTATTTATTTGCATTAGAGTTAGGTTCACAAGATAAATTATATTAATGTTACTAATAAACACTCATACCCAAACCCTAACTCACGACATCCCCATTGGATCATGGATGCATAAGGTGAAGCATCACCATCACATTCCATACTATTATAAAGTATGAACCCACACATAAATCAAGGTGTAACCATCGGGTTATAGCATACAAAGGTTTCAATAACAATAAGAGAATACTCCATGATTGTATTAGTCATTCACAAACTATTCATACCTAATTACCATCATTTAGTTATATTAAAGCTAGGTATAACAAGCAATACCTCATTAGGGTTACATATCAACACAATATGGTTATCATCCCTTCTATTCATATGAGTGAATAGGTAAGACTACCTTATTAAGGGTAACCCTCCATTTGTTTCATCATTATTCAACCCATATCACCATACCACAATGTAACCCAGAACCATTGGATATTTAAAAGGTAAGACCATTGGTTGTTTACATAAGTAAACACCTTGAATGAATCATCCATAATTTTATTGAGTTGTGATCTATAAAATTCACCATTTAACCCTAGACATCCTTTGGTTAACAACAATAAGGGTTCTGTTGAAAGTAGGGTAAAACACACAATCAACTGTTCATTTAAAACAAGCCATCCATTGTCAGCAAGTAGGATGCTTAAGTTGATCATACAAAGGAAACCACCTAAATCACATTATTAGGACCAACATATTACATTAGCCATCATTCCACTTTATTTGAGGAATAAACATTAGACCTTGATCATTGGGTCAAGTTCATATGTTAAAACCATCAATTACAATATAGGTCCGACCATTGCGTCAAGTGACCCAAGAAACCATTGTTCTAAGGCTTAATTGATGCTACAACTATATGACTAATCACCATAGGTTGGTAGATCAACACTATATTCATTAATCACCCTCATATATCAAACTAATATCACCATTGATTGATAACATCATTAAGGTACTTAGTTGTTAATCACTAAGCTTCTAATTAGGCCAACACTTGACCTAAAGGGTGAATGTTAGTTGACACCCTTGGTCAGCACCTTCAGTTGTCATGAAGACAAAACCATCAGTTGTTGCAATGGTACCACCATTAAGTCATGTGTTTATAGAAGAAATCAACTTTAAACCCTAAAATTGACCATTGGTTGATAGGTGTTTAGCACCATTGGTTGTCAAACCGATCTGATCCAAGTCATATTTTACCTTAGGAATACAATAAACATGAATAAAGGTTCATCTAGAACTGAAACAAGAATAGGGAACATTATAAAATCGAAATCCAAGTCAAGCATAGATTTTTAGTGCATGGATCATCATTTTCAAGCACGAACATGAGCTAGAAAGCTTATGGTAAGCAATAAATGTATAGCAAGTTATAAAACTTGCCTCTAATGAGAAGGTGAAATCCCAAACAGAAGAAAACTAGAGCAGGTAGGGTATAAAATCCAAGCATAAGATGTGAACTCGTCCATCTACCACCTTTCTTCATCAAATGAGCAAACCCTAAGCATAAGGAGCAAGAAAGCTAGTGTTTTAGAGATTTAGAGAAATTCCTAGCATGGAACATCAAGGTTACAACCTAGATAAATGTAGGAGGAAGGATAACTTAGAAATAAATGGAGGAAAGAAGGGTATTCTTACTCTTTTAGGTCAAGATCACTAGAAAGAAGCTTTTCAAATCCTAAAAGGAAGTCAACTGCAACCCTAAATTCTTTTTCTCAGAAGATTCCCTCTTTCTTATTCCTTGGATAGGAAATTCACAGAAGCACAAAGGGAGAACAAGGTTCATATAAGGAGGGAAGTGGTGGAGAGAAAATGGCTCATTTTGGTGCTTAGGGATAATTATTTGAAACTTTAAGATAAAGAAAAAGAAAAGGTTGAAGTTCTAGTATCTTTCCAAGTGTCCATGGCCTTAAACTATTAAGAATATACAAGCACACACACAAGAACCTCCCCCACCATCCATAGAGACATGCATATCCCTCGTTTCTTGAATTTCCAAGCAAAACAAATAACTCATTAGTTGATAGCTACTAAAGGTAGCTCATCCATGAAGGGGTAAACCCTAAAATACCCTTGGAGAAAACACCTTCAAACCAAGGATTAAATAGGTGCCCCATGGCTCAAAAGCTAAAAAATTATGGGACAATATCCAAGGAATATAATTAAAGTGATAAATTTTAAAGAAAGCCTCTCAATTGGGTAAATTGTAGAAAAGTCCAAAATGTGCATAAAATTGCATAACTTGCTCAAACAATGTCCAAATTGGACCAAATTTGAAACTTAAGATTGTATTATGATTTAAAATCATATCAAAAGGTTATATTAGGGTTATAAGAATTCAATTATGATAATTAAGCTTATTAAACTCATTAACCAAGTTTAGGGGCCTTAAAGTGGGGGTTGTGTTGGATTAAAGGATTGGTCAGATTCCACATGCCATTTACTATGCAAGAAAGATTGTAGATGAATCTCAAAGGAACTACACTACCATAGAAAAATAGTTTCTAGCCATGATCTTTGATCTTGATAAGTTCCACTCTTATCTCTTGCAAAAGAAGGTGGTAGTTTATATGGATCACGCAGCCTTGAAGTACCTTATGACAAAGAAAGATTCTAAGCCAAGATTGATCTGATGGATTCTATTTATCCAAGAGTTTGATCTAGAGATTGTTGATAAAAGGGAGTAGACAATTTTGTAGCCGACCATCTCTCCCACATTGAAGCATCACATTATGATAGGAACCACATCAAAGAAACAATGCCGCCTGAGCAACTCTTCTTACTTTCATCCACCCAAAGACCATGGTATAAGCACATAGCTAACTTCTAGCTAGTGGAAGGATACTGAGTACTTGGACAAGGGAGGAGAATAAGAGAATATTTTCTATGGTGAAGAACTATGCTTGGGATGACCCACATATTTTCAAATATTGTCCCGGCCAACTCATTAAAAGATGTGTTCCAAAAAGTGAGCAGCAAGAGATCCTAGCAACGTGCCACTTCGGTGCATGTGGAGATCATTTTGGCGGGAAATGCACAACTGCCAAGATTTTTTGAAGTGGATTTTATTGGCCCACATTGTTCAAAGATGCCCATGAGTTTTTCAAATGCTATTTAAAGTGCCAAAAGGTGGGCACTATCTCTAAAAGGGACATGATGCCTCTATCACCCATCTTTGTGGTTGAGGTGTTTGATGTTTGGGTAATTGATTTCATGGGTCTATTTACTCATTCCTTTGGATATGTGTACATCTTGGTAGCCATTTATTATGTATCAAAATGGATTGAAGTTATTGCTACTAGAACCAATGATCATAAAGTGGTGTGTGAATTTGTGAAATCAAATATCTTCAGTCAGTTTGGGGTGCCAAGAGCCATGATTACTGATGATGAAAGCCATTTCATCCATCATACATTTAAAAGTTTGCTAAAAATACACGGAGTAAATCATCGTGTGTCTACTCCTTATGTAATGACCCCACCTCCCAGTAACCCCCAATTAAGGGAGACCAAGAGGTCAGAGTTGTTATCCCAATTTCTGGATAAAAGGTTCGACAAATAATCTATAATAATTATCAAATTCTAGCAACTAAACTGAAAGGATGTAATAAAATTAAACTTTGCATGCCTTTTTCAAAAACTTGGTTAACTATTTCTATCCACATCTGGAGTCTATTCTAACTAATCCTCCTTTGCACTTTAATTCTCATTTAATTCCACATATGCCACTTTACAGTTTGTTCTTTTCACTTGTACCTAAAACTCCGACAAACAAAACACCGGTCAGCATAAAGCTGGTATGTGGGGGAAACAATAATCATGCAATTAACTTATGACAACATATTGCAGTCAAATATGATTTAACAACCAACTTTACATTTTCAACTTAACTACTCAATCCATACATACCCTAACCTCTACGTTGTCGCTGCAGTAGACTTGGATGCTACCTTCCTTATGGTAGATCCCCATTTAACCCCTCATGATCCTACCTAACAGGTGAATCAGTTTCTATAGTTGAGTCACATGGCACTACCCATAGGTATCCCACTCCTTAACTCATGGTGTGCTAAAGAGTTGCATGGAACCACACGTAGGTAGCCCAATCCCTAACTCTTGATAGCCTAGACCTTGCTCTAGGTTATCCTTTTTAGCATTTAAAAATCCACAGATGAGGACTAGGATCTGAGCCAGTCATGTATGCATACTTATGGTGATAGTCATAGTCACTTTATAGTTGCATGAAATAAAAGACATTCAAGCAGTTATTTTCAGGCTACCGATAAAACAATTGGGAAATGCCATGTAACTAAAATGATTATCCATAAGTGTAACCACATACCTATCAGGCTGATTTGAGAAGAATAATCCAATCAATAAACAATTCCAAATAGGCAAGCAAGCAGATAATGAGATCCTGAAATATGTATACAATTTCCTATTATTGATCATGCCATCAAGATCTATTAAATCTAGCTCGCTTCCTAGGGTTTCTAGTCCATTTTTAGAGTTTCCATTGCAATTAGGGTTTCCCTTCATCTTTTACTATTTTAAACCCTAATTTAATACAATTGGTCACAAACCCTAATTATCTCATCTATTCTTCACAAAAGATATTAAGTTTATCCTTTAACAACATATAACCCTGATATCAGAAAAAGCATAATTAACCATCAATTAAGTCCATTAAGCCTCTTTTATATTAAAGCTACCATTTTTATCCTTTTAATCCATGACAAGATCATTATGATCATTTATCATCAATTCATAGTTCATTATGGTCTAATTCACATATGAACTCTATTTTTCATTAATTCTACCTTTATCCATTAGAAAACCCTAATTACTACATTAAGGGTATTTATCAACAATTAGGAACTTTTATACTCAAAATAGATTAGAATTATCATATATCAACTTTATTCATAATTTTGAATAATTAAAACCATTATGAGTCATATTTACTAATATTAGGGTTTCAAGGCCCATTAAAGCATATTTATGCACATGAAACTCTCAATTAAACTAATTACATGCAAAGTTCATCATTTTTGTTCTTAATATACCTTTTCATGATTAATAGGCTAATTTCAACTTTAATCATCCATTAAACTCTACTAATTACCTTAATAATCTCAAAAATAGGGTTTCTTAAAGCATTAAAGTTGATAACTTCCATTACTTTTCGAATTGCAAGAGGAATTAGCCTCTAAAACCATTGTTAATGAATTCTTCTCGTTTTTCTGAGCAAAATACATATATTATTTACTACTATTGCAGTTACCAATATTTAGATATGAATTTTGCAAGGAATACCTTTATGGACCAACCAGAGGATGCCACATTGCCTCTCCATGCAACGTAGCCCACCATTAAGAAAACATTTTGAAAAGTCCAATTTGCCCTCAATAAGTGGATCGCTTCTTCAATACCTGGAAGGGTAAAATAGTCCAACGGCCCCGATCGTCTTCCTCCTTGAGAACCCTAGACGGTCGTCGAAAGCAGCTGATCATGGGTTGTTTCCCATCTCTTCCAGGCATGAAACCCACCAGAACTTGTAGCCCTACCTCCGCCACATCCTGCTGCACTTGGGGCGCCACCCCACTCACGACTAGCACAGCTGGTTTGGGATGTGAGGTCTGCAAACCATGGCCGGTGATGCAGTCATGAGGCCGCTGCTGTGTCTGAGCTAGTGCACGACCATGATGGCAAAGCTACTTCTTGGTACAACGGAGCCACAAGCTACCATTGCAACTCCCTCTTGCTGCCTCGTGGCTTCACGTTCCTGTTGTTCCTCTCAGATAGGCTTTCTGGGCAGGTGCATGGTTGGAGATGAGTGGGAGACATGGCAACTCAAGGTTATTGGGCTTGTTCCTTTTATAGGAGTAGATAGAAACCCCTAGAATGCTTGCCAATGAAGAAACCAAGCCCTTTTCCAATAGGAATTCAATTCCTTCATTAAGAAGCAAGTTCCTCTCTCTCCTAATTATCTTTTTGATAATCTTTATTCCTTAGATATTAGAATTTCGAAAATCACTCCTTTTATTCACTTAGTCCTTTCCCTTTAATCCATTGGCACGAAATCATGTTTTCTTAAAGAAAATAACATCTCTTTTTGAAATTATCAAAAAGTCATTAATGATGTATCACGTTATTCTCTTATTTTGTTTTAGTTGCCTTTTCTCTTTATATTACTCATTGGCACTCCTTTTAACATTAGGAATCCTTGGGATACGAAAATTTACCAAGGATAACTCAATTATACCTCTTTTCACTTATTTCCCACATTTTATTATTGATTTCAATTTCTTTCTTAATAAAGAAATATTCAATTGGTCTTTTCTTTTCTTGTTACATTATCTTTGCAACTTTGGACTCCTTGGGACCCAAGGAACCCAAGAGGCATGAAATCCACCTTTGGATTATATTCTTTTGCCTTCTAGAGGTTTCTACATTTTTCTTTCCTCCATTTTCTTATTTACCCATTCAAATAATGGAGTTTCTTTTGTCTTTTCCTTGTTATTGGTCCCAATAGCCAATAAAGCCCACAAAACAATCATCAAGGCTATTGTAAACGAAATCTATTTATTCAAAACAAATTATATCTTTATTTGTTCAAATATCTTTAATATGAGAAATTACATTTCTCACCAAATGAACCCAAAAGTTGGGGTTGTAACATCCTTCCCCTCCTATAGGAATTTTGTCCTCAAAATTCCATCAAGCAAATAAACAATTCAGGATAAGACTTTTCCATGTCTATCGTTGGCCCCTATGTGGCTTTTCCCTATCCATGGCACTTCCAAAGAACCTTTATCATCACATATTCCTTTCTCTGAGTTCTTTCACCTTGGAATCTATAAACCTCATAGGTGACTCAGGTCATTTCAGCATCCCTTGGGGCTCGCTAGGTTCATTGTTCCGCACATGGTCTGGGTACCTCACATAGTGCTCTAAATTGGACACATGGAACTCTTCACACATCACATTATACTGAGGGGTAAGGGTAAAACTTAACCTTCTCCACCAAACCATGTCAAAATAACCCATGCATCGGGGACTCAACTCTCTTAGATATAACTTAGATGGGTCGGATTTTCATGCCACATATTCCCCCACAGTGAACTGTGTGTCAGTCTACTTTGCATCATCTTACAACTCATGTCATTCCTGGGCTCCTTTCAGCCATTGCATGATCAAAGCGACTTCATCTGCACACATTGTGGCCCTTTCTTGACCTTCATGAGGTCCCTTCACCAAAATTATCTTAATGAAGTGGTGACCGATACAACCTCCCTTGTAGAGCTTCTTTACATCCCGATACTGGCTATGGTGGTTATCATCACATCTTACAAAGGACAAGAACTGTCTCTATGTATCACCCTGAACGAGCACACATGCTCTCATCAGACCTTTCTCTGAGTTCTTTCACCTTGGCATCTATAAACCTCATAGGTGACTCAGGTCATTTCAGCCTCCCTTGGGGCTCGCTAGGTTCATTTCTCCACACATGGTCTGGGTACCTCACATTGTGCTCTAAATTGGACACATGGAACTCTTCACACATCACATTATACTAAGGGGTAAGGGTAAAACTTAACCTTCTCCACCAAACCATGTCAAAAGAACCCATGCATCGGGGACTCAGCTCTCTTAGTTATAACTTAGATGGGTCGGATTTTCATGCCACATATTCCCCCACAGTGAACTGCGTGTCAGTCTACTTTGCATCAGCTTACAACTCATGTCATTCCTGGGCTCCTTTCAGCCATTGCATGATCAAAGTGACTTCATCTGCACACACTGTGGTCCTTTCTTGACCTTCATGAGGTCCCTTCACCAACATTATCTTAATGAAGTGGTGACCGATACAACCTCCCTTGTAGAGCTTCTTTACATCTCGATACTAGCTACGGTGGTTATCATCACATCTTATAAAGGACAAGAACTATCTCTATGTATCACCCTGAATGAGCACACATGCTCTCATCAGACCCTCTAGTCTAGATCATACTAACCATTTAGATAGGGTGGTAAACTGTAATTACATTGAGTTCTTCATGTATCTACTTCCACCACATGGAAGTGTATCTTTAGGTTATATTCAAGAACTTTTGAACTTACATCATTATAACGACCGGGCCCACTGCCCGAAGCTCTAGTAGAGTTTTAGGAATGACGACTGGCCCCACAGGCCACCACTAGCCTTAACTACACACTTTGTCTACACTGACGTACAAGCCAGGATCAACTTCCCGACTGGTCACCCATCCTAGTACTACTACAAGCTGAGCACACATAACTATAGAGTTCTTTAGAGATGGGCTCCCTGAAAAGGAGGTGCATCTTGGTGATATGGGTAGTCCAATCATTCCTTTTAAGATCAACTAATCCAAGGCCTCAAATCCTGGGATGTTACAATCTCCCCCACTTGGAATCTTGACGTCCTCGTCAAGGCTAAATTATAATGCCTTATAATATGACCCCATTTCGGTGCAGACCCACAATGGCCCATGGACACCTAGCTCGCGATCACGGAATACCAGCGCAAGGGTGGCTACGTCAACCATGGACAACCCTTTCTTACATGCCTAGACCGCACGGCTCAAGACTGGCATGCCACATGCCCATGCAGGCCACACCTACTGGAGGGGTTATGGATCTGATACCATTTGTAACGATCGGGCCCACTGCCCGAGGCTCTAGTAGAGTTTCAGGAATGACGACTGGCCCCACAGACTAGCACTAGACTTAACTGCGCACATTGTCCACACTGACACGCAAGCCAGGATCAACTTCCTGACTGGTCACCCATCCTAGTACTACTCCAAGCTGAGCATGCTTAACTATGGAGTTCTTTAGAGATGGGCTCCCTAAAAAGGAGGTGCACCTTGGTGATATGGGTAGTCCAATCATTCCTTTTAAGATCAAGCTATTTTTAGGGTTGTTGACCTAAAAAGGATAATGTATGAGAAATTGATCTAAGAAACCCTAATGCATCCTAATGAGAATTAGAAACCCTAGAAAGGTATCCCAAGTAATTAAAGAGTTGTTTGGACGTGATGGTGACAACTAGAAGATATACTTGTTTTCAGGATTTATGTTCGCTTGCTTGATTGGATATCTAGTTGGATTGAACATATTGCTTCTATGAGATCTTCAAGAAAGGTATGTGGTTACGCTTATGAATATCTCGAGTTAGTTTCTCGAGGTTTTCTGAAGTTTTCATCGATGACCTGAAATAAACTGTTGGATGAATTTAGTTCATGCAAACTATAATGTGGCTATGACTATCACATAAGATATGCGCCTACCAGCTCAGATCCTGGTTCCCTCTGTGGCTTAATAGTTGACCTAGTATATGGCTACCTATGGGGTAGGTCCATCAGGTCATTGGATGACTTAGTACATGGCTACCAATGGGGTAGGTCCATCAAGTCACATTGAGTTAGATATTGGGCTACCTTCGGGTAGTGCCATGCGACTCTATTACCCTATGTATTGGCTACCTGTAAGGTAGGACCATGGGGGTAAGAATCTACCTAAAAGAGAGGTGGCATACAAGTCCACTGTAGGGATAACACAGAGTTAGGGGATAGGTAAGGATTGAGTAGTATGGCTTAAAACGTAATCTTGGTTGTCAAATGATTAATTGTATGATTAAGTTGTTAACATAGTTGCACATTATTCATTTCCCCCCACATACCAACTTCTTGCTGACCGACGTTTTATTTGTCAGCGGTTTAGGAACAAATGAAAAGAACAAACAATAAAGTGGCATATGTGGAATTAAATGAGAATTAACGTGCACAGGAAGATTAGTTAGCTTAGTATCTTCATGGATAGAAGTTTAGAAATCCCAATTTTTAAAAGGTATGCAAAGTTTTATTTTTTTATACAAAGTTTTAGTTTAGTTGGTAAAATTTATTAATTGTTATTGATTATTTGTCGAACCTTTGATCCGATTTATTGGTTAACAGCTCTGACCTTTCGGTCTCCCTTAATTGGGGGTTACCGGGAGGCAGGGTCATTACAATTGGTATCAGAGCGTAGGTTCCTCATTTAATCTTTAATAATTATTAAATTTTACAAACTCTGTAGAACGCAAGGGAGTTATTAGAGGATTTTCCAAAAGACAGAGGTGTCTAGAAAAGGATCACGTCTGGGAGCTGGCAAGATTTTCCTCCACATCGCTAGTCGGAATACGAGGACTCCCAGATTAGTGTGACTTCCTAGCCAAAGTCTTAGGATATGACTCAAAATAAGATACCTTTAGGACTCTCTCATCTTGTTCATCCCTTCTCAACCCTAATTCTATTAAGATTCCAAGGTTTAGGGTTTTTCTCTCTTTTCCTCACCCTCTTGAGGTATGGGTAAGGTTGATAAGGTTTAAGGAATCCTCCACCAAATTAATGAAAAGCATGTAAATAAGATGTCATGGACATAAGCTTAATAGATTAAGCATAAACTAAAGAATAGATACATGCTTAGGTCGTATGACATGAGTTGTCATTGCCCTCAGGAGAGACCTGAGGATAGACCTCTGCGTCAGGAGGATGAGAAGAGAGAGTTAGTCTTGGAGGTAGAGACCTCCATTAAAAGTAGAGACCTAGCACATCCTTTGAAGATGACGTTAACCCGGACCCTAAGCGAAGGATAGAGAGAAAGATGACATGATGAGTTAGATGTCATGGTTGACCAAGTGTTTGGTTGGACATGCCTTTGGGATGCCATAAGAGGTTAGATGACCTAGTACCTTTGGCGACCCAACCCTGGAGAGGGTCGTACATGTTAGAGAGAAGGATAGCTCCTTCATAAATGAGGTTAGAGGAGAACCTATAGAAACCTTATGGGATGTTACAAGTAGGATATAGCTTGCACCCAGACTACATCAGCAGTATCAGCAGTAAGTTAAAATCGAGGCCAGAAGGACATGATGGATGTCTTATGAGATAACCATAAGGGGCTATGGATAATCATGAGCAAACATAAGTTTGAGGATAGGCTTCATCCATGTAGAGGTATGTTTGTGAGCTTGATCCTTCATGGAGAGAGAACCTCTAGTAGTATGGCTGGATGTGGAGTTAGCTTTAGAGAGAGAAAGAAGCAAGAAGGTTCGAAACCTAAAACCCCGAGATGTGAGGAATAGTGGGGAGTCAAGAACGATGTGACCTAAGTGGATGATAATGGTTGCCTCATGCATGATCCCTGGAGGCTGATGATATCTTGGTTGCCTTCAGAGGAACCAAACCCTAGAGAGAGGATGATGCTTCTGGTACCTATGTGCCTGTGGTATAGGTGTTTACCTTCTGAGATAGGAAGAAGAGTTCCTTAGACTTGGAGAGGTTTGATAACAGGTTGTGAGGCCTTATACCTTGTTGGTTGTCCTTGAGGAGGACTCGACCCTGATGTGTTTCTCGAGTAGAAGGACGCCAGGGAGTGCATGTCTTGCCTTATACATGGTTGATTCGTGGTTAAGAGTTTGAGCATGCAGTTGGATAGCCAAAGGTGAACCTAGGGTTCATAGGCCTAAGAGGGGAAGCAGTGTACCCAATGCACATGATGAGATTTGAGTCTCTATAGTTTTGAGCATGGTACCCCTCATGTGTAGAGGTAAAGGAAACCCCTTAAGTTAAGGGTATGTTTGATGAAGCCCTCACAACTAAGTTGGTCTGATGTTGAGGAAAGAGAACAAGTATGACCTAGCATGGTTTAGTAGGTGGTCTGCTTGTGCCTTAGTAGCTTTCTAGGGTTAAGCATGCTCATGTGGATGCAGACCCTAAACATAAGGAAATTTGTGACCTTTGTTATCAGGTTGTAGTTTCCTCCCATCCTGGAAGAGGGACCCTTTTGTAGGTTGTATACCAGTTTTGTTGGTTTTGAGGTAACCCAAAGAGGCTTCAAAGGATCTTGTGAAGCTAAGTGAAGAGTACATGGTATGGGAATGAACCTGCAGACCCATAGATAACCATCTCTACGTGCATGTGGATGTGTTACCATGGAGGTAACCGGTATGGGGCTTGACCAAGGTAGGCAAGTTGCCATGATCCCCATGAAAGGATGAAAGTCAGCCCATGAATGCAGAGACAGTGAGATGATGGAGGCTTGGGTAAGGTTCTAAGTTGAACATGTACTATGTTAGAATCTAAGTCTATCCTAGGGTTAGGTAGGGATAAGACTGATGGAAGAAGGAGTTGCCTAATTCCCTAGTTGCACATGACCATAGGGTCGGGAGGTAACATCTATCATTGTCTGAGGGTCATGGGTTAGGAGATTGATCACCTTCATGAACCCATGGGACCCAAAGGGTAGATGAGTAGGGCACTCTATGGATGCATAAGGGAAGAGGGATGACCCCTAAAATGTCGGCACCATATAGACCTAGAGGAGATGGCCAAGGAATGGGTGTGGTCCCAAGTAGGTTTGAAACCAATTTTTTATGGAAGTAATTTTTGATATCATGATGTTTGTAATGTAGAGACATATGAGGCACATTTCAACTTAGATTGGAAAGTGTACTGGCAAGGTGGGATGTACCATCTCTACTCTTGGAACAAGAAGAACTCTGTATTTGGACTGCAGCCAAATGCTTATTTCCTCTTGTTATGGGAGTGAGAAATAGGACCGTATGCAAGCCATACACCAAGGATAAAGATGATGTGAGTTGGAACATTGCTACAAGGTATGAGGATAGAGATGATAACAGACCCTGGTGGAGTGAATGATATGTGGATAGAAAGATAAGGTAGTCACCTTATGAGGATGTTTATTGTGAACTATGAATTATACAAGGTTGAGTTCGAAAACTAAGAGGATGAGCTCAGAGTTTCTTGATGAAGATAGACTTAGAGCTAAGATGAGATAATGAGTGGAATGCATTGAGGTGTATGTCTTCAACATTACCTAACACCTAAGGAGGTGAAGTGGTAATGGATGCTCTAGATAAGATGCAACTACCTAGTTTATCAAGAGATTAGAAGAGGTTGTTAGGTTAACCCTTAGTTGGAAAAGAGATATGTTTGGCTAACACTCAGATGTAACGAGATCTGTTGAACAAGTTAGTTGTTGTTTGGTTAGCCAACCTAGGCCTTGATGCAATGAGAGGATGGTGGTAGAACCTCAGATGCACTTCTCTGAAGAGGAAGGTGATGAAACCCCAATTATAGTAGTTTATGGTTTCTGAGGAATCGACCTTAAAGAATCATGACAATACAAGAGATCATGATTTAAGATTACCATATACCCTGGTACTACCAAGATAATAAGTGACAATGGTACTTTGGATGCTTAAGATGAAGTTGCATGGGGTATGTTGCCATGCAAGACAGGAGGTGAAAGACAAACACCAGTAACCCAGTGTACCGATATAGAGGATAAAAGAGTCCCTGAGAAGGAATGGGAGTTCATCACTATGGATGTTGTGGTAAGTCTCCCCTAGACCAAAGAAGGTCAAGATGCAATATGGGTTATGGTAGATCGTCTTACCTATATGACATGAAAAGAAAGAATATTGTCAAAGGACATATCCGGTTGAACTACATATGAGAGAGATGGTTCAACTACACCATTATATGAGTTCAAAAGTTCTTGAGTATAACCTAAAGATACACTTCCATAAGGTGGGAGTAGATATATGAAAAACTTGATGTTAGTACAGTTTATCACCCCTTACTAATGGTTAGTATGATCCATACTAAAGGGTCTGATGAGAGCATGTGTGCTCGTTCAGGGTGATACATAGAGATAGTTTTTGTCCTTTATAAGACGTGATGATAACCACCATAGACAGTGTCGAGATGTAAAGAAGCTATTCAAAGGAGGTTGTGTCAGTCACCACTTCATTAAGATGATGTTGGTGAAGGGACCTCGTGAAGGTCAAGAAAGGACCACAATGTGTGAAGATGAAGTTGCTTTGATCGTGTAATGGTTGAAAGGAGCCTAGAGACGACATGAGTTGTAAGCTGATGCAAAGTAGACTAACATGCAATTAACTGTGGGGGAATATGTTATATGAAAATCCGACCCCTCTATGTTATAGCTAAGAGAGCTGAGTTCCCGATGCATGGGTTCTTTTGACATGGCTTTGTGGAGAAGGTTAAGTTTGCCCTTACCCCTCGGGATAATGTAATGTGTGATGAGTTTCATGTGTCCAATTTAGAGCACTATGTGAGGTACCCAGACATATACGAAGCAATGAACCTAGTGAGCCCCAAAGGAGGCTAAAATGACATGAGTCACCTATGAGGACATTTATAGATGCCAAGGTGAAAGAACTCAGACAAAGAAATATGTGATGATAAAGGTTCTTTGGAAGCACCATGGATAGGGCAAAGCCACATAGGGGCCAATGATGGACATTTAAAAGTCTTATCCTAAATTGTTTGTTTGCTTAAGTGAATTTTGAGGACAAAGTTCTTATAAGAGGGGAAGGATGTTACAATCCCAATTTTTCATGTGTTTTCATAATTGAAGTGTATTGATTTTATGAATTTGGACTTAATTGAAAAGGTTACATGCTTTGCTTCAAAGAAGGGATTTCTTTGTAAAATATCCCTTTTGATAGGAATTTTGTGGTTCCTATGAATATATTAATCCAATAATGGATGTAAAATAGAAGAAAAGAAGAAAAGTCCAAAGTTGCAAAAAGAAAGCAATAAGAAAAGAAAAGATCAATTAGATATTTCTTTATTAAGAAAGAAATTGAAAACAATGATAAAATGTGGTATAATTGAGTTATACTTGATGGATTTTCATACCCAAAGGATTTCTAATATTAAAAGGAATGTCAAAGAGGAAAATAAAAAGAAAGAAAAAGAGAAATCCTCAAAAAGAGATGTTAATAAGAAATAAATAAGATAATGAGGAAATAATGGATGTAGATGTATCTAGAAGGATAATAAGCATCCTTCATAATGGATTTCGTGTCTTTGGGATTTCTTGGGTTCCAAGGAGTCCAAATTGAAAGATAATAGGAGAATAAAGAGATAAAATCAAATAAAGCATTATTAAGAAAGAAAAGTTGAGATAATGATGAAAATATAAGAAATATGTGGAAATATGGATAATGGAATCATTATGCATGAGATTTTGACTCCACATGGTTTTTAATGGTAAAAGGAATCTAAATAAAGAAAATAAAAGAATAGGAGAGAGAAAATATGCATAAAATATGCTTTGTTAATAGATAACTTGTGCATTAAGATAATTCCCTTTTCCTTTGGAATTTAGGACTCAAATTTGTTACACACGTGGATTACGTCATTATAGACTTTCCCCTAAAATTTGAGATCAATTGGATAAACGGTTTGTGATATATGAATTTTACAAGTTTCCTAAAGTGTAAAAGATAACATTAAATGTCACAATTGATGTTCTAATACGAGGCTTGCAAGCCGTTGGATCAAGATTCAACGGTAGTTGCTTTTCATTTTGGTTTAGGAAAAGGAACAGTAAATAGAGTTTTATGACTCAAATTTCTTAGCGTACAATCCTTGTTCGAAGCTGGGGATTGCTCCATTGAGTCTGGGAGACTAAATCTGAGCCAATCATTCTTAATTTTTTGGTAGTTTTCGTACTCGATTGGGATTTCCCCAATTAACCTGTAGGGGAAGCTTCCATGGAAACCAGGGTAAACCCCTTGGTCCCCCTATCTATAAAAGGAGGGGGATCACGAGTTCCTTTGGAGGACGAGAGACGAAGCAAGACTCGTACATGCTTCTTGTCCTAAGGTTTTGCGCTTGAGACGCTGGTGACTGGGCAAGATCTTCCTTCCCGATTCCATCCATCCGGCAAGGTTTTCACTACCTACGGATCCATCAAGCCATAGAGAGAAACTCTGTTCAGCTTGTGGGTTCCCTAGTAGCGGTCGTGGATGTCGGCGTTGACCCAAAACTGGAAGAGCGATCACGAAGGATGGCTAGCGGTGGGTGCTCTATTCTCCAGGCAAAACAGAGTATTGTCCGCGCAGAGCTGGTTGCAGGAAGGAGATGAAGAAAGGCACGGATCCGGGTGCCAGTTAAATGGATCTGAGGTGGGATCCGTGAACTACAACTTGCTAGAAATAAACAAGGGTTGGAGCTGACGTGGCAGGCTCCTATTCGCCGAAAGGTAAATCATTTAGAATAATCATAGTTAATTATTTATAACTCCGATTAAGACAATCCATATATGAAAATTGATCAGGAGAATGCAAGGATTACAATAAAAATATAATCCGAATATGAGTATGCTTCTAGTTCGAAAAGTACATAAAGTTAGTATTTTAATGCTTTAAGTGGATCAAAATCCTAGTTTTAATGTGGGGTGAGTTTAAGGAACCAAGTTGATGTTAATCAAAGATTAGCTTTTTGGACATAAAAGGAGTAGTTAGAACTAAAAGTATAATCTTTATGGATAGTTGGCTTAATCTATAGTTCCATGTACATAAATGTGCCTTAATGGGTTAGAAACCCTAAGTTTGGAGAATATGACTTTTCATGGGTTTAACTGTTCAAATCCATGAATAACCCGAGATATAATGATTCTAAAGTTAATTTGGATAAGAAAGATCCTTAATGTGAATAATTTGAGCAATTAGAGTTTCATGAGTAGAAAAGCTATTTTTAGGGTTATTGACCTAAAAAGGATAATGTATGAGAAATTGATCTAAAAAACCCTAATGCGTCCTAATGAGAATTAGAAACCCTAGAAAGGTATCCCAAGTAATTAAAGAGTTGTTTGGACGTGATGGTGACAAATAGAATATATACTTGTTTTTAGGATTTATGTTCGCTTGCTTGATTGGATATCTAGTTGGATTGAACATATTGCTTCTATGAGATCTTCAAGAAAGGTATGTGGTTACGCTTATGAATATCTCGAGTTAGTTTTCTGAGGTTTTCTGAAGTTTTCATCGATGACTTGAAATAAACTATTGGATGAATTTAGTTCATGCAAACTATAATGTGGCTATGACTATCACATAAGATATGTGCCTACCAGCTCAGATCCTGGTCCCCTCTGTGGCTTAATAGTTGACCTAGTATATGGCTACCTATGGGGTAGGTCCATCAGGTCATTGGATGACTTAGTACATGGCTACCAATGGGGTAGGTCCATCAAGTCACATTGAGTTAGATATTGGGCTACCTTCGGGTAGTGCCATGCGACTCTATTACCCTATGTATTGGCTACCTGTAAGGTAGGACCATGGGGGTAAGAATGTACCTAAAATAGAGGTAGCATACAAGTCCACTGTAGGGATAACACAGAGTTAGGGGGTAGGTAAGGATTGCGTAGTATGGCTTAAAATGTAATCTTGGTTGTTAAATGATTAATTGCATGATTACATTGTTAACATAGTTGCACATTATTCGTTCCCCCCCACATACCAGCTTCTTGCTGACCGACATTTTGTTTGTCGGCGTTTTAGGTACAAATGAAAAGAACAAATAGTAAAGTGGCATATGTGGAATTAAATGAGAATTAACGTGCACATGAGGATTAGTTAGCTTAGTATCTTCATGGATAGAAGTTTAGAAATCCCAGTTTTTAAAAGGAATGCAAAGTTTTATTTTTTATACCAATTTTTTGTTTAGTTGGTAAAATTTATTAATTTTTATTGATTATTTGTCGAACCTTTGATCCGGGTTATTGGTTAACAGCTCTAACCTTTCAGTCTCCCTTAATTGGGGGTTACCAGGAGGCGGGGTCGTTACAATTGGTATCAGAGCGTAGGTTCCTCATTTCATCTTTAATAATTATTAAATTTTATAAACTTTGTAGAACCCAATGGAGTTATTAGAGGATTTTCTAAAAGACAGAGGTGTCTAGAAAAGGATCACGTCTGGGGCTAGCAAGATTTTCCTCCACACCACTAGTCGGAATACGAGGACTCCCAGATTAGTGTGACTTCCTGGCCAAAGTCTTAGGATTTGACTCGAAATAAGATACCTTTAGGACTCTCTCATCTTGTTCATCCCTTCTCAACCCTAATTCTATTAAGATTCCGAGGTTTAGTGTTTTTCTCTCTTTTCCTCACGCTCTTAAGGTATGGGTAAGGTTGATAAGGTTTAAGGAATCCTCCACAAAATTAATGAAAAGCATTTAAATAAGATGTCATGGACATAAGCTTAATAGATTAAGCGTAAACTAAAGAATAGATACATGCTTAGGTTGTATGACATGAGTTGTCATTGCCCTCAGGAGAGACCTAAGGAGAGACCTCTGTGTCAGGAGGATGAGTAGATAGAGTTTGTCTTGGAGGTAGAGACCTCCATTAAAAGTAGAGACCTAACACATCCTTTGAGGATGATGTTAACCCTGACCCTAAGCAAAGGATAGAGAGAAAGATGACATGATGAGTTAGATGTCATGGTTGACCAAGTGTTTGGTTGGACATGCTTTTGGGATGCCATAAGAGGTTAGATGACCTAGTACCTTTGGTAACCCAACCCTGGAGAGGGTCGTGCATGTTAGAGCGAAGGATAGCTCCTTCATGGATGAGGTTAGAGGAGAACCTATAGAAACTTTATGGGATGTTACAAGTAGGATATAGCTTGAACCCATACTACATCAGTAGTATGAGCAGTAAGTTAAAATCGAGGCCAGAAGGACATGATGGATGGGTTATGAGATAAGCATAAGGGGCTATGGATAATCATGAGCAAACATAAGTTTGAGCATAGGCTTCACCCATGTAGAGGTATGTCTGTGAGCTTCATCCTTCATGAAGAGAGAACCTCTAGTAGTATGGCTGGATGTGGAGTTAGCTTTAGAGAGAGAAAGAAGCAAGAAGGTTGGAAACCTAAAACCCCAAGATGTGAGGAACAATGGGGAGTCAAGAATGATGCGACCTAAGTGGATGATAATGGTTGCCTCATGGATGATCCCTGGTGGTTGATGATATCTTGGTTTCCTTTAGAGGAACCAAACCCTAGAGAGAGGATGATGCTTCTGGTACCTATGTGCTTGTGGTATAGGTGTTTACCTTCTGAGATAGGAAGAAGAGTTCCTTAGACCTGGAGAGGTTTGATAACAGGTTGTGAGGCCTTATACCTTGTTGGTTGTCCTTGAGGAGGACTCGACCCTGATGTGTTGCTCAAGTAGAAGGATGACTGGGAGTGCATGTCATGCCTTATACATGCTTGATTCGTGGTTAAGAGTTTGAGCATGCAGTTGGACACCCAAAGGTGAACCAAGGGTTCCTAGGCCTAACAGGGGAAGCAGTGTATCCAACGCACATGATGAGATTTGAGTCTCTATAGTTTTGAGCATGGTACTCCTCATGTGTAGAGGTAAAGGAAACCCCTTAAGTTAAGGGTATGTTTGATGAAGCCCTCACAACTAAGTTGGTATAATGTTGAGGAAAGAGAACAAGTATGACCTAGCATGGTTAAAAAAGGTGGTCTGCATGTGCCTTAGTAGCTTGCTAGGGTTAAGCATGCTCATGTGGATGCAGACTTTAAACATAAGGACATTTGTGACCTTTGTTATCAGGATGTAGTTTCCTCCCATCCTGGGAGAGGGACCCTTTTGTAGTCTGTATACCAGTTTTGTTGGTTTTGAGGTAACCTAAAGAGGCTTCAAAGGATCTTGTGAAGCTAAGTGAAGAGTACATGGTATGGGAATGAACCTGTAGACCCATACATAACCATCTCTATGTGCATGTGGATGTGTTACCATGGAGGTAACCGGTATGGGACTTGACCAAGGTAGGAAAGTTGCCATGATCCCCATGAAAGGATGAAAGTCAGCCCATGAATGCAGAGAGAGAGAGAGATGACGGAGGCTTGGGTAAGGTTCTAAGTTGAACATGTACTATGTTAGAATGCTAAGTCTATCCTAGGGTCAGGTAGGGATAAGACTTATGGAAGAAGGAGTTGCCTAATTCCCTAGTTGCACATGACCATATGGTCAGGAGGTAACAACTATCATTGTCTGAGGGTCATGGGTTAGGAGATTGATCACCTTCATGAACTCATGGGACCCAAAGGGCAGATGAGTAGGGCACTCTCTGGATACATAAGGGAAGAGGGATGACCCCTAAAGTGCCGACACCCTATAGACCTAGAGGAGATGGCCAAGGAATGGGTGTGGACCCAAGTAGGTTCGAAACCAATTTTCTATGGAAGTAATTTTTGATATCATGATGTTTGTGATGTAGAGACATATGTGGCACGTTTCAACTTAGATTGGAAAGTGTACTGGCAAGGTGGGATGTACCATCTCTACTCTTGGAACAAGAAGAACTCTGTATTTGGGCTGCAGCCAAATGCATATTACCTCTTGTTATGGGAGTGAGAGATAGGACCGTACGCAAGCCATACACCAAGGATAAAGATGATGTGAGTTGGAACATTGCTACAAGGTATGAGGATAGAGATGATAACATACCCTGGTGGAGTGAATGATATGTGGATAGAAAGATAAGGTAGTCACCTTATGAGGATGTTTATCAAGAACTATGAATTATATAAGGTTGAGTTCGAAAACTAAGAGGATGAGCTCAGAGTTTCTTGATGAAGATAGACTTAGAGTTGAGATGAGATAATGAGTGGAATGCATTGAGGTGTATGTCTTCAACATTACCTAACACCTAAGTATGTGAGGTAGTAATGGATGCTCTAGATAAGATGCAACTGCCTAGTTTATCAAGAGATTAGAAGAGATTGTTAGGTTAACCCTTAGTTGGAAAAGAGATATGTTTGGCTAACACTCAGATGTAATGAGATCTATTGAACAAGTTAGTTGTTGTTTGGTTAGCCAACCTAGGCCTTGATGCAATGAGAGGATGGTGGTAGAACCTCAGATGCACTTCTCTGAAGAGGAAGGTGATGAAACCCCAATTATAGTAGTTTAGGGTTTCTGAGGAATCGACCTTAAAGAATCATGACAATACAGGAGATCATGATTTAAGATTACCATATACCATGGTACTACCAAGATAATAAGTGACAATGGTACTTTGGATGCTTAAGATGAAGTTGCATGGGGTATGTTGCCATGCAAGCCAGGAGGTGAAAGACAAACACCAGTAACCCAGTGTACCGATATAGAGGATAAAAGAGTCCCTGAGAAGGAATGGGAGTTCATCACTATGGATGTTGTGGTAAGTCTCCCCTAGACCAAAGAAGGTCAAGATGCAATATGGGTTATGGTAGATCGTCTTACCTATATGACATGAAAAGAAAGAATATTGTCAAAGGACAGATCCGGTTGAACTACATATCAGAGAGGTAGTTCAACTACACCATGATATGAGTTCAAAAGTTCTTGAGTATAACCTAAAGATACACTTCCATAAGGTGGGAGTAGATATATGAAAAACTTGATGTTAGTACAGTTTATCACCCCTTACTAATGGTTAGTACGATCCATACTAAAGGGTATGATGAGAGCATGTGTGCCCGTTCAGGGTGATACATAGAGATAGTTTTTGTCCTTTATAAGATGTGATGATAACCACCATAGACAATGTCGGGATGTAAAGAAGCTATTCAAAGGAGGTTGTGTCGGTCACCACTTCATTAAGATGATGTTGGTGAAGGGACCTCGTGAAGGTCAAGAAAGGACCACAATGTGTGTAGATGAAGTTGCTTTGATCGTGTAATGGCTGAAAGGAGCCCAGAGATGACATGAGTTGTAAGTTGATGCAAAGTAGACTGACATGCACTTAACTGTGGGGGAATATGTGATATGAAAATCCGACCCCTCTATGTTATAGCTAAGAGAGATGAGTTCCCGATGCATGGGTTCTTTTGACATGGTTTTGTGGAGAAGGTTAAGTTTGCCCTTACCCCTCGGGATAATGTGATGTGTGATGAGTTTCATGTGTCCAATTTAGAGCACTATGTGAGGTACCCAGACATGTGCGAAGCAATGAACCTAGTGAGCCCCAAAGGAGGCTGAAATGACCTGAGTCATCTATGAGGAAATTTATAGATGCCAAGGTGAAAGAACTCAGAGAAAGGAATATGTGATGATAAAGGTTCTTTGGAAGTGCCATGGATAGGGAAAAGCCACATAGGGGCCAATGATGGACATTTAAAAGTCTTATCCTAAATTGTTTGTTTGCTTGAGGGAATTTTGAGGACAAAATTCTTATAAGAGGGGAAGGATGTTACAACCCCAATTTTGCATGTCTTTTCATAATTGAAGTGTATTGATTTTATGAATTTGGACTTAATTGAAAAGGTTACATGTTTTGCTTCAAAGAAGGGATTTTTTTGTAAAATATCCCTTTTGATAGGAATTTCGTGGTTCCTATGAATATATTAATCCAATAATGGATGTAAAATAGAAGAAAAGAAGAAAAGTCCAAAGTTGCAAAAAGAAAGCAATAAGAAAAGAAAAGATCAATTAGATATTTATTTATTAAGAAAGAAATTGAAAACAATGATAAAATGTGGTATAATTGAGTTATCCTTGATGGATTTTCGTACCCAAAGGATTTCTAATATTAAAAGGAATGCCAAAGAGGAAAATAAAAAGAAAGAAAAAGAGAAATCCTCAAAAAGAGATGTTAATAAGAAATAAATAAGATAATGAGGAAATAATGGATGTAGATGTATCTAGAAGGATAATAAGCATCCTTCATAATGGATTTCGTGTCTTTGGGATTTCTTGGGTTCCAAAGAGTCCAAATTGAAAGATAATAGGAGAATAAAGAGATAAAATCAAATAAAGCATTATTAAGAAAGAAAAGTTGAGATAATGATGAAAATATAAGAAATATGTGGAAATATGGATAATGGAATCATTATGAATGAGATTTTGACTCCA
Source organism: Alisma plantago-aquatica (assembly GCA_963693085.1). Lineage (NCBI taxonomy): Eukaryota > Viridiplantae > Streptophyta > Magnoliopsida > Alismatales > Alismataceae > Alisma > Alisma plantago-aquatica. Next base: position 1,017,523,303 of record OY856412.1, on the reverse strand, counting down.
CATGGTTTTTAATGGTAAAAGGAATCTAAATAAAGAAAATAAAAGAATAGGAGAGAGAAAATATGCATAAAATATGCTTTGTTAATAGATAACTTGTGCATTAAGATAATGCCCTTTTCCTTTGGAATTTGGGACTCAAATTTGTTACACACGTGGATTAAGTCATTATAGACTTTCCCCTAAAATTTGAGATCAATTGGATAAACGGTTTGTGATATATGAATTTTACAAGTTTCCTAAAGTGTAAAAGATAACATTAAATGTCACAATTGATGTTTTAATACGAGGCTTGCAAGCCGTTGGATCAAGATCCAACGGTAGTTGCTTTTCATTTTGGTTTAGGAAAAGGAAAAATAAAGAGAGTTTTGTGACTCAAATTTCTTAGCGTACAATCCTTGTTGGAAGCTGGGGATTGCTCCGTTGAGTCCGGGAGACTAAATCGGAGCCAATCATCCTTAATTTTTTGGTAGTTTCCGTACTCAATTGGGATTTCCCCAATTAACCTATAGGGGAAGCTTCCATGGAAACCAGGGTAAACCCCTTGGTCCCCCTATCTATAAATGGAGGGGGATCATGAGTTCCTTTGCAGGATGAGAGACGAAGCAAGACTCATACATTCTTCTTGTCCTAAGGTTTTGCGCTTGAGACGCTGGTGACTGGGCAAGATCTTCCTTCCCGATTCCATCCATCCGGCAAGGTTTTCACCACCTATGGATCCTGCGAGCCACGGAGAGAAGCTCTGGTCAGCTGGCGGGTTCCCTAGTAGTGGTCTTGGATGTCGGCGTCGACCCAAAACTGGAAGAGCGATCACGAAGGATGGCTGGCGGCGGGTGCTCTGTTCTCCAGGCGGAACTGAGTACTATCCGCGCGGAGCTGGTTGCGGGAAGAAGATGAAGAAAGGCACGGATCTGGGTGTCGGGTAAATGGATATGAGTCGGGATTCTCGAACTAGGGCTCGCTGCAAATAAACAAGGGTTGGAGCTGACGTGGCAGGCTCCTATTCACCGAAAGGTAAATCATTTAGAATAATCATAGTTAATTATTTATAACTCCGATTAAGACAATTCATATATGAAAATTGATCAGGAGAATGGAAGGATTACAATAAAAATATAATCAGAATATGAATATGCTTATATTTCGAAAAGTACATAAAGTTATTATTTTAATGCTTTAAGTGGATCAAAATCCTAGTTTTGATGTAGGGTGAGTTTAAGGAACCAAGTTGATGTTAATCAAAGATTAGCTTTTTGGACATAAAAGGAGTAGTTAGAACGAAAAGTATAATCTTTATGGATAGTTGGCTTAATCTATAGTTCCATGTACATAAATGTGCCTTAATGGGTTAGAAACCCTAAGTTTGGAGAATATGACTTTTAATGGTTTTAACTGTTCAAATCCATGAATAACCCGAGATATAATGATTCTAAAGTTAATTTGGATAAGAAAGATCCTTAATGTGAATAGTTTGAGCAATTAGAGTTTCATGAATAGAAAAGCTATTTTTAGGGTTGTTTACCTAAAAAGGATAATGTATGAGAAATTGATCTAAGAAACCCTAATGCGTCCTAATGAGAATTAGAAACCCTAGAAAGGTATCCCAAGTAATTAAAGAGTTGTTTGGACTTGATGGTGACAACTAGAAGATATACTTGTTTTCAGGATTTATGTTCGTTTGCATGATTGGATATCTAGTTGGATTGAACATATTGCTTCTATGAGATCTTCAAGAAAGGTATGTGGTTGCGCTTATGAATATCTCAAGTTAGTTTTCTGAGGTTTTCCGAAGTTTTCATCGATGACTTGAAATAAATTGTTGGATGAATTTAGTTCATGCAAACTATAATGTGGCTTTGACTATCACATAAGATATGTGCCTACCAGCTCAGATCCTGGTCCCCTCTGTGGCTTAATAGTTGACCTAGGATATGGCTACCTATGGGGTAGGTCCATCAGGTCATTGGATGACTTAGTACATGGCTACCAATGGGGTAGGTCCATAAAGTCACATTGAGTTAGATATTGGGCTACCTTCGGGTAGTGCCATGCGACTCTATTACCATATGTATTGGCTACCTGTAAGGTAGGACCATGGGGGTAAGAACCTACCTAAAAGAGCGGTAGCATACAAGTCCACTGTAGGGATAACACAGAGTTAGGGGATAGGTAAGGATTGAGTAGTATGGCTTAAAATATAATCTTGGTTGTTAAATGATTAATTGCATGATTACGTTGTTAACATAGTTGCACATTATTCGTTTCCCCCCACATACCAACTTCTTGTTGACCGGCACTTTGTTTGTCAGCGTTTTAGGTACAAATGAAAAGAACAAATAGTAAAGTGGCATATGTGGAATTAAATGAGAATTAACGTGCATAGGAGGATTAATTAGCTAAGTATCTTCATGGATAGAAGTTTAGAAATCCCAGTTTTTAAAAGGTATGCAAAGTTTTTTTTAATACCAATTTTTAGTTTAGTTTGTAAAATGTATTAATTGTTATTGATTATTTGTCGAACCTTTGATCTGGGTTATTGGCTAACAGCTCTGACCTTTCGGTCTCCATTCATTGGGGGTTACCGGGAGGCGGGGTCGTTACAATCATGGTGCAGTTGAACCATCTCTCTCTCATATGTAGTTCAACTGGATCCGTCCCTTGACAATATTCTTTCTTTCTCATGTCATATAGGTAAGGCGGTCTTCCATAACCCATATTGCATCCTGACCTTCCTGGGTCCAGGGAGACTCACCACAACATATTTAGTGATGAACTACCATTCCCTCTCATGGACTCTTTTATCCTCTATATCGATACACTGGGTTACTGGTGTTCATCCTTCACCTCCTGGATCACATGGCAACATACCCCATGCAACTTCATCTTAGGTATCCAAAGTATTATTGTCACTTATTATCTTGGTGGTACCCTGGTATATGGTGATCTTAAATCATGATCTCCTGTATTGTCATGATTCCTTAAGATCGATTCCCTGAAAACCCTAAACTACTCTAATCGGGGTTTCATAACCTTCCTTTTTAGAGAAGTGCATCTGAGGTTTTACAACCATCCTTTCATTGCATCAAGGACTAGGCTGTCTAACCAAACAACCATTAACTTGATCAACCAATATTGTTACATCTGAGTGTTAGCCAAACTTATCTCTTTTTCCCCAACTGAGGGTTATCCTAAAAACCTCTTCTAGTCTCCATCTAAACTAGGCAGCTGTATCTCATCCAGAGCATCCATTACCACTTCACATCCTTATGTGTAATGTAATGTTGAAGACATACACCTACATGTATTCACTTATAATCTCATCTCAAACTCTAAGTCTATCTTCATCAAGAAAACTTGGAACTCATCCTCTTGGTTTTCGAACTCAACCTTGTATAACATGCAAATTCCACATAGATCGTGATAAAAACATCCTTATAAGGTGACTACCTTATTTCTCTGGATGTTGTAAACCATCCACATATCATTCACTCCATAAGGGTATGTTATCATCTATGTCCTCATACCTAATGGCAACGTTCCAACTCACATCACCTTTTATCCTTGGTGTATGGCATGCATAATATCCTATCTCTCATTCCCATAACAAGAGGAAATAAGCATTTGGCTGCAGTCCAAATACAGAGTTCTTCCTGTTCCAAGAGTAGAGATGGTACATCCCACCTTGACAGTACACCTTTAAATCTAAGTTGAAATGTGCAGCTATGCCTCTATATCACAATCATCTTGATATCAAAATTACTTCCATGGAAAACTAGTCTCGAACTTACTTGGATCCACACTCATTCCTTGGTCATCTCCTCTAGATATATAGGGTGTCGGGACTTTTTGGGGTCATCCCTCTTCCCTTATGCATCCAGAGAGTGCCCTACTCATCTGCCCTTTGGGTCCCATGAGTTCATGAAGGTGATCAATCTCCTAACCCATGGCCCTCAGACAATGATAGTTGTTACCTCCTGACCCTATGGTCATGTGCAACTACAAAATTAGGCAACCCCTACTTCCATCGGTCTTATCCCTACCTGACCCTAGGATAGACTTTGGATTCTAACATAGTACATGTTGAACTTAGAACCTTACCCAAGCCTTCATCATCTCTCTCTGCATTCACGGGCTGACTTTTATCTTTTCATAGGGGTCATGGCAACATGCCTACCTTGGTCAGGCCCCCATACCGATTACCTTCATGATAACACATCCACATGCACTTAGAGATGGTTATCTATGAGTCTACAAGTTCATTCTCATACCATGTACTTTCAACTTAGCTTCTCAAGATCCTATGAGACCTCTTTAGGTTTCCTCAAAACCCACAAAACTGGTATACACCCTACAAAAGGGTCCCTCTCTCAGGATGGGAGGAAACTACATCTTGATAATAAAGGTCACAAACGTCCTTATGTCTAGTGTTTACATCCACATGAACATGCTTAACCTTAGCAAGCTACTAAGGCACAAGCAGACGACCTACTAAACCATGCTAGGTCATACTTGTTCTCATTCCTTAACATTGGATCAAGATCATACCTTCCCATATCATCAACTTAGTTGTGAGGGGTTCATCAAACATACCTTAAACTTAAGGGGTTTCCCTTTCCTCTATCCATGAGAAGTACCATGCTCACATCTATAGAAACTCAAATCTCATCAAGAGCATTAGGTACACCACTTTCCCTCTTAGTCCTAGGAACCCTAGGTTCACTTTTTGATGACCAACTGCATGCGCAACTTTTTAACCACGAGCCAAGCATGTATAGGGTATGACATGCACTTTCCATGATCCTTATGCTTGATCAACACTTTGGAGTGGAGTCCTCCTCAAGGACAACCAACAAGGTATAAGGCCTCACAAACTATTACTAAACCTCTTCATGGTCTAAGGAACTCTTCTTCTCATCTATACCATAGGTACAGAGGTACCAGTAGTCTCATCCTCTCTCTAGGGTTTGGTTCCTCTAATGGCAACCAAGATATCGTCAGCATGAGGCAACCACTATCATCCACTTAGGTCGCATCATCCTTAACTCCCCACTTTTCCTCATATCTCAGAGTCTAGGCTTCCAACCTTCTTTCTTGGGTCCTTCTCTCTCTCTAGAGATAACCCTACAAACAACCAAACTATTAGATGTCCTCTCTTCATGAAGGTGGATCAAGCTCACAAGAATAACCCTACATGGGTGAAGCCCATGTTCAAACTTATGTTCACTCAAGATTATCTTTATGCTTATCTCATAAGCTATCCCTCATACTCTCCTGGCCAGGGTTTCCACCTACTACCCACACTAGGACATACTCTGGGTGCATGTTATGTCATGCTCATATAAGCTCATGGGGTTTCCATAGGTTCTTCTCTAACCTCATCAATGAAGGAGCTATCCTTCACTCTAACATGCATGACCCTTCCCAGGGTTGGGTCACCAAAGGTACCCGGTCATCCAACCTCTCATGGCTCATACGACATCCAAGGCATGACCATCCAAACACCTGGTCTACCATGACATCTAACTCATCATGCCATCTCTCTCTCTAACCTTCACTTAGGGTTAGGGTTAACATCATTCTCAGAGGATGTGCCAGGACTCCACTTATAATGGAGGTCTCTACCTCTAAGAATAACTCTCTTTACTTATCCTCCTGACAAGAAGGTCTAGCCTCAGGTCTCTCCTGAGGGCATGACAACTTATTCTGTATGACCTAAGCATGTATCTATTCTTTAGTTTACTCTTACTATTAAGCTTATGTCCATGACATCTTATTTACATGCTTTTCATTAATTTGATGGAGGATTCCTTAAACCTTATCAACCTTACCCATACCTCAAGAAGGTGAGGAAAAGAGACAAAACTCTAATCCTTAAGGTCCTTAACAACATTTGAATGGAGAAGGGATGAACAAGATGAGCGAGTCCTAAAGGTATCTTATTTCGAGTCAGATCCTAAGACATCGGCCAGGCAATCACACTAATCCGGGAGTCCTCATATTCTGAATAGCAGTGCGGAGGAAAATCTTGCCAGACCCCAGACATGATCGTTTTCTAGACACCTCTATCTTTCAAAAATTCCTCTAATAACTCCCTTGGGTTCTACAGAGTTTGTAAAATTTAATAATTATTAAAGATTAAATGAGGAACCTACGCTCTGATACCAAATGTAACGACCCCACCTCGTAGTAACCCCCAATAAAGGGAGACCAAGAGGTCAGAGCCATTATCCCAATTTCCGGATCAAAGGTTCGACAAATAATCTATAATAATTATCAAATTTTACCAACTAAACTGAAAGGTTGTAATAAAATTAAACTTTGCGTACCTTTTTCAAAAATTTGGTTAACTATTTCTATCCACATCTGGATTCTATTCTAACTAATCCTCCTTTGCACTTTAATTCTTATTTAATTCCACATATGCCACTTTACTATTTGTTCTGTTCACTTGTACCTAAAACACCGACAAACAAAACATCGGTCAGCATAAAGTTGGTATGTGGGGGAAACAATAATTGTGCAATTAACTTGTAACAACATATTGCAGTCAAATATGATTTAACAACCAACTTTATGTTTTCAACATAACTACTCAATCCATACATACCCTAACCTCTGCTATGTCCCTACAGTGGACCTGGATGCTACCTTGCTTATGGTAGATCCCCATTTAACCCCTCATGATCCTACCTAACATGTGAATCAGTTTCTAGGGTTGAGTTACATGGCACTACCCATAGGTAGCCCACTCCTTTACTCATGGTGTCCTAAAGAGTTGCATTTCACCACATGTAGGTAGCCCAATCGCTAACTCTTGATAGCCTAGACCTTGCTCTAGGTTACCCTTCTTAGCATTTGCAAAGCCATAGAGGAGGACCAGGATCTGATCCAGTCATGTGTGCATAATTATGGTGATAGTCATAGTCACTTTATAGTTGCATGAAATAAATGACATTCAAGCAGTTATTTTTAGGCAACCGATAAAACAACCGGGAATCGCCATGAAAATAAAGTTATTATCCATAACCGTCACCACATACCTGTCAGGCTGATTTGAGACAGAATAATCCAATCAATCAAGAATTCCAAATAAGCAAGCAAGCACATAATGAGATCCTGAAATATGCATACAATTTCCTATTATTGATCATGCCATCAAGATCTATTAAATCTAGTTCGCTCCCTAGGGTTTCTAGTCCACTTTTATGGTTTCCATTGCAATTAGGGTTTCCCTTCATCTTTTACTATTTTAAACCCTAATTTAATACAATTGATCACAAACCCTAATTATCTCATCTATTCTTCACAAAAGATATTAAGGTTATCCTTTAACAACATATAACCCTAATATTAGAAAATGCATAATTAACCATCAATTAAGTCCATTAAGCCTCTTTTACATTAAAGCTACCATTTTTATCCTTTTAATCCATGACAAGATCATTATTCTCATTTATCATCAATTCATAGTTCATTATGGTCTAATTCACATATGAACTCTATTTGTCATTAATTCTACCTTTATCCATTAGAAAACCCTAATTACTACATCAAGGGAATTTACCCACAAATAGGAACTTTTATACTCGAAATATCTTAGAATTATCATGTCTCAACTTTATTCACAATTTTGAATAATTAAAACCATTATGAGTCACATTTACTAATATTAGGGTATCAAGGCCCATTAATGCATATTTATGCACATGAAACTCTGAATTAAACTTATTATGTGCAAAGTTCAGCCTTTTTGTTCCTAATATACCTTTTCATGATTAATATGCTAATATCAACTTTAATCATCCATTAATCTCTACTAATTACCTTAATCATCTAACAATAGGATTTCTTAATTAGTAAAGCATTAAAGTTGATAACTTCCATTACTTTTCGAAATTCAAGAGGAAATTGCCTCTAAAACTATTTTTATTGAATTCCTCTCATTTTTCTGAGAAAAATACATATATTATTTACTACTATCGGAGTTACCAATATTTAGATATGAATTTTGCAAGGATTACCTTTTTGGACCAACCAGAGAATGCCTCGTCGCCTCTCCATGCAACGTAGCTCGCCGTTTAGAAAACATTTTGAAAAGTCTGATCTGCCCTTGCTAAGTCAATCGCTTCTTCACTACCCGAAGGGTAAAATGGTCCAACAACCTCGATCGTCTTCCTCCTTGAGAACCCTACACAGTCGTCGACAGCAGCTGATCGCGGGTCATTTCCCATCTCTTCCAGGCATGAAACCCACCGGAACTTGTCACCCTACCTCCGCCACATCCTGCCGCACTTGGGGCACCACCCCACTTGCGACCAGCACAATTGGTTTGGGCTGCATAGATCTGCAGCCCATGGCAGGTGTTGCAGCCGAGCAGCCGCTGCTGCACCTGAGCTAGTGCACGTCCATGATGGCAAATCTTCTTCCTGGTACCACAAAGCCACAAGCTACCATTGCAACTCCCTCTTGCCGCCTCGTGGCTTCACATTCCCGGTGTTCCTCTAAGTTAGGGTTTTTGGGCAGGTGCATGGTTGGAGATGAGTGGGAGACAAGGCAACTTGAGGTTATTAGGCTCGTTCCTTTTATAGGAGTAGATAGCAACCCCTAGAATGCTTGCCCACGAAGCAACCAAGCCCTTTTCCAATAGGAATTCAATTCCTTCATTAAGAAGCAACTTTCTCTCTCTCCTAAATATCTTTTTGATAATCTGTATTCCTTAGATATTATAATTTCGAAAATCACTTATTTTATTCACTTAGTACTTTCCCTTTAATCCATTGGCACGAAATCATGTTTTCTTAAAGCAAATAACATCTCTTTTTGATATTATCAAAAGTCATTAATGATGTATCACATTATTCTTTTATTTTTTTCATTTGCCTTTTCTCTTTATTTTCTCCATTGGCACTCCTTTTAACATTAGGAATCCTTGGGATATGAAAATCTACCAAGGATAACTCAATTATACCTCTTTTCACTTATTTCCCACATTTTATCATTATTTTCAATTTCTTTCTTAATAAAGAAGTATTTAATTGGTCTTTTCTTTTCTTGTTGCATTATCTTTGCAACTTTGGACTCCTTGGGACCCAAGGAAACCAAGAGGCACGAAATCCACCTTTGGATTGTATTCTTTTTCCTTCTAGAGGTTTCTACATTTTTCTTTCCTCCATTTTCTTATTTACCCATTCAAATAATGGAATTTCTTTTGTCTTTTCCTTGTTATTGGGCCCAATAGCCAACAAATCCCACAAAACAATCATCAAGGCTATTGTAAACGAAATCCATTTATTCAAAACAAATTATATCTTTATTTGTTCAAATATCTTTAATATGAGAAATTACATTTCTCACAAAATGAACCTAAAATTTGGGGTTGTAACACCTTACCACCCTCAAATGAGTGGTCAAGTCGAATTGTCTAATCGGGAGATAAAGCTCATTCTTGAGATGATGGTGAGGCCGAACCACAAGGATTGGTCTTTACGTCTCAATGAGGCTTTATGGGCATATAGGACTACATATAAAGCCCCTTTTAGCACCACATCATTTAAGCTTGTTTATGGAAAAAGGTGACATCTACCAGTGGAAATGCAACACAAGGCTTTGTGGGCATTGAAAGCCATGGATATGGATGGAGACACAATAGAGTTGAAAAGAAAGTTGCAGCAACATGACCTTGAAGAGACGAAGCATGAGGCCTATGATTTGTTCAAGAGCTACGAGAAAAGGATAGAGTTTCTTCATGATAAGTGTATCAAGAAGAAGAGATTTGAGCCCAGACAATGGGTATGGTTGTACAACTCTAGAATGAAGTTCTTTCCCGGGAAACTTCGGTCTATTGAAGGACCTTATCTAATCAAGAATGTGTACCCATCTAGAGCTATTGTGTTATGTGAGAAGGATGGAGCAAGAGAGTTTACCATGAATGGTAAAAGATTGAAGGTAGTTGTTGAAGTAGGTCCTGATAGAGACAATCAAAGTTTTGATATTGTGATGTTAGTTGAGGAACACAAACTTGATGAAGATATGTGCTTGAACGCACATGAGAGTGATATTTACTAAAAAGATGCTTTGAAAATTCCACAAGGATGAATGAGTTTAAGAATCAATAAGCATGGATGAAGGTGTAAAATTAGCACTAGTAGGGGGAAACCCACCTAGGTTTGGGAACTTTTTCACCCAACCTTCACTTTTTGATAATTTTACTTTGTTTTTACATGAATCTAAGAACACACACACACACACACACTTGTGCTTGATTGTTTTGTTTTGTTTTTGATGATATTACAGGTGAAAGTTGAGAAATGAGGCACATTTTAGTGAATAATGATTGATACAACATCAAGTGGATCAATTAAATTGATTGGATTATGAATGATGGAACGATTTGATGATTTTAGAAGATTTTTAAACTTGGAGGACCTAGCACGACTGTGCTGGCAAGTTGTGTTTTAATTGGGAAAACTTGAGTTTTAGGCATGGGAAGAACGACCATGATGGCATCCCATCAGAACGGCCGTGATGGCCCAGATCCAGTACTTAAATTGCTCGATTTCAACCGAGCTAGCATGACCCAAAACTCATTTCTTCGACTCAGAACGACCGTTCCACCCAAGGAGGCAACTAGGGTGACCCCCAATCACCCCAAAATCACCTCCTCTTACTCCCAAACTCCGAATTTGAGTTCCCTTTGGCCCCCAATCAGCTTCCCCTACCTCAATCTCCAATTTCCACTCTCCATTACCATCTATTTCTCTATCTCCAAGAAGATTTTGCCCCTACAGCCCAGAAGTGTGTTTCTTGCTGTTCTTGCTCATTTTCCACCAAACATCTTTGCAAAGATGAAGAGAACGGGCAAAACAATCAATAAAGGGGTAGAGAAGGCCATGAATATCCTCATCGAAGGAAAAAGCCACACCAAGCGGGCCTCCAATGTCACACCGCCATCCCATAACACTTCATCACCATCTAATTCCATTTTGCAATCTCTCTGACGGTCAGCATCGACAAGCGCCTCCCGACACCAATCCTCCTCAAGTATCCACATGCCGAATCCAAGCTACAACAACCCCAATGAGGAGGAGGAATAAGAAGAGATGAAGAACATTGTTGACTAGGTGTATATTGATGCACCAGCCTAAGAGAGGAGGATCAAGAAGGCTGCTGCTGCATCGTCTGCATGACTACCTCCACACCCAACTCTGGTGATATGCTAGACATGACTAAACTATACGTGTAAAATGTAAGAGTACATGTTGAAGTAATACAGGACAAAGAGTCCCAGATATCGAACACATGGAAATGTAATTCAAGAAACTACTACTAACTACTTTTCGATCAGCTAAGCTGAAGAAAACTTTGATTTAAGAGTTATTAAATTAAATTTTTTTTGGTCGGTCAAAATGCGTGTTACTATAATACCAAAAACTTTGGGCACTAAGTACCCCATTACATCGATCGGAGCTAAAAGCTCATACAAGGATCAAAGTCCCCACGCAGGGGGAAGATGCAAGAAATCTAAAAGAAGAGACAAACTAAGAAGACCTATCTAACTAACCAATCTAGGTCCAAGAATTCTAACCAAAGAAGACTATTTACAAGCCACTATTACATGCATTCATCGTAACCACAAGTAGTAATAGTAGCTTGACGTAGAACAAATCTAGTTTTCCTGCCTGTAGCCAGCCTTGAAGCTACTGATCTTCTCAGCTATCAAAACTTCAGGTTTCTAAATGGACGAGATCACCCAAGAAGGAACCCCTAGCATCGGATCAACAAGAAATCGGGCAAGCCGGATGAGAAGCAAGAACCAGCACATGTAACAACAGAGCGTGGGAGGGAAAACAGCTCCAAAATACCCTTCATGCTTTGCACAGCACCAACTATCTATTAGAGTACCCACAAAGTGTGGTACTAGGCCAAGATTAGGGATATCCTTCTAACTATCCTCCCACCACACAACCAAGTTGCTAACCTGTAGGGGTCCTTGATCATTGGTAGCTACTGTTACACAACAACAAAGCAAAGTCGGGGAAGAACCAACACAAGCAAACGTTGCACTTAGCACAACGACATAACAACAAACACCTGAAGAGGTGTTTCCATCGCAACAGTGGCAGAGGGGCCAAGGAGGAGAAGGCTTTGAAAATGATCTGCACCCCTTAAACCTGACTACCCATGTGCGTGCTTGAGCGCTTCTCAGAAGCATTCCATCAAACACCAAGTGAGCTCCATACATGGTAAATGTGAAACCAAGGGGAAGGAGAAGAAAGTCCTGCCCCCCATTAGACTAGGTCACACATGACAAACAAGGATAAACGGGCCCTAACGGAAAAGGCCAGAGCAAGCAAGGACCAAGCCGAGCTAGCCTGCCCCTGTGTCGAGGATGAAACCTCTGCCTAGCGAGGACCAGAGCAATGAGCAATTAGAACCACATCAGGACTTGCTTGCACGACAACTCCTTGACGAATCCTGGAGGAAATTAATTCCAAGAAAGAAAAGTAATTAAATGGGTTGTGATCACAATGAGAAGAAATTCTGTAAGACTGTGGTTTCACCATGATTGACACTACATTTTAATCTAAGATTAATATATTTTCCTCCCACTCCTAGAAAAAGATCCAGTAGCAAGAAATACTCGCTCCCAAAGTGTAGTTCACTACCTATGATAATGCCAATCCCATTTCCATAGTAATTGGTTGATTAGTTAGGAGCTTTATGAATAATCTCTGGGTAATCTGTTCATGTTCGTAAGCCACCTTTCTCAAAGGGAGTTATAAAATGTGTGTTACTATTGATTTCCAATCCTTAATCCTCCTCCTGAAGCTATTAAGGATCTAATTAATCACCTATGGTGTGCAACATAGACAATTCAATATGGTTTCATAGAAATATCCCCAAGAATAAGGAGAAATCAATATACTAATTCAAAAGATCCATATACAGTGTAGAATCGGGCTACTCTCGGGTCCTAAAGAACATGAGTATTAGCCCCTCATGGTTTCCATTGGCAAAAATATGTTGGGAAGAAGGAAAAATGTGGAGAACATAGAAAATCCATGAACCCCCTAGAGAAACGTGATTAGGATGCTCCACGTGGATGAATGGATCTGCAATCTACAAATTCTACCCACCAAACGTGCCCAGAACCTCCCGAACGTGTGGTTCTCCTCCTCGTTCTCCTCTCCTGTGCCATTTCTATCTTGCAATGGAATAGAACGTGATTTCTTAGGTCTGGACGAACTCCACTTAAGTCATAGAGGTGACTTAGGGAGAAATAAATCCTCAACCGTTGGATTAAACTTGATTTTTCAGACTTCCTGATCGGGTAGACTCGGTAGTACTGACTTTTGGACTTGGTAGTACCAAGTCTGGACGTTGAATCTATTCTGTCTCTGATGCAAAGTCGGTAGTGCCAAATCCATGAGACTCTTATGGAACCTAAAATAGCACAAAAATGTACAAGAGTACTTGAAATATAATAAATCATTCAAAAAATTAAAATTATGCCTAGTTGATGCAATTGAGTAACATAGGATAATATTATTAAATCATGCAAAAATTAATATGAAATGAATAGTAAGTGCACAAAAAGAAATATAAAATAGCATGTGAAAAAATGACAAATATCTAGTGCAACAAACACCCCTAAGCTTAAATGTAGCTCGTCCTGAAGCAACACACTCTCGGATCTATTTGTGACAAGTCAGCAAAAGGACAAGGAACATGAACTTCATTTCTCAACTATCCCCACTTGGAGGTCCCAAACTGGCCTTCACTGATCACTGAACAATTTACTACTCTGTTGCAACAAAAATTTCAATAAAAGTTGTCCATCCTTAGATCAATGAACACTATCAAGAGAGCAGTTAATAACATAATCAATCAGGCATTCACTTGGTGCATTATGTGATTCCCTATTCTACATTTTTCTTTTCCTAACTACCAACTAATTGGAAGTAGTTCTCCATATAAAAATGATTAAGGAGAATAATCATATAAGTGGCCTACCAATTAGAGCAATGAATGGTATGCAATGGGTGGCAATTGAAGAATCACAAGTAACATCTAAATCATTTATGTAAAATAAAACATGATGAACCTATATGGTGAAAAGAATGAGAAATGCATGAGTCCTAATGCCTACTTTATTGGTTCAATGATGCATGAGTCAAAAGATGTTGTCAATTTCACGACCAAAAATTCGAAGAAAAGAATGCATCATGTGAATGTTTCCCTCATTTTTTGTGAAAAGTTTAGGGCATCATTTCTCCCTCTTAACTTGAAACATTTCAAACTCTTTTTCTTTTGTTCATTTTTTTGGCCCATTATTTTCGCATGATGGAACGTTATGCTTGGATTTACTACATATCATTCTGTTGGTATGTATGCCCTGAGAGCCAATCATGTGATGATTGGTGGGATACATTAAGATTGATTTGATAAACATCAAAGGCGAGCTTCCAATTCTTTCTGGTTCAGTCATATGAGATAGTGATATAACAGATTGAATGTCTAAAGAATGACAGTACTCAATGACGTATGCTTTCAGGTTGAGGACCTGAACGATGAGATCATACGGATGCTAAGAGTTTGTACATTCTTGTTATGTCCCTAGTCGGATGTCATTGTGGAAGGTAGATAGACAGCAATGACACACAAGACTAGATTGTGGTGTTGGTTGATGACAGAATCTCATTAGTCATGATATAGAGATATCAAACCAAACACATAGGTACTTGTTAGAGAACAAGTGTACCGGACAGACCCACCGTGAGTTTGACACATGGAACCATGAGATGGTAGTCACAGTCAGTACTCACAGTGATGGTGGTGAGAGTGATTCTTAGACCTGAAATCACTGCACTCAACACATGTCGTTGGGCACACTTTGACATCATCAAACGCAGTCCTGAAACATGGGTTGTTATAAAGGTGATGATTGGGTGGCTTTGACACATGGGGCTTTTGAGGGGTGAGTGATAGATATGGGATTTGTCCCTCCTGAGGGAGTATGATATCCATGGCCACTTGATGAGTAGGATTGAGAAAGGCGTGCATGCATGTGTGAATCAATATGTGATACTGATGTCATACATATCTCTTCCAGTCTACTCTGAGATCAAGGAAGTGAATGAACATTGACAGGATGACTGTTCCATGCCTCGAGTTCATTCGGGATATCAGTGACAAAGGAATTATACTTTCGCTGTAACACCATTCACGGATTGTAGGATGAAAGTTGTTCTCCAACTTTCTACTTTCACTTGGGTAGCACTGATGTGTGACTAGGCACCGCTCTTTGCTTGTGAAGTCATAAGTGTTATGGACTTTCACTGCCAACGTGAAATGGACCTGCAGGGTCACACACATAGGATTTAACCTGGAAGAGGAGTTTTGTCCACAAAGCAATGTTTAGATTGATTACTAAAGGAGTTTAGTAGTTCAATTAAACACTCAATCAGTCGATAGCTCAATATCGTATGGTTCAAGGTGTTGGACGCATTGATTGGAGTATCGGATTGATTGAAATCGCAATTGACTGATTTTGCCCAACCTGTGCTCCCAACCGATCGGTTCATGTGATGAACCGGTCGGCTGAGGTTGCTGAACCGGTCGGCTGGAGTGTCCAGGCCGATCGGCTCATGCCCAGGTTGAAATGATCGGTTCAAGGGTTGAACCGATCGGCTCAACTGGTGCAACCGACCAGTTGGGAAAAGTCATGTCGGCAAGAATTTTCCTTTGGTTTCAAATTGCCCAATTCAATTGGGAATAATATTGGTATTCGATACCAATTGGGAAAGAAACAAGGAAAGTCCTTTTGAGCCGGATTAGGACCATGAACCGATCGGTTCAGGGCACCAACCGATCGGTTGGAGTGCCCCAAACGATCGGCTCAGGTCCAACCGATCGGCTCAATGGCCGAACCGATCGGTTCAGTTATGAACCGATCATTTCAAGTTGCGAACCGGTTGCTTTTTGTGGAAAATTCTCGAACCCTTCTACTCCTGCTTTTAGTCCCACATTGCCCGGAATGGAGAACCCTGTCCCATGACTCTCCTATATATATAGGGGTATTGGGGGCTTCTCAAAGTACAGCTCAGTGCAACCAGTTGCTCTGCAAGTTGTCGTTCTCTCTGGTTTTGGTAACCGTGAGAGAGCCCGAGCAAGTGCTTCCCGCAAAAGGGAGGTGCAGCAAGGGAAGGACAACTGCAGTTGCAACAGGAGGCAGGAGAGCATGTTGGCGACTAGTACGTCAACAGGAGGGTGCGACTCCTTCCACTTACTTGTGGGACAAGGAGAGTGGAGTTCCAGGTGGTCCGTGTGGACTACTATAGAGGCGGGAGGACACTGCCGCTTAGGAAGACAACTGTCATCCGACAGTCCGATTCGAGTAGGAGTTGTTAGTCCCGGTGCGACCAAGAGCTGCACAGACACCGTCGAAGTCCGGAGTTGAAGACCGCGCATTGCGTGAGGTATTGTCGCCGAGCAAGCCTCGGGACAAGGTATGATTCCACAAACCATCCTTTCCTATTATATAGACGTTGACGCGTTTCCTCGGTATGGTTTTGGGGAGAAATTTTTTTTGTTTCCGCTGCCTTCTCTGTCTCCCCTAAAACCCAACAGTGGTATCAGAGCCACGTCAACTGCTCTATATTTTAGGAATATTGATATGATCAATTTTGGTTTGTCGCCTTTATTTATTGCATACGATGCGAATAATATCGGCTTTATGCATGTCCAATCCTAAATCCACAAATCCCTAATTACATATATGATACGTATTATTAATGCACTCGATATGCGTCACCCTTAAACGAGTTTTGTGGTGGATGTGTGTAGCATGATTATGGCCTATAAACCCCTATCTGTGTGTGGTTGTTTGTGGTTGCTTGCATCTCGGTCTGCGCACTGATCTTCCCTCTCTTATTCCCGATGTAACTCGAAATAATTTGAGATTCTTTCCTACCTTTGCTCCCCCCGAATGTAACTCGGGGTTTCCCTTTTTAAAGGCAATGTAATAAATAGGATAGATTTTATTTCATGTTATGTCAAAGACCGGCGGACATCAAGACGACTGCTCAGATGATCGGTTCAAGGCGTGAACCGATCAGTTGACCTTCCAGACGGTCGGTTCAAGGAGTGAACCGATCGGTTGATGACCGGTTCGAGGAGCGAGACGAGCGGGTGGCGGACATGACGAGATGCACAACGACCAGGCGAATCGATCGGTTGGAGGAGCCAACCGATCGGCTGGTGGCACCCAGACGAACGGCTGGAGAGTACAGATCATTCATGTGATGAGTTGATCAACTCAGATGGCAAGGCACAGATGTTCATCTTGTGAAGGTTGCATGTGATGTTGACCTAGATGACCGTGATTCCTCTTGGCTCGAGGAATCACATTAGGATGGCCATAATCATCTCTTTTTATCGTTTGTGCATGTTTTCTGTGGGATATATCATGTATATGATACGTACTATGTATTGTGGTGATTGGATATGTATATGTATATAAAACCAAATCCCTCATTAAAATATTAAGTTTTAGATGCATTCCAAATGCGACACATGTGAAAAGCTTGATCGACCAAGTGTGGGCACGCCCTAGCGTGGTGCACCGTCTATCTTGTGGAAGCGTAAAGGATGAATGTGTGGGTCTTCCCTAGAAGGGTGCATATTCATCGTGTTTGCTTTGGGTCGGACTTAAAAAGGTGATCTAGATGGGATCTAGTACCTTGAGGCATGGAGATGATCATTGCAAAGAGTTGTATATGACATCTTATCAAGATTTGCATATGATGCAATTGGCAAAAGTTGCCTACCTGAGAGATTTATGTTGTGGGTGACAGCCCTAGCTGGTCCATGACTTAGAGGATTTCAGGATCTTGCCCACTAGAAGGTTGTACGCTGCAATCTTCCGAATTGATGGTGAGGGCTATCAATTTGAAGTAAAATAGTGGGAGCGATAATTAATTAAAGGCCTAATTATATCGTCAAACTTTCAAATCAATCAAATAAGTCAAAAATGAGTTTTGAACTAAAATTGCATATTTTCCTTTTGTAGTTCAAATGGAAACAAACAACAACAACTTTTGTTTGCGATCGGTCCTTGACAAGGACAAGCTAAATGGGACGAACTTCCACGACTGGTATCAGACATTGAGAATTGTTCTCACTCATGAGCATAAGCTCTATGTCCTGGATACTCCAATTCCAGAGGAACCCGCTCCTAATGCACCAAAGGGAGAAAGGGATGCTTACAAGAAGCATTCAGATGATGCCATTGATGCAAAGTTCTTGATGCTATGTTCAATGAACCATGAGTTGCAGAGGCAACATGAGAACATGGGTGTCATTGAGATGATTCTGCATCTCAGGAACATGTATGAAGATCAGGCACGGCAAGAGAGGTACAATACTTCTAGGGCGTTGTTTAAGTGCGTCATGACAGAAGGAGATCCAGTTGGTCCTCACACACTCAAGATGATTGGGTATGTGGAGAACCTGCAAAGACTGGGATTTCCACTGAGCCAAGAGTTGGCTACTGACGTGATACTGCAATCGTTGCCAGAATCTTACAGTCAGTTTGTGATGAACTACAACATGAACAACTTTGATAGGCCACTGTCTGAGTTGTTGGGCATGTTGAGGACAGCCGAGTTACAGATGAAGAAGGACAAGCCTAAGTCTGTGATGGTGATCACGAGCAAGAAAGGCAAGTCCAAGCGCAAGGGCAAGGGCAAAGCTAAGAAAGGTTCTGAAGCTAGCCATGAGTCCAAGCCATCTTCAGCTCTCAAGGCCAAGGGAGGCGTGATAAAGAAAGGAAATTGCCACCATTGTCAAAAGCCAGGACATTGGAAAAGGAATTGTCCTCTCTACCTGGAAGAACAAAAGAAGAAGGAGGCGACTGAAGCCTCTACTTGAAGGTGTCATGTAAATAAACTTGTAACACTTTTCAGATATATGATATCAAGATGTAAAGTGTAAAGCATTCTTACTTGGGGCAAGTGTTGCCTTTATAGATAGGAATACTTTAGTTTATTTTCAGCCAATAAGGCATGTAATATAGTTATGAACTGCTATTTCATACTTGCCAATAGATAGAAACACTTTATTTTTGCATATTGTATGACAATGATGGCAATTAATAAAGAGATGTTTCAATTTATAAAGATGTGATCTTTGTGGCAATGCCTTATTTATCTTGTGATATATGATATGCATAAGATAAGACAATACCTAAAAGTTATAGATAACTCAAACAATTTAATTAGCATTAATCATGAGAAATTCATTTCTAGTTTCCATATGATGGATAAATCTAGACTCTTTTGGTCATAGAACCAGTAAGAGATATGAATATCTTGGACATGATTAATCAATCTTCACTAATGTAGTGGGAGAGTGATTATCCTATTAGGTATAATACATGTGATGTATTTACATACCTATTGGAATAAATGCTAATACTTCAAATGGTGTTTAGAGAAATACCAATATGAATATCTCGAAGTGTTCAAGATTATCATAAATGAAGTACAAATTTGGTAAAGTATAAATTCTTGATGAGATCAATGAATGAAATACTTGGACCAAATGTTTGAGATCCTTATGAGTGATTATGATAGTGTATCATAGTGAACTCATGATTAAGGCATGGTGATGTCTGAATCAAGAAGGAATCATACTCTAAGGAGTTAGAGAATGATTATCAAATAACTGAATTCTTCTTAATAAATGAATACCCCACACTAATAAAAGAAATTAAGAATCACAAGGGTTGTGAGTTCTTATATCTTTAACAGATACACCTCAATTATCTATGTGATGAGTTGTTCATGTGATGAGTCAACTATCAAGATGAATATGAGGAACCAAATCTTGAGTTATGGTTTAAAACCATTACATCCTAAATGACTTCCATGTGAACCATAAGGTATGACCTTGATGGTAGCACTCATTGGATCATATCCATAAGTGAAAATGAGTCTTAAGTGTTAAGACACATGGATAACATTTTGAGAAGGATGATGCTTGTTGATTGCAACTTAATGACTAAGACATTTGGCATATGGATACTAAAATCGCATTCCTATGAGGAATAAAACCAGGATGTGTACGTGACACAACCTATAAGGTTTATGAATCCACTAATGCAAATGAAGTCTATAAGTTACAATGGACTAATCAATGTGATTGATTGAGTATAAGCAACTCAAAATTGGATCTTTACTTTGATGATATAGTCAAAGGGTTTGACTGGTATGTCAAAGATAAAGAAGGGATCTGTGATTTAGTGGGAGCGTATTAACATTCCACATATTGATGTGAAATGAAATTGTTCTAAAATGGAAATCTAAAAGTGGAAATTATCTTTAAGGAAGATAGAGATGTTTCCTATGTGATAGGAATAGAGATCTATAGAGATAGTTCTCGAAAATCTCTTAACCTGGAAAGAGAAAGCATACATTGGCAACCTGTACTGAAGTGTTCAGTATGCACAGATTTAGTGGGAGAAAACTTGTCCATGTTACATGGAGTTAGTATCCCAAGGCCAAGTGTCCAATTCTTATGAAGAATGGGAACACTAAGAATAGATATGGATCTATCATGTATGTAATCATCCCATTATCCTGCATGTATGACATGGCAAGAATAAAATGCATTCATCATCTTGTATGTAGGACATGGCAATATGATGTGCTCATCCTGATAACTCGTATGTGGGACATGACGAGTGGATGTCTGTCTGTTTCCAGTAAGGGTTACTGGAATACCATGAGAACTTGATAAGTGCTTGTGAAGTACTAGTTCTATGGAGATTAGGAAGAGTTCGATGTAAAGAGTTACATTGATGCGAACTTCCGACAGGACAGAAAATTAATCGCAATATATATACATAAGATGTATAAAAGTGAAAGTTTGTTGATAATTGGAAATGTTCCAATAAAGCCATTTAAAAAGGGGAAATGCCGAGTATCTGTGTGTTAGAGAACAACAGTGGATACTATATGGATCTGAAAGTTCATAGGATGAGCTTATATTCCACTCATTGATGATAAGTCTGGAATCCTTGATCATGCAATGTGGCTAAAGGTTAGCAAAGGAATACTAGATCGCATATTACAACAACTCCATCTCATACGTATGACGTACAGCGAAGAGATGCGAGACATGAAATTTGTACAGACTTTGGCAAGGTGTTGTCATTACTCACTATGTTGGCACTAGAGCACAGTAACATGTGGGACATGTTTGAAGATCACTATGAATATGATTCAAGGGTGATTGGCTCGCAGTGCAAGTGGAAGTCTGTTGGTATGTATGCCCTGAGAGCCAATCATGTGATGATTGGTGGGATACATTAAGATTGATTTGATGAACATCAAAGGGGAGCTTCCAATTCTTTCTGGTTCAGTCATATGAGATAGTGATAGAACAGATTGAATGTCTAAAGAATGACAGTACTGAATGACGTATGCTTTCAGGTTGAGGACATGAACGATGAGATCATACAGATGCTAAGAGTTTGTACATTCTTGTTATGTCCCTAGTCGGATGTCATTGTGGAAGGTAGATAGACAGCAATGACACACAAGACTAGATTGTGGTGTTGGTTGATGACAGAATCTCATTAGTCATGATATAGAGATATCAAACCAAACACATAGGTACTTGTTAGAGAACAAGTGTACCGGACAGACCCACCGTGAGTTTGACACATGGAACCATGAGATGGTAGTCACAGTCAGTACTCACAGTGATGGTGGTGAGAGTGATTCTTAGACCTGAAATCACTGCACTCAACACATGTCGTTGGGCACACTTTGACATCATCAAACGCAGTCCTGAAACATGGGTTGTTATAAAGGTGATGATTGGGTGGCTTTGACACATGGGGCTTTTGAGGGGTGAGTGATAGATATGGGATTTGTCCCTCCTGAGGGAGTATGATATCCATGGCCACTTGATGAGTAGGATTGAGAAAGGCATGCACGCATGTGTGAATCAGTATGTAATACTGATGTCATACATATCTCTTCCAGTCTACTCTGAGATCAAGGAAGTGAATGAACGTTGACAGGATGACTGTTCCATGCCTCGAGTTCATTCGGGATATCAGTGACAAAGGAATTATACTTTCGCTGTAACACCATTCAAGGATTGTAGGATGAAAGTTGTTCTCCAACTTTCTACTTTCACTTGGGTAGCACTGATGTGTGACTAGGCACTGCTCTTTGCTTGTGAAGTCATAAGTGTTATGGACTTTCACTGCCAACGTGAAATGGACCTGCAGGGTCACACACATAGGATTTAACCTGGAAGAGGAATTTTGTCCACAAAGAAATGTTTAGATTGATTACTAAAGGAGTTTAGTAGTTCAATTAAACACTCAATCAGTCGATAGCTCAATATCGTATGGTTCAAGGTGTTGGACGCATTGATTGGAGTATCGGATTGATTGAAATCGCAATTGACTGATTTTGCCCAACCTGTGCTCCCAACCGATCGGTTCATGTGATGAACCGGTCGGCTGAGGTTGTTGAACCGGTCGGCTGGAGTGTCCAGGCCGATCGGCTCATGCCCAGGTTGAAACAACCAGTTCAAGGGTTGAACCGATCGGCTCAACTGGTGCAACCGACCAGTTGGGAAAAGTCATGTCGGCAAGAATTTTCCTTTGGTTTCAAATTGCCCAATTCGATTGGGAATAATATTGGTATTCGATACCAATTGGGAAAGAAACAAGGAAAGTCCTTTTGAGCCGGATTAGGACCATGAACTGATCGGTTCAGGGCACCAACCGATCGGTTGGAGTGCCCCAAACGATCGGCTCAGGTCCAACCGATCGGCTCAATGGCCGAATCGATCGGTTCAGTTATGAACCGATCATTTCAGGTTGCGAACCGGTTGCTTTTTGTGGAAAATTCTTGAACCCTTCTACTCCTGCTTTTAGTCCTGCATTGCCCGGGATGGAAAACCCTGTCCCATGACTCTCCTATATATATAGGGGTATTGGGGGCTTCTCAAAGTACAGCTCAGTGCAACCAGTTGCTCTGCAAGTTGTCGTTCTCTCTGGTTTTGGTAACCGTGAGAGAGCCCGAGCAAGTGCTTCCCGCAAAAGGGAGGTGCAGCAAGGGAAGGACAACTACAGTTGCAACAGGAGGCAGGAGAGCGTGTTGGCGACTAGTACGTCAACAGGAGGGTGCGACTCCTTCCACTTCCTTGCGGGACAAGGAGAGTGGAGTTACAGGTGGTCTGTGTGGACTACTATAGAGGCGGGAGGACACTTCCGCTTAGGAGGACAACTGTCATCCGACATTCCGGTTCGAGTAGGAGTTGTCAGTCCCGGTGCGACCAGGAGCTGCACAGACACCTTCGAAGTCCGGAGTTGAAGACCGCGCATTGCGCGAGGTATTGTCGCCGAGCAAGCCTCGGGACAAGGTATGATTCCACAAACCATCCTTTCCTATTATATAGACGTTGACGTGTTTCCTCGGTATGGTTTTGGGGAGAAATTTTTTTTGTTTCTGCTGCCTTCTCTGTCTCCCCTAAAACCCAACACATTCATTTTTTTTTCTTTTTTTTTCTAAGGGTATGAATGTGTATCCCTGCACTCAAATTTCTAAGGTAAAAGATACCCACATGATATAGCAATGAATGATGAAAAATGCATCCAATCTACATGTAATTGTTTATGCAACAAGAATGATGTGTACATAAATTGTTTTTTTTTTTTTTTGAAGGTAAACCATACCATTATATTGATAAAAGCCATACGGCATCTACAGAGATACAAAGATCATACATATTCTGTAACCAAAGGAGCCAGAGAACGCCTTCTAACAGGTAGGATTGGATGCGAGTATAACATTTCAGAACGGATTCCTCCCTTTCGCGCTTGTAGAAGCAGCTTTCATGCGGAATCAAACCACAATCCCGGGTTAAATCTGCAAAGTCGACGCTACCACCACCTAGATGACCAGAATAAGCAAGATTTGCACCTCCAGAAGACCCATCAGGCCTACACCAATACATCGAACACACCAGACAAACCAAACGAACTACACTAAAACATAAATTGGTATATTTTTTTTCATTTTTGTAATGAATGTAATAAAACAAACTAACTTATCATGCCACCTATTATGCCATGCAATGCAACAAGAAGAAATAATTTGGAGTACTTATTTATCTTAAGGTGGTGAGTCAATACTGAGTGGAGGATTGGTGGAATCACATAACTAAGAGACAAAGCCTTTCATGAATTTATGATATGTCCCTCTCTAATGACCTATGTCCAGGGTAAACTTAGGGTTTCTTTCTTAAATTTCAATTTAAGGTTGTGTTAACTATTTGATCAATTGAAGCTCAAACCCCACCTTCATCCACATTTCATGAACAATTAAGATGTCCATTCATATTCAATGTCCTTAAGTTGACTAACCCATACACTTCCTCTAAGTGCAATTACTCAAGTACTCACAACGGAGCCCACAAAAAGATTTTCAATTTCCATTGCGAACTTGGAAGAACTGATGATAATTGCCAAGAACAAAAAAATTTAAACTCCACATTACGCTAGATAGATTGTGGATCCTACAAATTACAAAAATAAAGCTAAAAACAAGTAAAAAGGGAAGATAAAGTCATTCCAACACCCCCAAGCTCAAACTTAACTATGACCTCATAGTCAAAAACCAAACCTAGGAAGTGGAATGTGGTACCAATAGCTCTGAAGGGTGGTTGAGGTGGATGATACATGGCTCTTTAGATCAAGTTGTGAAAGAATATATCCCTCTTGTTGGTTCCATTAATTTGTGTCTTTTTGGCATCAAGATATGACATTCTCTCTCCTTCTTTAAGATTTGAAAATTGGTTCCCACCGGCATGTGTATCGGTGGTGCTGAAAGCTTCTTCTTGTAGCTTTTGCAACCTTTTTGGTGAAAACTTTTGGTAGTACTGAGTTTGGACTCAGTAGTACCGACTTGGGTTCATGGTTCTGGTGATTTTTTGGAAAAACTTCAATAGTACTGAGTTTGGAACTCGGTAGTACCGATTTTCTATAGAATTTGTAGAATTTTAACTGATAAGGAGTTGGTAGTACCAAGTTTGGACTTGGTAGTACCGACTTTGGCCTCTTTGCACACCAAACAAAAGCATCAAAGTACCTTCTTTACATCCAATAAAATCTAACATAAAAAAATATGAAATGTAACTAAGATAAACACCTAAACAAATAGTCAATGACAAAAATACAATTGAGTTTCCTCCCATAAGTGCCCTTGTTTAATGTCCTTGGCTAGACAAGAATGATCCTCCTCAGCCCAGGTTGTCTTGATATGGTGGTGAAGATTCATCTAGTATTCTAAACTCCACTCTATCATTATCTAACGCGAGTGTCAAATAGCCTCTACCAATGGCAGTGATCACATTGGTTGTAGTTTGGAATGAACTTCCTAAAAGCATCTCTGATCTTCGTATCTTGGGCATTTCCATCACCAAAAAGTCAACCAGATCGATGAACTTGTCAACTTTAACTAAAACATCCTCACATTTCCTGTATGTTCTCATAATAGAGCCATCTGCCAACTTGATTTTCATATATGTCCTTGTTGGTTCTTTCAATCCTAACTTTTGGAAGGTAGTAAGAGGCATGAGATTAATGCTTGCTCCCGAATCACATAGCACCTGCTTGAAATGTTTGCCACCTATAGAACATGGGATGTAGAAACATCATGGATCCTTCCTCATCCTTGGCAGCTTCCCGTTGATCATTACACTCATCACCTCATCAACTTATACAATATTTGTGTCTTTAATCCTTTGCTTCTTGTTGATGATATCTTTCAAAAATCTCCCATAAGTAGGAATTTGCTCTATCGCCTCCACCAATGGTGAATTGATGTGGAGCTTCTGGAAGATGTCTAGGAACTTTTTGAACTGTGCTTCCTATTTCCTCATCTTTAGACTATCCGGGAAGGGCACATCTGACTTCTCTTCTCACTTCTGTGGGGGAATATATGGCACTTTATGAACTCCCCCCCCCCTAAGCTTGCTTTATCACCACCGTCTGGAATAGAAATATGCACATCCTTTGTGAGTGTTGTTCCTTTTGAATTGTGGTGTCCTTTATTGACTGTGAATGTTCCACTTCATAGTAAAGCATTCACCTGTTCTTGTTGAATAGGTACCCTCTCTAGAACTATAGTCGATGATTTAATAGGAATCATACCTTGAAGTGCATTGTCCATTGGCGTTCTACATCCTCTTGGTAATCCTAATAGACTGCAAGGAAATGGGACTTTTGGTACATACACCCAATCAGACTCCTAAGTCTGTTTCTTGGGTGCTTCCTCGGTATGATGTTTTCACTCTTCGACAACAGAGATGAATTTTGCTTGATGATGTTGATGGGCTACAACTACATTCCCAGGTGCTCCTTGCTGAATGGACTCCTTCAAGGAAGCTACTTGTGCTGCCAACAGAGAAATTTGATATTCAATGTTGTGGACCTAGGCACCTTGGTTTTGCAGCTCCCTCTGTGTCTGACCCATAAGTGCTTCATTTTAGCTCACCAGCTTTCCTAACATGTTCTGAATTTTGTCAATCTTGCTAGGGCCCATGTCTTGCTGGTGTTGCTAGTGGATATACATACAATTCTCTTCTTCACCTCCAGATGATGTTACATCCTTCTGACACAACTTCATAGGGATGAGGTCAAGCTTCTCATTCAATGTCGAGATAACTTTAGATTCTTCAGCACTTTTAACAGTTATCGGGTGTTCTCTTTCTTCACCCCATGATTGGTTCTTAGCCATGTTCTTTAGGATCTCATGGCATCTAGACGACTTGTTGTTTAAGAAAAACCCAACTCCTGCACTATCCAGGGTGGTCCTCTCACCCTAATGTAGGCCATAATAGAAGGCCTTTGCTTGACTATATAAATCTATACCATAGTGAGGCACCTTCTGTAGCATATTTGGAAATTGCTCCCAAGCCTCTGAGTATGACTCTTTAGCCTGTTACTTGAAGTTGTAAATCTTCTATGTCAATTCATTTTTATTATGTGGAGGAAAATAACACTCAAAGAAAGTATCTATCATCTGGTCCCATGTCTCAATGGAATCTGGCTTGAGGTTACAAAACCAAGACTTAGCAGGGTCTGCCAAGGATGATGGAAATAGTTTCATGTATATCACAGTGGTAGGAACCTTGTCTATCTTCACCATATAATAGCTTTCAACAAAATTGTTGATGCGAGTCATTGGGTCTTCAGTACTTTGGCCATGGAAAGCCTGTTGCTTAACCAATTCCACCAGCCCAGGATGAATCTTGTAGCTTTCCACATTTATCGTTTGTCACTTGATTGGCCCAAGTTGATCTGTTGAGGATGATGCCTTGATCTTCTCCCAGATAGTTTGTTCTTCTTCTTCATCACCCATACCTTCCTGTTGTGGATTTTTTGTGGGAGTGTAATCAGTGGTTTGTGTTTAAACCATGGACTAGTACATCAAATTTGTAAATTCAATGTGAGAACGAGATACTAGAGATTGAATTAAGAAAATATTTGTAATTCATCTTTGGAAAGAATAAAATAATAATAAAAAATATATAAAGAAGGTGGCTAGAGTGGCCGATTACAATTCTCATAGTTCTTGAATACGTCATTCCCCTAGAAATGGTGCCAAAAACTTGACACGACTAAATTGTACGTGTAAAATGCAAGCGTACATGTTGAAGTAATACAGGCCAAAGAGGCCCAGATATCGAACATAGGGAAACATAATTCAAGAAACTACTACTAACTAGTTTTTCATCAGTTAAGATGAAGAAAACTTGATTTAAGAGTTATTAAACTAATTGTAAGAAAGAAAACTAATTTCATGGGTTGTGATCACAATGAGAAGAAATTTCTCTAGGACTATGGTTTCACCACAATTGACTGCAATTTTAATCTAAGATTAATATATTTTCCTCCCACTCCTAGACAAAGAGCCTGTAGCAAGAACTACCCACTCCCGCAATGTAGTTTACTACCTATGCTAATGCCAATCCTATTTCCATAGTAATTGGTTGATTAGTTAGGTGCTTTACAAAAAATATATGGGTAATCTCTTCAAGTTTGTAAGCCACCTTTCCCAAAGGGCGATATAAATCATGTCTTACTATGGATTTCAAATCCTTAATCCTCCCCGATGTTATTAAGGATCTAATTAATCACCTATGGTGCGCAACATAGACAATTCAATATGACTTCATAGTAACATGCCCAAGAATAAGGAGAAAACAATATACTAATGCAAAAGATCCATATACAGTGCACAATCGGGCTACTCCCAGGTTCTAAAGATCATGAGGATTATCCCCTCATGGTTTCCATTGACAAAAACATGATGGGAAGAAGGAAAAATGTGGAGAATATAGAAAACCGATGAAACCCCTAGAGAAACATGATTAGGATGCTCCACATTGATGAACGGATCCACAATCTACAAATTCTTCCCACCGAACGTGCCCGGAACCTCCCGAACATACGGTTCTCCTCCTCATTCTCCTCTCCTATGTCGTCACTATTTTGCAATGGAATAGAGCATGATTTCTTAGGTCTATTCGAACTCTCCGTAAGTCATAGAAGTGACTTAGGGTGAAATAAATCCTCAACCGTTGAATTAAACTTAATTTTCTGGACTGCCTAATTGGGAAGACTCAGTAGTACCAACTTTTGGATTCGGTAGTACCAAGTCTGGAAGTCGAATCTACTCTGTCTCTGATGTAAAGTTGATACTACCAAATTTTCTCACCAATTATAGAAAAAACAACTGTCATATGGGGAAGAATCAAGCACAACTCCAACTGTAAGTCTACTATATAATGAGGTGTGGATTAATTCTAGAACAAAATGCATTGGAGAAATTCCCAACCCTACAATCAAAGATGTGGAAGAGAAAATGATAAAGTTCAACCCTTGCAATGGCGTATTTATTTTATTTCTAGTTCCTACTAAATAGATGCATTGACCATGATTAGCGGGATCTATATGAGAAAGGGAAGGAAGAAAAGTTCATCCCGAGTGGCCAAAGGGATGAATCAATATTCTCTCTCGGTACTTAAGAGAATCATCATTGTTTTAGGGGAGTAGGAGCTGGCATGGGACTAAAATATCATTTTTTTATTCTCATAATGGAAACCTAGATCTAGTAAAAGAGGTATTATGTCACAAGAGGAAATGGAAGATTTGTCAGCTCAAAACATATGACAAGTAATGATACCATTTCAATCTTCTCATCCTCCTCAAACTGAACTTGTATTACACCGCTCAAGTGACTTGGTACAAGATTATATTCAAGTCATCGAAGTTCATGGGAGTACTCCAAATGACTCGCCAGACCAGCCCAATGTAAGTTTGTTAGTAGTATAATACGATGTAAACATATATGTTATTTTATTGGTATAATACTATTTAAAATGTAGATGAGTACAAGCTTCTGACTTGTAGTTGAAAATCCTGAATTTAATGTTGTAGTAGTGGGAATGGTCTATTACTGTGGTGGTATATTGCGTTGCATACCAATTCCCGCTGACATATTCTATGTATACTATGCCTCATACCGTATACAATACTATAGAAGAATTAGAAGGCAACTTTATAGTGGGGTGTCCCAAAAACATAGTGAACTATAACAATGCATGTCAAATTCCTATTACATTTTCTATTTGTCTATATATGACACTTTTTTGTGAGGAGAATTTAACTGATCCAAAAACCCAAGAGGTAGAAGGCACCTATTGATCTTCTTCCAAACCTCAATCACCTCTAATTCTAGAACCCATATTCGATGATTTAGGGAATAAGTGTTGAGGCTTATGTTGGTACTTAGCCAATAAAATATTATGGTCAAATGTGGTGATCAATTTGATTGAGGACATTGTAGGCCAAGTCATTAACATTTCTACCCTCCTTCAAGATATTTTGGAGTTACTCCATTGTGACTAGCTCAATACATCCACACTAGAAGTATGTATATGGTAGGATTTTATTAATGAAATAAGTTGATATGGGGATTCTATTTACTAGAAGATTATAATTGTTCTTATATCTACTTATATGCAGAGACTTTAAAATTTTTCAAATAAGAAATGTGGCATTCTTAGTTCTTTTAGTACTAAACATTGTAATAAGACAGTCAGTTCTTTATTCAAATAATTAATATCTTCATTTATTTCTTAGTGTGAGAAAGAACATTTTCTAGCTACATTCAATGTCAAGTAAGTATCCATTATGTAATTGTATTTCTTAACTTGCAATTCAACTTATATATTATCCTTCAATATAAAACTTCATTTTAATTTTTTTGTTTTGTTTTGTTCTTACTGAGATCTAGGCATTGAGAATTGTTGTTGATTGATCCAAGCTTAATGACTACATATTATCTAAACCCATTGAGTTAAACATCAAGAAGATACACATTATGCATAAATATTTAGACATTGCCAAATTAATTAACATGGATTCGTCATGATCTACATAGTCATCTATTTTATTCACTTACCTTGTAGATGAATAAAAGCATTCTATGAAGGAAGATTACCAGTTAGATTCAGAATCTAGGTCAACAACTTGGAACAATGTCAAGTTAGTTTGGTGACTCAAAATGATATGTCAGCTATTTTTTGTATTTTTAATGTTTTATATAATCTCAATTTTTAGTGTCCAACACAAAACCATGGATGGGTGTGAGAATACTATTTATCAAATATATGGATGTCATTGTCAACACCACACCATAGGACATTCAAAATATAAAACCCAATGCTGAATGGACTCATAAATGTATAACCTATTTGAAACAACTTGATTTTATATAAATATTTAATATATAATTACACACATTTATTTTATAGGTCTTTGACTCTCAAACTTACGTACTTCAGATTCTAGATGCCATTGGGGACAAGTGATCAGACACTTTTCTAAAAGAAGTGAACCTTGTGTGGGTCTAGTTATGTAGTTCAAAACTCTCTATTACATATATTCCTTTTGTATCTGACTAATATTTTATTTATTTTTTGTTAAGCTAATGCAATCTTGTGTACATTTTCAATTTCTTTAAATAGATGGAAATATTTAAATGCATATACGATATGTGAATTAAGCATCATTTATCGATATGTGTATGATTCGAACTACATGCTAAGAGAATGGAAGTAAATATGTATGTTTTGGTGATTAATGGATATTGTAGATGAAAAGAATGTGTGTGATTTGGTCAGTTCATGTAAAGCGAGTCAATCTAAAATCAAGCACATGTTTTAGATTGTATGCATTCTTTTACAACAAGTTTGAAGATTGTAGATGACATATAGAAAACTAGGTCTTTAAAATGTTGTTTTGTTGTAAAAAAATATCTATAGCTTTAGCTAAAGGCTAACAAAGTTGAGGTTACAATAGAAAAACATAGGTTTATTTAAGAAAGTCAATGCTACAATCACATACAAAAGTTTGTTGATATCAGTTTTGAATAAAATATTTAGGTTAAAACATCATAATGCATGTTTCATTTAAAAACATGATAATACAATCATATACAAAATCTACCCATAAGATGTAGTCTGTGGTGTTGATTTTGGATGAAGAAATACAGGCTACCACAAAAAAGAACAAGTTTTGAACACTAAAACCAACACTACGATCATATGAAATAATTTACTAAATGATGCAGTATGTGGCTTCATTTTAGAAAATAACAAAGTCTATAGACCTCATCGGGAAAAAAGGTGTTGACAATATTGAGCTCGTGATGTGTAGTTTTTAGCCCTAAATTCTTTATCTATTACAATTGATGGTATACTCATTGTCTCAACTTCTAAAACTTCTGTAACCAACGTTGTAATTATGTTACTATAGTGTCAACAAAGTTGCTTTTAGACAATGCTATATGTCTTAAAATACCAAATCTATAACATGTATATGTACTAATGGGATAACTCTTCTTATTGGAGATGTGAAAATCATCTTACCAGAGAGGAGGTAAGGATTCTTTCTAGAAAAGAACTTTTTTGTTAGAGGAGAAATGTTTGAATCAGAAATAGGATAAAGTAGACTAGTTTTTAATACAGAGAGCTCTTCTCACATGTAAAATGTGACGTCTGTCACCTCAAAGGTAACGAGGTCATAGAGAAAAGAAAACCCAAGCAGAAACTAATCACTAAACAAGTAGATTACCAAAAACACTAAAAAATCAAAACCAATTTTCATGAGGCATCCACATCAGAGAAACTTATTGTACAAAGGTCTAGAAACCTACAAAATATAACATGAAGCATTGTTCATACAACAAAATCCATAACCATCCCTGTCACATATGCTATCTATTCCACTTACATATACATGAACATCTACCAACTATGTACAACAAAGGGCACACTATAAAAAAGCTCATAGCAAAATTACAACCACAGAACACACCAAACTATCCCCCAAGACCTGAGTGTACATGGACGACTCTAAGACTCTAACACCAAAAGACATACAAGTAGCACACCCAACCTTATTAAATACTATCCTTCTTGCTGCTACTCTGCTTTGGATACACAATCCCTACCTCCTCTTGCACGTCCACCTAAAAGATGTGTGGAACCCATGGGGTGAGATCCATATCCCAGTGGGAGATATAACACTCCACCAACACTATTATTAACACAAATATAGATTACTTAAGAACAAAAACAAAGCTACAACTATGATAGGCAGATTCAACTAATGATATAAACCAAGCAGTTACTATCATCTAAATAGTTTAGGTAGCTATAACTTAGCAGAATTACATTATAGCAATTTAGAAGGAATATGATGAACATGTATATTTTCTACATACTAGCATATAAAATGCAAGGCCTCAACTAAGGTTTTGTATTTGAACCTAAGGAAACATGCTACATGGTTGATTACATGTTTTATTATGCCCCGAGGATTTGAGGCATACCACTCAATTCCAACTGACCACTGCTAAGTAGAAATCAATGTCGTACAAGGCCAATGGAAGAGTTGGAATCCACAACCTCACCAAACCTCATGGTCAATACATGAGTACACCACAGGGACATATCAGTCAACTACAACCACTGACATATAGTCAAGATGTGAAAATCCTAGCCCGCCTTGGTATATGTGACATCGCTAGTGAAACTGAGCTACGTCCTACAACCGCACTCCTACTAGGGTATGGCCTACAACCAATCCTATGAAACCTCATAAGCATCAAGTCATTGAGCTATAGCTGGCAGCCGCACTCCTGCCAGTGTATGGCCCAAATACAATCTTGTCAATGCATATACTCAATAGTATATGACTCCAAGACTCCACTAGGGAAGGCCTGTTTCACCATCCAACAAGTGCTGACACCGAGTTGGATCTATGGCACATGGCAAAACTACATGAATTCAGTTCCACTAGATTAGTTAAGTCAATTAAGTGTCTTTTAGCATCAATCAAGTTACAATGTACAAAGCCATAGCAAACTCTACAAATATAAGGTCATAGTATAGCTCCAAAAGATATAAAAGTATAAGGTGTGAACTTATCACATTATCACCAAATGATGCATGTATCACTTCCATTCACAATATTATCATCACCAAAGCCACATGCTATGGGATATCAATCCCTCAACTCATCATTGGGAAATTTCATCTCATACTAGGAAATAAGCCATTTACAGGTCATAGGACCTATTCACATCATTCCCAAAGTACAAGTACCTCAACATGCCTCTTGAAGGCTCATTCAACATGTATCATATCGTAATCACCATATGTTTCACTTATCTATGCTTATCAACTCACAACGCCTGCATGGCTAGGAATTTATAATAAGAGAAAACATCCTAACATCATAGCCATTCCATAAAAAGGAATCAAGTAGGTTACATTGCCATTATTAGGGTTAGGGTTCTTTCTTAGCCGAATAGGTTTATAAAACTAGGTTCAACAACCAACCCCAAGTTCATTACCTCCCATCATCTTGGAGTATATTAGGTTAAAGGAATATAATTAAGATTGATTAGAGACTATTCCAAATTGAACTTTACATGACTTATTCATTGCTCATACAAGTACATCATTGGGTGTCTAAGTATACCCTTCAACCACCATAATCATCATGTGTCGACCTACCATCAACATGGTGTCTCAGTCTATCATCATCATGGTGTATCGGCCTAACATCAACATAGGATATTAGCCTAACATCAACATTGGGTGTCAACCTTACATCAACATCAAGTATCGATCTAACCCCAACATGGGGTGTCAGCCTAACATCAACATAGGGTGTCGAACTATCATCAACATAGGGTGTGAACCTAACATCAACATAGGGTGTCGACCTAACATCAACATGGTGTGTCGGACTATCATAAACATAGAGTATCTGCCTAACATCAACATGTTGTTTCTTCCTATCATCAATATAGGGTATCGGCCTAACATCAACATGGTGTGTCATCCTATCATCAACATAGGGTGTCGTCCTATCATCAACATAGGGTGTTGGCCTATCATCAACATAGGGTGTCGACCTATCATCAAAATAGGGTTTTGACCTAACATTAACGTTGGGTGTCGGCCTAACATCAACATGGTGTGTCATCCTATCATCAAAATAGGGTATCGGTCACAACAATACATGGCCAAGATCATCATCAAAACATAACCAAGGTCAAGATAGGGAAGAACAAGATCTGAATTAGTAAGAAACTCCATGGAACACCACCATCATCAAGGTGGAAACTCTACAAGATGGTCACCTAAACTCGCTCCATGTAAACTACAAGAAGGAGCCATGTTCAAGGGTAAAAGACCACACTCTACACACCCCAAATTAGCAAGCTAAGTTAGTGTCTTGGATTTATTCTTACCCTAATCCCAATCCCACTATCTAAATGGGCAGTGTTAAAGGGATTAGAGCGCCCGTCCTTGAGTGGCCCGAAAATCACCCACAGATAAAATGCAAAAATGAAATAACATTCTTCTTTATTAAAATGAACCAAAAGGGTTTAGTACATAAGGCCTGTAGGCAACATGGAAAGAGAAAAAGATAAGAAACTAGCCAACAACTACATCCCTTTTACAATTAGCTCCCATATATAGTCCATATTTGATGTAGCAGTCTTTATTTTAGTGGATAAATGAGTAGATAAGTGTAAATCTCTAGTTCCTTGCATTACCTAAATTCGAGAAAATCAAGACACAATGTCAATGCAATTGCATGGTACGCTATATGAAAATATGTAAAACAGTCTATAAGAAAACTAGTATACTTGGCAGGACTTATATTTCAAAAGTATATTGAATGATTTACCAAAATCCAAAATGTTGTTCCACAAGAATTTTATTACGAATTTCCCATTATGTTGTAATCGAGAAGCATGCTTATATTAGTTTGTGTGACTCTATTACCCCAACGCGATGGGGAGATAACAAAGCTCCTTCTCACCATAGGAGATAGGAGGTCAATGTACAAAATCCCACCCTTCAAATAAGGGGGGATTCACTTATATTCAATATCAACATTATCAACTTTTCCAACATCATTATCATCATGAATATACAGGCAATCATAATGGGTATTGCAATTTATGTTTTCATGTTTTTCAAAATATAGTATAGGAAAAACGGAAGACTAATCATAGGGATTAGTAGTTCATCCAAATAAATAGCCAATCATATGGTCAACATATACATAAAAGTATATTCAATGCAATCAAGGAGGAGTTATATAATAGCGTACCTTTCTAAATGAGTATTTGGAGTATATATCCCAAGAAAGAGTAGATCAACCCCTTGAGTCAGATCCTAGATCAAAAAATTGGATCAAGGGTCAAGATCATAGTTTTAAAAAGATCATGCTTCACTATTAGAGATTAGGGTTACATTTTCCTATTTCGACCTTAGGGTTAGGTCATCAACAAAATTTCCCAAAAGTGCAACAATTATTCAAGTATCAAGCATGTTTCATGAATGGATGACCTACCTAGGTATATTTAGGAACACATGCCAACCCTATTTATTATTATCATCATTCAAACATCTACATCATTTTCAATATGAAATAGTGTCATTAGACTCAAAATTAGATCAGGGAGATTCATGGTCAGACATATGATTAAGAGGGTTTTCCATATTAAGGTTAATCATCATCATATCAAGAGTGAACCTTATTTCAAAGTATATGATTCATATTTTAGGGTAATGAGTTAAGAATATTAGATCTAACCCTTATTCTGTCAAAATTGATTTGGTATCTAAAAATGATCATTAGAATCAGGACTAAGGGTTTCTCAAAGATTAATCATCATTGTTGAATCATTAGACAAATCAAATAAGAAAAGGAACAAGATCTAGGAATATCAGTGATAAATATCAAGAATTAGGCTTCGAAAGTATTTTTAAAAGGTTTATTGGATTTTTTTGATCAAGATTGACTACTTGTTTATCATTTTTGGAGTTCATATGCATATTCTATGATTAAAATGAGATCTGGACATTTAAATGAATATCCGAGCAGAGAGGAGGTAATTACCAGAAAATGAAGGCCGAGAAAAAGTAATGACCGTTGGATTCCTCAAACAGTGTTGTTCAGATCAGGATCTTGCAGCTGGGAGGTAGATTGCTCTCGGCCACATGCACTGGAGAGGGGGGCCGAGTGCACAGCTTGTGGTCGTCGATCCCTGGATCCGGTTGCCCTTTGACCGTGATCTGACGGTCATGACTTGCTCTTCCAACAAAGGACCAACCGCACCAGTGAGGTGACTCCGTGGTAGAGAAGGGCAGTGCAAGAAAGTGAAATCAGAAGGAGGCAGATGGGGAGGTCATAGAGGTGCCGTTTGAAGTCATCAGGGCTCGCTCAAGGTGAGGGTCTGGTTTTTATAGCCCAAAGGGGTTAGGTTTAGGGTTAGAATGGGCTCCTCACCCATGGCGGTAGCTGAGAGAGTTTTCTTATCAATTGTTCTCAAAGCACAAGGATTTGAGGGGGAAAAGAGGGGTGTTCGTATTCAGATTGGCGGGCAGTCAAGCCTGGTCCTTTTGATTTTTGAAACGAGTCAAGGAAGAGCGAAACTGGGGTCTCAGCCCCCTTGGTCTCCTCCTGCTGATTGCGGAAGGTAGGGGATGACCTTGTGACCGCTCGATCAGGGCCCCGATCTATGGGTTCCTGATCCGAGGGTCAGGGATCATTCCCGCCCTACTCATTGGATCGTTGGCCTTTAAAAGGGCAAAATAAAAGCAAATAAAGAGAGATTTTGTGATTAAACTTCAGAAAATCATAGAATTAGTAGGAGTGTCCAATTTGAGTGAAATTTGGACCATTGCTTCACAAAATTGTGTAGAATATCTAGAAACAATTTGAGGACAAAAATATAAAGTATGAGGAATGAATTCATTTCTTGGAGTAAGGTGATTATTAAACCTAATTAAAATGTCATAAAGTGTGAACAAGTCACATTGGTCACCAAATTTTGTAATTGAGTCTCAAAATTAATTATGTAGCTAAGAAAAATAGATTGGGACCAAGAGTGAACATAAGGAGGTCAAAATTGGAAATTGGATAAAAGTATGAGTAAAACTCACTTTATCACAGTTAGGGTTTCACATTTCTTTCAAACCAAGAAAGATTCCCATTTCCAAACGAATTCTGAAGATCATCATCAGCTACTAGCATGTTAAGGGAACAGTTTATAGAGGAAAAACATATGGATGCATAAGTAAAGAGTGCAATAATAGAGAGGTCTAAGAGTATATAACCCACCTTAAGAAGATCGCCATCAACTCAAGGATTCAAGCTCAAAGATCAAGCTCCTAGCACATGATCCAAAGGTTGAAAAAGATCCACCAAATGTCCCAATCTCAGTCATAAAAACACCTCCAAGAGAATAAGATTCCAGGGTCAAGATAGCCCAAGAAAAGGAAAAGAAATATAAACCCTAGCCGATCTAAGGAAGAAGAAGAAAGAAAAGAAAGAGGGAACTTCATCCTAACATGGTCTACGATCCTAGAAATGAGGGTTCTTTCCTCAGGAAAATCCTTCATACCAAGGCATGATCCATGGTCGAGTGAAGGGAAGAAGATGGAGAAGAGAACATAAGGAAAATGTCACCAAGGAAAGCACAACTCACCTAGGTGGAAGATGAACAAAGAATCACCACAAGATAAGGATCCGATCACTAAGGATCCAAGGAGACTTCTTCTTTCTCCTCAAGGATCTAAGGTCCTCCACAAGGAAAAGGGAGAACAATAATGGCCAAAAGGTTTCACTTGTGTGTAGGGAAAAGAGACCATATACTTGAGGGATGAGAGAAAGATCAAAGGAGAGGTGTCATCGTCTTAGGCGTCTAGGGCACACTTGTCCACGCAAAAAGGCCAACAAGCATCCACTTCTAGCTTAACATGCAAGACATGGTGATGCAATGTTGGGTCTCAGCCTCTTGGCTGCCTACCAAGGGTGTGGCGCCACCAACCCTAGACAACACACCATGCACACTTGGGTCAAGGCGCACACATC